>OU342744.1:144221372-144396899 GCA_910589775.1 Avena eriantha | reverse complement strand
CAGGGACGAAAACCCTAAGTACCCGATCAAAAATCCACGAAAGAGTCTGTAGCCGCCGTGATCTCCATCCCTAGATCGGGAGGGATCTGAAACTCTTCCCGGCACCCTGCCGGAGAGGGGAATTCACCCTGGAGGTCTTCTTCATCACCATGCAAGCCTCCGGTGTGATGCGTGAGTAGTTCATCCTTGGACTACGGATCCTTGTAGTAGCTAGATGGCTGGTTTCTCCTCCTTTGTGCTTTCATGTTTAGATCTTGTGAGCTCCGTTCATGATCAAGATCATCTATTTGTAATTCATACATGTTGTGTTTGCGGGGATCCGATGGATATTGTGATGCTATTTCAGATTGATTATTGATTCTATCATGTCTTTGTTATTTGAGATCTTGCATGCTTTCCGTTGTTAGTAGCTGTCTTGGCCAAGTAGATGCTAGCAACTCCAAGAGTTAGTATTTATGCTCGATAGTGGGTTCATGCCTCTACTAATCTGGGGAAGTGACAGAAATCTCTAAGGTACTAGATGTGGTGTTGCTACTAGGGAGAAAACAACGATCCTTTGTCCATAGAACAATTGTATTGTTTACTTTACACGCAGTTCGTAAAGCAATAATCTGTTGCTTGCAACTTAATACTGGAGGGGGTTTGGATGATAACCTGAAGGTGGATTATTAGTCATAGATGCAGTTGGATGGCGGTCTATGTATTATGTTGTAATGCCCAATCAAGTCTCAAAGGAGTCAAGATGATTAGTATATGCATATATTGCTTTCTCGGTGTTTGTCAATTGCCCCGCTGTAATTTGTTCACCCAGCATGTTATCTATCTAAGGAGAGCCACCTCTAGTGAACTATGGATCCTGGTCCTTTTACTTTACATACAATCTACAACTGTTTACTTCTTTGTGGTTACTTTCTGCAAACTTTTACTTCTTTCCATTCGATACGTTAATAATTTGTTTTCCGCAGAACACAGTGAGATTGACAACGTCATCGCAAGTTGGGGACAAAGTTATGTGGTTGTGTTGTGCAGGTCTCCACATTGCTACTAGCACCGGTAGTGCGCCCTGCCAAAGCTCAGTTAGTAACACCTTTGGGGTGGTTCCTTGCTCCTACTGGTTCGATTAAACCTTGGTTTCACAATTGAGGGAAAACTTTCTGCTGTGCTCATCATACCTTCCTCTTGGGGTTCCCAATGAGCTCTACGTCGATCAACGAGTGCATCATTGAAACATATGTGGTTTGTGGAAAGAACACACATGCAAGGACTATGGTGGATCCATGTGTGGTTTGTGGAAAGAACACACATGCAATGCCATTGGTTGATCCATGTGTGGTTTGTGAAAACAATACACATGCAATGCCATTGGTTGATCCATGTGTGGTTTGTGGAAAGAACACACATGCAATGACATTGGTTGATGCATATGTGGTTCATGACAGGAACACACATGAAATGACATTGGTTGATCCATACGTGGTTTTTGAAAAGAACACACATGCAATGACTCTAGTGGATCCATATGTGGTTTGTGGAAAGAACACATGCAATGAACACTGGTGGATCCATAAGTGGTTTGTGGAAAGAACACACATGCAGTGAACATTTGTTAATCCATATGTGATTTGTGAAAAGAACACACATGCAATACCGTTGGTTGATCCATGTGTGGTTTGTGGAAAGAACACACATGCAATGCCAGTGGTTGATCCATATGTGGTTTGTGCAAAGAACACACATGCAATGACACTGGTTGATCCATATGTGGTTTGTGGAAAGAACACACATGCAATGACTCTGGTGGATCCATGTGTGGTTTGTAAAAAAACACATTCAATGAATCTAGTGGGTCCATATGTGGTTTGTGAAAAGAACACACATGCAATGACTCTAATGGATCCATATGTGGTTTACGGAAAGAACACACATGCAATAACACTGGTTGATCCATATGTGGTTTGTGGAAAGAACACACATGCAATGACACTGGTGGATCGATATGTTGTTTGTGAAAAGATCACACATGCAATGACTCTAGTGCTGGTTTTAGTATAAGAACACACATGCAATGACTCTAGTGGGTCCATATGTGGTTTGTGAAAAGAACACACATGCAATGACTCTAGTGGATCCATATGTGGTTTGTTGAAAAGAACACACATGCAATGAACACTGGTGGATACAGAAGTGGTTTGTGGAAAGAACACACACGCAGTGAACATTGGTTGATCCATATGTGATTTGTGAAAAGAACACACATGCAATGCTATTGGTTGATCCATATGTGGTTTGTGAAAAGAACACACATGCAATGACTCTAGTGGATCCATATGTGGTTTGTGGAAAGAACACACATGCAATGACCAATGGTTGATCCATGTGTGGTTCATGATAGGAACACACATGCAATGGCATTGGTTGATCCATATGTGGTTTGTGACAATAACACACATGTAATGGCATTGGTTAATCCATGTGTGGCTTTTGGAAAGAACACACATGCAATGACTCAAGTGGGTCGATATGTGGTTTGTGAAAAGAACACACATGCATTGACTCAAGGGGGTCCATGTGTGGTTTGTGGAAAGAACACACATGCAATAAACATTGGTGGATCCATATGTGGTTTGTGGAAAGAACACACATGCAATGACAATGGTGGATCCATATGTGGTTTGTGAAACGAAGACACATGCAATGACTCTAGTGCTGGTTTTAGTATAAGAACACACATGCAATGACTCTAGTGGGTCCATATGTGGTTTGTGAAAAGAACACACATGCAATGACTCTAGTGGATCCATATGTGGTTTGTGGAATAGAACACACTTGCAATGAACTCTGGTGGATCCATAAGTAGTTTGTGGAAAGAACACACATGCAGTGAACACTGGTGGATCCATATGTGATTTAAGAAAAGAACAAACATGCAATGACTCTAGTGCTGGTTTTAGTATAAGAACACACATGCAATGACTCTAGTGGGTCCATATGTGGTTTGTGAAAAGAACACACATGCAATGAATCTAGTGGATCCATATGTGGTTTGTGGAAAAGAACACACATGAAATGAACACTGGTGGGTCCATAATTGGTTTGTGGAAAGAACACACATGCACTGAACACTGGTGGATCCATATGTGATTTGTGAAAAGAACACACATGCAATGCCATTGGTTGATCCATATGTGATTTGTGAAAAGAACACACATGCAATGACTCTAGTGGATCCATATGTGGTTTGTGGAAAGAACACACATGCAATGACCATTGGTTGATCCATGTGTGGTTCATGATAGGAACACACATGCAATGACATTGGTGGATCCATATGTCGTTTGTGACAAGAACACACATGCAATGACCACTGGTTGATACATGTGTGGTTGATGACAGGAACACACATGCAATGACATTGGTTGATCCATATGTGGTTTGTGGAAAGAACACACATGCAATGACACTGGTTGATCCATATGTGGTTTGTGGAAAGAACACACATGCAATGACTCTAGGGCTGGTTTTAGTATAAGAACACACATGCAATGACTCTAGTCGGTCCATATGTGGTTTGTGAAAAGAACACACATGCAATGCCATTAGTTGATCCATGTGTGGTTTGTGAAAAGAATACACATGCAATGCCATTGGTTGATCCATGTGTGGTTTGTGGAAAGAACATACATGAAATACCATTGGTTGATGCATATGTGGTTCATGACAGGAACACACATGCAATGACATTGGTTGATCCATATGTGGTTTGTGAAAAGAAAAACATGCAATGACTCTAGTGGATCCATATGTGGTTTGTGGGAAAAAAAACACATGCAATGAACACTGGTGGATCCATAAGTGGTTTTTGGAAAGAACACACATGCAGTGATCACTGGTTGATCCATATGTGATTTGTGAAAAGAACACACATGCAATGCCATTGGTTGATCCATGTGTGGTTTGTGGAAAGAACACACATGCAATGCCAGTGGTTGATCCATATGTGGTTTGTGCAAAGAACACACATGCAATGACACTGGTTGATCCATATGTGGTTTGTGGAAACAACAGACATGCAATGACTAGTGGATACATGTGTGGTTTGTGAAAAAAACATGCAATGACTCTAGTGGGTCCATATGTGGTTTGTGAAAAGAAAAAACATGCAATGACTCTAGTGGATCCATATGTGGTTTGTGGAAAGAACACACATGCAATAACCACTGGTTGATCTATATGTGGTTTGTGGAAAGAACACACATGCAATGACACTGGTGGATCCATATGTTGTTTATTGAAAGAACACACATGTAATGACTCTAGTGCTGGTTTTAGTATAAGAACACACATGCAATGACTCTAGTGGGTCCATCTGTGGTTTGTGAAAAGAACACACATGCAATGACTCTAGTGGATCCATATGTGGTTTGTGGAAAAGAACACACATGCAATGAACACTAGTGGATCCATAAGTGGTTTGTAGAAAGAACACACACACAGCGAACACTAGGTTATCCATATGTGATTTGTGAAAAGAACACACATGCAATGCCATTGGTTGATCCATATGTGGTTTGTGAAAAGAACACACATGCAATGACTCTAGTGGATCCATATGTGGTTTGTGGAAAGAACACACATGCAATGACCACTTGTTGATCCATGTGTGGTTCATGACAGGAACATACATGCAATGACATTGGTTGATCCATATGTGGTTTGTGACAATAACACACATGCAGTGCCATTGGTTAATCCATGTGTGGTTTGTGTAAATAACACACATACAATGACTCAAGTGGGTCCGTATGTGGTTATTGAAAAGAACACACATGCAATGACTCTATTGCTGGTTTTAGTATAAGGACACACATGCAATGACTCTAGTGGGTCCATATGTGGTTTGTGAAAAGAACACACATGCAATGACTCTAGTGGATCCATATATGGTTTGTGCAAAAATAACACACATGCAATGAACACTGGTGGATCCATAAGTGGTTTATGGAAAGAACACAGATGTAGTGAACACTGGTGGATACATCTGTGATTTGTGAAAAGAACACACATGTAATGCCATTGGTTGATCCATATGTGGTTTGTGAAAAGAACACACATGCAATGACTCTAGTGGATCCATATGTGGTTTGTGGAAAGAACGCACATGCAATGACTCTAGTGGGTCCATATGTGGTTCATGTCAGGAACACACATGCAATGACATTGGTTGATCCATATGTGGTTTGTGATAATAACACACATGCAATGCCATTGGTTAATCCATGTGTGGTTTGTGGACAGAACACATCTGCAATGACTCTAGTGGGTCCATATGTAGTTTGTGAAAAGAACACACATGCAATGACTCTAGTGGATCCATATGTGGTTTGTGGAAAAGAACACACATGCAATGAACGCTGGTGGATCCACAAGTAGTTTGTGGAAAGAACACACATGCAATGACACCGGTGGATCCATGTGGTTTGTGAAAAGAACACACATTCAATGATTCTAGTGCTGGTTTTAGTATAATAACACACATGCAATGACTCTAGTGGGTCCATATGTGGTTTGTGAAAAGAAAACACGTGCAATGACTCTAGTGGATCCATATGTGGTCTGCGGAAAGAACACACATGCAATAACCACTGGTTGATCCATGTCTGGTTCATGACAGGAACATACATGCAATGAACACTCGTGGATCCATATGTGGTTCATGACAGGAACACACATGCAATGAGATTGGTCGATCCATGTGTGGTTCGTGACATGAACACACATGCAATGTCATTGGTTAATCCATGTCTGGTTTGTGGAAACAACACACATGCAATGACTCTAGTGGGTCCATATGTGGTTTGTGAAAAGAAAACACATGCAATGACTCTAGTGGATCCATATGTGGTTTGTGGAAAAGAACACACATGCAATGAACACTGGTGGATCCATAAGTGATTTGTGGAAAGAACACACATGCAATGACACTGCTGGATCCATATGTGGTTTGTGAAAAGAACACACATGCAATGACTCTAGTGATGGTTTTAGTATAAGAACACACATGCAATGACTCTAGTGGTTCCATATGTGGTTTGTGAAAAGAACACACGTGCAATGACTCTAGTGGATCCACATGTGGTCTGCGGAAAGAACACACATGCAATAACCACTGGTTGATCCATGTCTGGTTCATGACAGGAACATATATGCAATGAACACTCGTGGATCCATATGTGGTTCATGACAGGAACACACATGCAATTAGATTGGTTGATCCATGTGTGGTTCATGACAGGAAACCACATGCAATGTCATTGGTTAATCCATGTGTGGTTTGTGGAAACAACACACATGCAATGACTCTAGTGGGTCCATATGTGGTTTGTGAAAAGAAAACACATGCAATGACTCTAGTGGATCCATATGTGGTTTGTGGAAAAGAACACACATGCAATGAACACTGGTGGATCCATAAGTGGTTTGTGGAAAGAACACACATGCAATGACACTGGTGGATCCATATGTGGTTTGTGAAAAGAACACACATGCAATGACTCTAGTGATGGTTTTAGTATAAGAACACACATGCAATGACTCTAGTGGTTCCATATGTGGTTTGTGAAAAGAACACACGTGCAATGAATCTAGTGGATCCAAATGTGGTCTGTGGAAAGAACACACATGCAATAACCGATGGTTAATCCATGTGTGGTTCATGACAGGAACACACATGCAATGAACACGGGTGGATCCATATGTGGTTCATGACAGGAACGCACATGCAATGACATTGCTTGATCCATGTGTGGTTCATGACAGGAACACAGATGCAATGACATTGGTTGATCCGTATGTGGTTTGTGGAAAGAACATGCATGCAATGACACTGGTTGATCCATATGTGGTTTGTGGAAAGAACACACATGCAATGCCAGTGGTTGATCCATATGTGGTTTGTGCAAAGAACACAAATGCAATGACACTGGTTGATTCATATGTGGTTTGTGGAAAGAACACACATGCAATGACTCTGGTGGATCCATGTGTGGTTTGTAAAAAAACACATTCAATGACTCTAGTGGGTCCATATGTGGTTTGTCAAAAGAACACACATGCAATGACTCTAGTGGATCCATATGTGGTTTACGGAAAGAACACACATGCAATAACCACTGGTTGATCCATATGTGGTTTGTGGAAAGAACACACATGCAATGACACTGGTGGATCGATATGTTGTTTCTGAAAAGATCACACATGCAATGACTCTAGTGCTGGTTTTAGTATAAGAACACACATGCAATGACTCTAGTGGGTCCATATGTGGTTTGTGAAAAGAACACACATGCAATGACTCTAGTGGATCCATATGTGGTTTGTTGAAAAGAACACACATGCAATGAACACTGGTGGATACATAAGTGGTTTGTGGAAAGAACACACACGCAGTGAACACTGGTTGATCCATATGTGATTTGTGAAAAGAACACACATGCAATGACTCTAGTGGATCCATATGTGGTTTGTGGAAAGAACACACATGCAATGACCACTGGTTGATCCATGTGTGGTTCATGATAGGAACACACATGCAATGGCATTGGTTGATCCATATGTGGTTTGTGACAATAACACACATGTAATGGCATTAGTTAATCCATGTGTGGCTTTTGGAAAGAACACACATGCAATGACTCAAGTGGGTCCATATGTGGTTTGTGAAAAGAACACACATGCATTGACTCAGGGGGCTCCATGTGTGGTTTCTGGAAAGAACACACATGCAATAAACATTGGTGGATCCATATGTGGTTTGTGGAAAGAACACACATGCAATGACACTGGTGGATCCATATGTGGTTTGTGAAACGAAGACACATGCAATGACTCTAGTGCTGGTTTTAGTATAAGAACACACATGCAATGACTCTAGTGGGTCCATATGTGGTTTGTGAAAAGAACACACATGCAATGACTCTAGTGGATCCATATGTGGTTTGTGGAATAGAACACACATGCAATGAACGCTGGTGGATCCATAAGTAGTTTGTGGAAAGAACACACATGCAGTGAACACTGGTTGATCCATATGTGATTTAAGAAAAGAACACACATGCAATGACTCTAGTGCTGGTTTTAGTATAAGAACACACATGCAATGACTCTAGTGGGTCCATATGTGGTTTGTGAAAAGAACACACATGCAATGAATCTAGTGGATCCATATGTGGTTTGTGGAAAAGAACACACATGAAATGAACACTGGTGGATCCATAAGTGGTTTGTGGAAAGAACACACATGCACTGAACACTGGTGCATCCATATGTGATTTGTGAAAAGAACACACATGCAATGCCATTGGTTGATCCATATGTGATTTGTGAAAAGAAAACACATGCAATAACCATGTGTGGTTCATGACAGGAACACACATGCAATGAGATTGGTTGATCCATGTGTGGTTTGTGAAAAGAACACACATGCAATTACACTAGTGGATACATATGTGGTTTGTGGAAAGAACACACATGCAATGAACACTAGTGGATCCAAATGTGGTTCATGACGGGAACACACATGCAATGACTCTAGTGGATACATATGTGGTTTGTGGAAAGAACACACATGCAATGAACTCTAGTGGATCTATCTTGGCATCATTTGATGTATGCCATGATGTATTTCATTATAAAATACACACACTTTCCATTTTTATACTACTCGGCTTTGCCCTTGGTTTTTTGATACTACCCAGTTTTGCCCCCTCTCTCTCTTTCGTAGAAGCCCAAACATGTGCCCACTCTGTCTGGTACGTCCTGATTGGTTGTCATAGTTGTCACGTGGATTGTGCGCACCAACAGTTGATCCTGTGTCATCCAACGAGGCTCGTTGCACTCATCGTGCCCTTCATAGGACAGCGCGAAACAGCACGGACGTCTCCCTCAACGAGACTTCTATAAGAAGGAACACGATGCCGTCCATGGAAAAAGTCATCGAGTGGTCATGTCATGTTTAATCTAGTTTGCAAAGACTACAAGTCTACTGCACGACAACTGGTCATCCACGGCCCACGGGCTATACCATTTTTACTATGCAGCGCGCCTGCACTCTCACTTCCGACGGGCCCCCACCACACGAACCTTTCACGCGGTAGCCGCAGCCGGAAGAGCTGCCTACCGGGGACCTCGAGGAGGCCTAAACGTCCCCGCATTAAAAACCTAGCCTATTGGGTCCTCCATTCGCACTCATCCACTACTCTCTCTTCCCTAGCTAGCAAAACCCCACAATATCGAACGTACTTGCATGAACCTTCTCCATGAAACCAGTGCGTGGGGGTGAGTGTCCGAGCATCGCCGTCGGGGTGGTGCTTCACGCGGCAGATCTGGAGGAGCATCACGCAGCACAAGGCGAGGAGGACGTGCAGTTCAACCCCTTGGGAGACCATGTGCTCACCGGTGCTGACGACTTCGGAGGCCCCGATGAGGGCGCGGAGTTCGACGAACATGCTCCGCGTGTGTACCCGGAGGTACATCTATTTCTACATGTTTCATATTTTCTGCTCGAGCTTAATCTATCCTGGCGTCATAAAAAAATCTAGTCCTAATGATTAGATGCAACGTACGAACCGGTACATGGAGAAATCTAGTCTGTTCTGAATGAATCCACATTATTTATTTATTAATAAGTTATCAAGAACACAAATCACATTAATTTAGGAGCGAGCTGGGGAGACGGCCGTAATGAACTGCTGAACCTGTATAGACATGTTATTGCATCGAAAGTAACTCGGAATGGTGGAAGGAATATATATTTATTATTTTGCTCATTTCGGTTTGTATTCCATACATTATAGGTGGATTCAAGTGAGATGGACTATGACAAGGAGACTAGGGACAACAAGAGCCGCCATGTCATGAAGAAGCTCAAGAGCAGGATAATCCCTTTCCGCACTCGACTTTGGGAGCGTAGGTTCCCTTTCTGTAAGAAAGGAGTTAACCCGAGGATTGCCAGCTTGATTCGGCATGCGGTTGGCATCGGTAAAAGCCTGTCTAGTAAACACAAGTCGGTGACCAAGGCTAAGCACGCTGCTTATGGCAAATTCCTGAGGGAGTATGTCAAGACCGGCCTAGTGTCCCCTTACTTAGAAATCAGCAACTTCTAGCCGACCAACCCGTCACTGTGCTGGCCTGGCCACTAATAATATTTAGTTCTCTTACCGTATCTAGACCCTTAAACTATGGGGATTTCTATTTCCATACCCTTCAAAATATATTCAAGTTCATTTGTTTATGGAGTTAAAGTTCTTGTGCCATACTCATTATTTTGCATGGATAGAGGGGTTCCCTCGACATATATAAGGGTTATCTTGTCCGCTAGACCACAGAGGATCAATGGTTGGTGGGCACGATCCGTGTGACAAATGTCTCGACCAATCAGAGCGTACCTGCGAAGATGAGCACAGGTGCGAGAGATGGATACAAAGAGAGGAGAAAACCGAGTAGCGCTTAAGAACCAAGGGCAAAACTGAGTAGAACTTAAAAACCAAGGACAAGAGTGACAAACGGACTCAAATAGAAAATAGAAAATGATTTAAAAATGGAACCAAACCGCCAGTGTTACGCTCGAGGGAAAAACTGAGTACAACTGAATCGCCATGGTTAGACACGAGGGAAAAAAGCGTGACTCACGATACGCGTGTGTGGTGCACGGGGCGGTAGCGGACACGTGTCGCCGTGCACGGTGCATTAGCGTACGTGGTGCACGGTTTTGCAATGAAACATTGCTTCCCTTCTCCTTTAATAGAGGCATCCCCACTCCCACTCATCACGCACTCGCTCACTCAACCGTCTCCACTATCCCATCACCTTCTGCAAACGCCCAACAAAACCCCAACCACGCCAGCGACGGAGAAGAACGGTGCGGTGGCCATCGGCGCCTCCAAGGGCACCAGCGAGGAGCCCCCCGTCCCCGTAAAGACCCCCGTCCCCATCCCCGCATCAGCCGTAGCCGCCGCGAGGAGGCCCCCGCCGGTCTCAAACAGATCCCGCTCGGCTGGGACCCCTACGAGGAGGTTGTCTCAAACAGATCCCGCATCGCCGACCCATGGTCAGAGGTAACCAGGGTTTTCTCCCCTTCCCTTGTTCTTCCCATGTTCCCATCGTTGGATGCTAGATCGTATGTTATTAGGCTCGATTGTTCGTATTTTTACAATAGCTAATCCTCTTGTGTTAGATCTCGATTTTCGACGAATCCCCCTGTTCGTAGTTGGGATAAGTATTCGATTTGGTTTGTGATTTGGGAAATAATCAGGAGATCTCAATCGGTCAATCTATGCAAATAATCAATCCCGACAATCAAAGTATCTCAATCATGTCCTTATTGCACTCTACTGGTTTTTTTCCAACAGGAGGATAGCAGCGATGTCCGCAGCGACGACGAGTCCAAGGACACCAAGACTCGTCATGTGCTGAGGAGGCTAAAGTCCGGCCAGTACAACAACTTCTTCGCCGGCGACGTGTACAGGTGCCCCTTCTGCCCCACCAGGAGGCTCCGCGCCACAGACTTCAACTCCCTCGTGAAGCATGCCGAGGACATGAGGACATGCGGTGAGTCCGTGAATGTCCACGGCTTCATGGCCAAGCACCAAGCGCTCGGTCTTCACCTCCGCAACCTCCAGAATGTGGCTATCGAGGAGGGTCGCATGCCCCGATCAGACCCAAGGCGCCCAAGGTCAAGGGGCTAGGCAGCAAGAAGTGGAGGAGGCGCCCAAGGTCAAGGGGCCACTGATCAGCTGCTGTTGCTGCTGTAAAGCAGCTTCATTTGTCTTATCTATGTTGAACCTGTCAGCTGCTGCTGCTGAGCAGCCTAATTGTCGAACCTCGTTAAGTACTGTATTATATAACCTATATTAGCTGCTTTATCTACATCTGCTCTGTTTACTGAATTTATTTATGGTGCTAGTTTGTTTTGCTGCTCTAGATTTGCTACCAGATTGGGGAAAACGAGGGGAAAAGAAACAATGAATGAAGAGAGAAGCTGCTCTAGATTCCCTACCTTTTTGGGAAGAAACACAACTGTTAGCGAGAGAGGGGAAAAGGCGCTCTTAAAAAGGTCAAATAACAAACAAAAAAACTTCCAATTTAGGCGTCAGGACGCACGTAATGGCCAAGCCTTTGACCAGACGGCACCCCCCTCTGAGCGCATGTGAGGGCTTCGGAATATCGGGAGGGCAAAAGCGGGGACAAACGAGACACAATGTTGCTATAGCTAAATCTGACAAAAAGCTGAATTTGGCTTAACATGCAATTTGGCTAGAGCTCCACAATGTAGCTATTCTAAATCCCTAAACTATGTGGTGCATTGAAACCTCATGCTTTTCCACCGACACGTGTGTTGCAAAGTTGCTTGATTGTGCATGCTTACACAAGTGTCCTACAGAGAAACTTATAGAAGCATGGGCAAACGAGCTTCATTTTGGCAAGTTCTACACAAAATGAAATTGCAAGCTTTGCGCAATCGGCATGCCTGATCGGCTGGGTGGCTGCCCCGGGGTGCAGGGATGCTTGGTCCATGTCTATGCTTACACTTCTTAAACTTGTTAGGAATAATAGCTGTACACTTCCTTCTGTCCTGTCACGTTACGTCGTGTCAGCACCGCGCACCCGCTACGGATCAGCAACAGGACGGTGGTCTACGTGACCAGTCTCTGCCACGTCAAAGCCACGTCGCACACCCGTCCCATCGCCTACCGGGACGGACGCCGAATTTAATTGCTAGGATTGGAAACCAATTGTGCTCGCCCGGTCAAACTTGCTTCCACATGGGTATGACCAGAATATTGGTAAACGCAATTTAAGCATCGCCTTCCGTCTCCTCAGCACATCACTGTGCAAAAATCCCCAACTCATTCCTTCCGCCGCCCTACGCTGCCGCTACAGCCACCGCAAGAACCATCGACGCTGCCGCATCCATCGCCTCTGCCGGGCCATACCACCGCAACGGATCACTCCACCGCCACGCCCAGTCCCAACCACCGCTACCGACCCTAGGCCACCGCCGCCACATTAGCTTCTGCCATGGACGCAGGGTACGGCGTGTTCAGCGACGGGAGCGACTTCACCGACGAGTACACCGTCACCGCCCATAGCACCACCAAGTTGACAGTCGTCCACACAAATGCTTAGCGGAGGTCGCCAAGGTCATCGCAATGTACGAGCAGTGGCTACAGGAGCCGATGGACAGGTACAAGATCGTCGGCCTTGACCTCGAGTATACCGAAGATAGGAAGAGGATGGCGCTTTTGCAGCTGTCGATGCGCAACCACTGCCTCCTATACAGCGTATGTAGGGCCAAATCTGTATGCCCAGAGCTTCGCGAGTTCCTACACAGGAGGGAGATCTACTTGACCATCGTCGACATCAAGAATGACACTCCAAAGCTAGAGCGGGATCTCCTCGTTCATGTCGTCAATCACGTCGATCTCCAACGTTTGTGGAGGTACCCAGATGGCGGTACGGGGAAAGCTAGCATGGCTAGACTCGCTGCTAACATCATCGACCGTGAGTACGCCGGCATGAAAGTCGATGTAACACCCTCTCCTGATAAGGATGAGTTCTTGTGTATAGTGCTAATCCCTGGATCGGTTCACTAGCACACACAATACAGAATGATACCAAATATAACTATGCATCATAATTATAACGAATATGATCCAGAATTTACATTACATTATCCAAGTACACAGCGGAAAACGATAACAAGGTAGATCTCCATCCTTCAAATGTGCCACAGGCGAACAATTGTTGAGTGGAGTCTCGCAACCTATAAACGATCACTCAGAAATAGAATAACCTGCAACATGAAAGGTTGCAGCCACGAATGGTCAATACTTTGAATGTATTGGCAAGTAGGCTAGTATGTGGATGTATAATGGAACCTACCAATTACATGCATATTTGGCTAGGTGGAGCTCAGGCTCATTTGCATAAAAGCGATATAAATTATCCCTACTTTTGAAATACTTTTCTTTTTTTAAAACAATTCTTCTAAGGACATACCAGCATAAACCCATGTAGAAACAAGACAGTTTAGCTTCGTATGCTCCTAAACCCATGTTCACCCATCAAGTTTTAATAATTAAGAAATTGGGATGAATGAGATCTTCCAAACAGTTCCAGGCCTAGTTGCTCATAGTTGTCCATAACCGGGGACACAGCTAAGTACTTAGATTATAACACTCTCAAGAGGTTTGTACACTTTACCCGCACGACCCAGTCAACCTGCTTGTACCACTACACTCATTTTGTGCCATGGTAGGGAGAAAACCAAGACGAAACCTTTCAGAAGCAGAACCCTGAGCCCTCAGGACAGACCCATACCAACTTACATCCCCTACATCAGCTGGTCACATCGGGTCAGGTTCCCACAACCTAGTTAGTCAAGACATATAATGACATGCGGTTGTACTAGAAGCTACTACACAAGAAACCTGTCCAATCTCAGTGTCCAGGGTGCCTTTCCGCATTGAAACCACCAAAAATATCAATCCCATCACACCTAGGAGGTTCATTGCTTTCCAGTTGTTTTCATTATAGAAAAATCCATCTTTCCATAATAGAATCAATCATGAATTCCCATTGCGCATCTAATAAGCATGGCTAAGCAACTACAATACGATGGCTCAAAGGAACTCAAGTCATGGAAATATGGCAATCATGCCTGGGTGTCATAGCATAGCATAATAATAAAACACCTACACATGCATCACTACTAAAACATACTACATGCATAGGAAAAATAGCAGGACATTTATGATAACTCTACTTGCCTTCGTTCTAGATGTAGTCGTTCAGGTAATCCTCACAATATAAAAGGTTGCACTCGTCACAATCACAATAGTTGCACTCCTCGCAATCTAGCGTTTGAAGCAAAACACAACAAACACACCATTTACAACATTGCAATTATGCACAATACAATAAAACAATGATGAACAAATGCATGCATGATGATTTAATGTGTCACAATGGTTGTATTTACATTAATATGTCTCATGATGCATATGGAAAAGTATTTAATGCATAAGACAAATTATTAATAAAGATATGTTGATTTAATAGGGTTTAACTCACTTTAATTAAAGTTCTGATGTTTCTGTCTAATTAAATTGTGATTTAAATATTGATGGATAGGTAGTTCAATTTAAAGACAGCAGCAATTTGAATCACCTAAAACGGATTTATAGATCTTTCTCTATGATTTAAATACTAATGCAATGCATTTAGAGCTTTCTGCAATATCATCTATTAAAACCATGACAGATAATTTTGCTTATATTTTCTACAGATGGGTATTGCTGAAACAAACCCGTGGCAATTGGATTCACTCAATTTGGGGTTCTGGATATTTTCCTATGATTTAAATACTTATTAGAAGGGTTTAAATCATTTAAAATATTTTATTTGTCAAAAATTATACTAAGGCCATATTAATGTCACACATGTCACAAGGATTCCATTGATACCTTATTTGTATTTTCGGATACATATACAATTTACTATGATTTATATACTCCAATTAGGCCATTAAATCATTTAAATAACTACAAAAAATATATGTTGTAAGAGTTGGATCTAACAGTATATTATTATTCTACATATTTTTACGAATCCATGGGTATATTATTTCCTCAATTTGGACTTATATTCGATTTTATATGTATTTTACAATATTGGATACATTTCTGGCCATTTATTCATTTTCTGAAATTACAGGGAATATTCTCTGGAAGATTCTGCTGACGCGGCGCTGACTCAGCGCGTGCACCGACTGGTCAGCGGTCATCATGCGATCTGGGACGTTGGTGGGGGATCAGACGGCTGGCACGCGTCGTGCTTGGTACTCACCGGCGATGGGGGAAACGACGGCGCTGCGGCTTAGGAGGTCGACGACAGCGAGGTTTCGGTGGTTCTCTCTGAAGGTGGACTAGATGACGCGATTCAGAGCGAGACGGCAGGTTTCCCTGGTGGTCTCGGCAGTGTCTCCTTCTTCTCGAGACGGCTGCAACACGCAGTTGGAGGAGCTTGGGCTCCGACGGGGCCCGGCGGCTTCGGGCGGGTGCCCGGGTGCTCCTATGTACAAGGCATCGGGTCAATGTGAATAGGTACTGAGAGGGGAGGCGTGTAGGGGAAAAGGAGGTGGAGGGGTGTTCAGGAACATCGATCTCGACCTCGATCTGGAGCTTGAACTGGCGGCGGCGGAATCCAACTCCAGCGAGCAATATTGGATCAACCCGACAGCGTAACAGGGAAAAAAGAGAGGGGGGAAATGGCGGCGGTGAAGATTATATAGGAGGGGGCTTTGGCACTGGGGGGAACTCGGACTCGGGCCGAATCAGCGGAAACGGCAGCGGCATCTTCGTGTCGAGGATGAACTCCTTGTTGGGACGGGGATGACATGCAGGGTCCACATGACTGTGGCTATTGTGAGGCTGACAGGTGGGCCCCACAGCGAGAGAAAGAAAAAATAAAAAGGGGGAGGTGGCTGCGCGGGTTGCTATTGTTCTTCGGGCCGGCACTGGGCCACGGCTGCTCCTGCACGCGGGTGGTGCGGCGGAGAGGGGAGGGAAGGGGTTAGGTGGGCCAGGCCGGTCTGTTCGGCCGCATGGTAGGTTTAGTTTTTTTATTTCTTATTCTTTTCCTTTTTCCATTTACTTCTTTCTCACATATCTTTTTTCATTTGAACTCCAAATAAGTTCAAACTTGCTTCTAAAATTTTATAAATTCAAGTAGATAATTTTAGGCTAGTATTTAGCAAAGTTTGCTAGTTTAGCAATAATGGTTTTAATAAAGCCTATTTAATTCCCTTTAGGAATAAAGTGGCACATAGAATTTAGGGTTTTAGTTCATTATTTCAATTTGAGTATTTTTCATGATGCCAATATGCAATGCAATGATCATGAATGACATGTAAAAATAATTTTTTTCTAGTCCCAATTTTCTAAAAACTTGGGATGTGACAGTCGTGTTCTCGAAGCACCTGCATGAGCGATGGGAGTGGAGGCACCTAGATTATGATGCGATCAAGTACGCAGCCAGGGACGCGTATGTCTACTACGAGATGCTCAACTGGATCTAGCGGGTGGGTGAGTGTGTTGTTTACCACTACTAGTTTCGCATTTCGTTCCTAGTTTTATCTCGCCTGTATTTTATCTCGCATATATTTTCTAAGCATTCTCTGTGTAAGAACCAAGCTCGTATGATCTCTGTGCTATTAACTACTTAACCTGTATAAATTACATTCCCCCTTTTGTATGCTCAACATTCATTCTTACAAATTCTGTATGTGCCATTTGCATGCGGCAGAATCCAGGACTAACATGCATAAGGTGTGATACAGTCATAAGTCATAACCAAACCCAGATTATAGTGAAGGATACAGTCATAACCAAACCCAGATTATAGTTCGACAAAGGTAATACACAGCAGTTCGTAATTGCTCACATAGTGTACTTCTGAAATAACATGTTTTCATAAACACAACAATCATGCACTAAAAGT
This sequence comes from Avena eriantha, assembly GCA_910589775.1. Classification (NCBI taxonomy): domain Eukaryota; kingdom Viridiplantae; phylum Streptophyta; class Magnoliopsida; order Poales; family Poaceae; genus Avena; species Avena eriantha. Next base: position 144,379,343 of record OU342744.1, on the reverse strand, counting down.
CTGCATCCCAGCCTGTTGGAGAAGGCAACCGATCCCAGGATGCATTCGATCGCTTGCCCCGGCTTGTAGATTCATCTACACTCCGGCATCTAGGGCAAACAACCTGCCTTGGTGGTGGTTCAATGATGCGATGCCTGGAACGAGATTTTACAATCTGGCTGTACAGCTCGTGGCTAACATACCCGTCAATTGCAGCATACTTCAGATTAAGTTCACAAAGTGGCTTATCCTCCCAGTAATCGTGCCCTAAATGCCTCCACGAACATCTCGGCAATTTGCTCTTCATGTCAGCGTACCACGGGTCGATGAGTTCGGAGGCAAGAGCGGCCATCCCGGTCTTGCCGCCCTTCGTCCCTGGGATCTAGTAAATTTCCTGGATGTCCACTCTGCACTCCTTTGGGATTCTAACGTTGACAGTCGGGCTTTCAAGTAGTTTAGTGTCATTCGTGATGTCAACACTAGTAAATGTTATGTGTTGGTTCACGAGAAAGTCATGAAACAGATCCCTAATGTTTTTGCCCCACCTGCATGAAAATGAATTCAGACAAATAATATAGCAATAACTTTTACAAACAGACGGTTCATGAACAAAAAGACAGCAAAGTCTACCAGATCCCACCAGCCCCCTTCTCGCAAAAACGCTGGTATATGAGGACGTGCCCCTTCATGCAGAGTTGCACCACGGCGATCCTACGGTGATCGCGGCTGTACTCGAGGTCGAGACCTACGAACCTGTTTTCTTCGAACCGCAGCTAACTCGTGTAATTATTCAGAGTGTTCCTCACCATCCGAGGGTCAATGGTGTAGACGACATCGATCTTCTTCCCGCCATGTACTTCTATGTCGAAGTGCACAGTTGCTTGCCTGCCGTCGTTTTGGACGTCCGAAGAGTCCATGACTACATGCAAGAGGGAAAGGATATGGAGGAAGAGGGTGATGCGGTGGTGGAGGAAATGGATGAGGCCATGGAGGAGAAAGACAATGAGGCCATGGAGGAGGAAATGAGACGGAGAAGTGAAAGATTGGAACCACCCTTACCAATATCTAGAATGGTGCACGACTGTTCGTAGTAGGGTGAAGGTGGAGAAAAACGGAAGTTTTACACGTCAACGCTAGCGCTTCCTAAAATTTGTTCTGCACCACTTGCATGCGGTGGGATCGAGGTCTGCCATGCACGCTCCAAGTCAAACGTAGTCACGTTTGCGCGTGCCGACCTTCACTCACTGAGAGGCGGGTCGCACATTTCTCTCTCTTACGATTTATTTTTCACTTCCTCTAGACGGTTCCGGTGCGCACCCTCAATAATTACGCCCCATTCCTTGTCTTCCACGCGGATGAGAACCGGCGGTGGTGGCGGTTCCTTGCAGATTCACTCCCCACTCGAACAACTGCCCCATCCCTGATTCCATCCCCTCTCGAATCCATCCACGTCCTTATCACAACTCCTCCATTAATCTACCGGATTCCAGACTCCATTTGCCGCTATGGGTAGAGCTTGGGGTAGCAGCAGGCTGAAGCGAAAGGCATGCGACGATGACACGGATGGCCAGGGCGACCGCCACCGCAAGGATTGGGGATGGCCGAACCTCAGTGCCGCGAACATGCACAGGATCGCCTCGGGGTTAGACATCATCTCTGCCGGCCGCCTCGCTCGCTGCATCCCTGGCTACCGCTTCACGATGCGGGACATGGACGAACAACCGTTCGGCACCCCAACCCTTCTTTACCCTGATAACAGCAAATGGCCAAACGACCGCGATGGCCACGTAAGTTCCAGTATCTTGCTTATTGGTTCAGTCATATCGTTGATTCATATGTGCTGAACTCTCATCGGAATCCTATGTTCCTTTCATCGAATGTGTTGTGTGCACGCGCGGTTTGAACAAATAGAACCATTTAAGACTATTCTGTACAGCGGAAGCTCTACGCATACCTGATATTCTGGTATTTTCGTAGTGACACAGTCTTACTTTAGGTGATAGATGAGTTGTCAATTTTGATTTGCAATGGAATGCCTGCTAGGTGATATTCCCTGAGTTGTTTATGATCATCGTCAGGAGATTGTTCTAGGGGCTCCACTCCTACTCCATATATTGGGTATCTTTGTAGTGACACAAGCACAATTTAGGCGATATCTGAGGAGACACTCATATTTAGGCAATATTTTGTGTACTTTAATCTGAAGGTTCAGTTGTCAAATTGTATTTGCAATGGAATCCATGCTAGGTGATTGTACCAACTGACAACAAACTCTGCAGAATATTCATGGAAAACTGATGTTGCCGGATAAGTGGTCCGAATCAGTAGTGGTGAATATCAAGGAAGAAGAAGAGACGGAAATGGAAGATGACCAGAACTGGGTGGGTGGCAACGGCGAGTGGCTGGTCCTTTTATCACAGGATGGGAGTACTTGGACTCTAAAAAATGGCTACAGATCGTTGAGACTTACATTGCCATCTTTGGAGGGTGTCGACATTACTGCATTCAACAACGGGTGGCCGCCGCCCATTTCCGAATTCGCTTACAGGTTCAACATGGCAGAACTTGACCTCCTGAAGGTACAGCTCCCACATAGACCGTGGGAGGGGGCGTGAAAGACCTGGGAGTACGACCTCTTAGCGATGTTTGACAAGGCAATCACGTTCATTAGATGCCTAGAAACAAGGAATGGACAGTCTTGCGCGATGACTTCCTGCGGCCGGAGAAGTATGTCGTCGCCATCTTCACCTCCAGCTATGATTCGTACAAACCGCAACACATTTATGCGGTCACTGAACCTACGGCGACATGCATGTTTCGGAGCCGTCCATTTGGGTGAGTCATGGTGTCATATAGCATGCAAAATCCCATTCAAAATTCTGCTTACTGACTGTAAGTAACACGCAGTTACCCACGCAGCCTCGCGCATCATTCCAGCTCCGGTCATCGAAGAAGCAGTAGCAGATGCTGAACTTGGGACACTCTGCTGGTTCCTGGCACCTCTCGGAGGCGACACGGAACAGTATGTTGAATTCATGTGGATTCATATCAAGGGAGCACTAAACAACATTGGTGATACAATAGAACATACGGGGACACAACTTTCTTCATACCCATCGCTGCGGTGTCACGTTTTCTCGAGGTCCGCATGCCCATCCAAAGACCCAGTAGAGCAAGTCTGGAGCAGAGTCGACAATCTGAAGGGACAATCTGTGTTTCTTGGGATCAACTACCCTTTCTTTGTCGGAGCCCCTAGAGCTGTTGAACCTGTAATTGCTGAGGCAGCCCTGGCTCCTAATGCTGCTGCTGTTGGTGGTGGTGGAGCTAACGAAGAACTAGATGTTGTTGCTCCTGGTGAAGCTAACAAAATACTTGGTGATGTTGCTGCTGGTGAAGCTGGCGAAATACTTGCTAATGCTACTGATGGTGAAGCTGATGAAATACCTGCTGAGGCTGCTACTGGTGAAGCTGACGAAATACCTGCTGAGGCTGCTGCCGAAGTCCAGGAAGAACATGTTGGTGTTGTTGCTGAGGTGCCAGCACTTCCAGTGTTTATAGCAGACTGTGTGTTTGCTGCACACTCACGCACCTATCATGTTGACACTCTAGATCCGACCTGTAGCCGAATCCAGGTCAGGGGGAGGGGGCCTACAATTGGCTCATCAGTGGGGTTGTATGATTTTATGGAGAATGCTAGACGGCCAAACGCAGCATTTTGGTTCGTTCCGACGATACCACCAGCTCCAAGGACCTAGTGCTCATACTGGCAGATCCAATGAACCATTTGTCTTTATCTTTATCATTAGTTATGCTTATTTGTGTAAAGACTAAGCTGTGCTTATTTGTGTAAGACTAAGTTAGGCCTAACTACGTAATATTCAGTGAATCCCAGCTTTTCTTTCCATGCCTGTAACAACAGAATTGCAGCATAGAACATACAAAGGTAATGTGCATACTAGGCATTTTTTCTCAGGATAACAACCACTTCAAGCAAATGATACATGGTGTACGCATTTGAACGCATCACTAGAATGTGCCACCTATTGATGATTGATGACATGGATCTAGCTTTTTTGCGCGTATTTGCATTGAATCGCTCATTGATTTGTTCACATATTTTTTGGCAATGGCTGATGAACTCCACTCTCTTGGTAACTTGCTTCGTCAGCAAGCACTTGTTGATGCAATGCAAAGTACAGAACATGGTCGTCATCGTCATTCCATTTAGGTTCTCTATGTTTCATCATCACGGAGCTACTAATTTCAAATGAAAATCTAGTAAACAACATATGTGTACATTGTTAGAGTATGCTATGGTCACGGTACATACATGTTTTTCTACAATCACAAGAAGAAAACTTGATGCATTTTCACCTTGTTGGCGTTGTGCCAAACTGGGTGGATGCGGCTTTGGGGTTCGGAGAGGAAGGTGCCGTGGCTGGTGCGTGTGCGACCATGGCGACGGCGATCTCGGATTCTGGAGGAGGCCAACAGGACCGAGCATGGTCGGCATGGTGACATATCTCACCCGGGAATGAATTCCCGTCCCCGCGCCGTGCCATGGGTGCGGCCATGGTGAGGGCAAGCTCCGATTCGGGATGGGGAGGAGAACAAGGCCGAGCAGGTTTGTCCAAGTCCTAGCTCCGCGCCATGGCTGCGACCACAGATTGCCGCCCCAGAGGAAGAAGAGGACGCGTAAAGGATGCATGCGCCAACGCTGCAAGCCTACATGGCAGCCACGACGGCAACGACATAACGGCGAAAGCTGACAGGGGGGCCAACTTGATGGCCATTAGCCTGATATTTTTTATTAAAACATAAAGTTGAATTCGTGCCGAAAAAGACCCTCTGAGTATTTGGCACGCCAACTTTGGGCAACGCAGCTGATTGTAAGCAACTTGGGTACCGCGTTGCCTTGGCGCCCCAACTTTCGGGCCGCAAAATGATATCCTCCCCCATATTGGATGAAGAAGTTGCCCACATGGAGGCCAATACTACCACAACACCCACTTCATATGAGAGGTATGAATAAGGTAAAAATAAGGGTGTTGATGATGCCATGATCCCACTAGTGGACATGATGATTTGTGATGATTGGCATGCTATGTATGATGTTTGTGATATCACATATGACTCATTGGTATTTCCATGCAATACTTTGCCTTTGCATAATGTTGAGCATGTGAAATTATTTGATTGTGATGATGTTGCCATAGACATGCCTTGCTCTAAACATTACGTTGATGATATCATTGCTTGCACTTTGTTGAACAATTGCTCTTTTCAATGTTCTGCTTGCAATGATGTTACCAATGGTACCCCTCGAACCATGATTTGTCATGAATGTTTTACAATCTCTCCAGTTGCTTGCAATAAGTTGAGTAATTGCTCTTTCACTTGTTTTGCTTGCAACAATAATTCTAATATGGTTTATATTGAGATGGCCCCCATAGCTTTCTCAACTTTTGGAGATTTTAGTAAATGCCATGATAAGCATGTTCCCCACTTGCATACTCACCATGCATTTATTTCATACTTGATTGACACTCATGGTGATGTGCACAAGAAGAGATACATCATGATGGATGATGTGTTTCTCTACCATGCACACACGTTCTTCCTTTTGTGTTTGATGTGTGTAGGCACCCGCACAAGAATGTCAACCTTGGTTGAGCACGAGTTGACGAAAAGGGCTCTAGAGAGCATCCCCAAGTGAGTTCAAGATCAAACCCAGCTCTGATACCTTTTGCATGCTTTGCATCTTTCATGTTGTCAAATTGCTCTTTCCTATGGTTTAATTGCAAGCATGTTAATGGTATTCTTTCACCTTGTGACAATCATGTTTCGTTGCTATTGCATATTGATGCTTTGTGTGTTGCCACAAAAATGTTGAACAATTTCTCTGTCCGATGTTTTGTCTGCAACCAAAATGCCAATTTGAGCATGTATTGTCACGAGAGGTTCCAAGTCTCTCGTATTGTTGTTGCAATAAACATAAGGACCACTTGCTCTTTCATATGGTTTTTTTGCAAACACGTTGTTTTTGCTTCCGCTTGTGATACTCATATCCCCATGATCTTGGCTTTTGATGATATGTGTATGCCATCCAACATATTGAACAATTTTTCTTTCCAATGGTTGGTTTCCACACATAATGATGTTGTTTTGGATATCTTTCCTCATGTGTTTTTGCCGAAGTCTCCTATCCTTGCATCAAAGATGTTGACCAATATTTTCGTCCATTGCTTTGAGTGCCACACTAAGACGTTATATGGAGTTTTCGAGTTCCCACATTTGGTTGATATTCAATTAACTTCCATGCACTTTGACCTTGCATATGCATCCCGTTTGCTATACTTGAGTTGTGCTAATAGTGTTGTGAACAAGAATGGACATGCCACAAATGGCATGCTCCTCTATCACAGACAAACATATGTTTCTTGGTCTTTGTTGTGTGAAGGTACAATTTTTTCATGTCAACCTCTATGGACAAAGAGTTGATAAGACGAACCGTAGAGAGTTACCTATGGCTGCTCCTCACCGAGATATCTCTACATCCTAAGGTGACTTCACTCTACTTGAGGACTCATGCTATAATCTTTATGAATTGGCTGCGCTTTGAGTGTTGCTTCGCTTTTGTGTTGTGCTTTGTAGGCTTCATGGAAGGTGAAGGAACATTGAGGTGTTGTCAATTCAATCTTTCTGGGGACGACTATATGGTGAACCCCAGGATCAAGAAGGTCTCTCGACATCTTCTACTTTGTGATGAGCATGTAGAGTCGAGGACGACTCTTTTTGAAGGGGGAGATGATGTAGCTCGACCTACGGTCGTTGCCACATCAAGGTCTCCAACTTATGCCAAGTCGTCATGGACTCCAAAGGTGAATCCGTTCCTCTATGCGAGCCCAATTCCCACCCCATTGAATGGTATACTACTTCATACTCCGTCATATGACCATGATAGGTTCACACCGCCAAGTACGGAGATAGGGGAGGAAGCCCGAGGACTCACGCCCGACAAGACAGAGGCTTGGAAGAGGAGACGGAAGAGTCAGAGCCAAATCGGCGTACCATCTGGCGCAACCGGATCCACTGCCGGAATTCTCGGCGCCAGCTCCTGCGGACCGGACCCCGTGCCGACCGAACCGGTGACCACCGGACCAGACCGGCGCCCACCGGAAATGCATGCAGAACACCGAACCGGCGCCCACCGAAAATATCGGCGACCGTCGGAAATCCCGGCGCCAGATCCGGCACCGCCGGACTTATTGCTAGAAATCCCGTCTGCGCACGGATCTGGGTTTGATGCCCGGGAATATTCCCTTTACTTACCCCTTTGCCTAAACTACCCTCATTCTAGTGGTTGGCCTATAAATAGAGCCCCCACCCCTCATGTATCCAGTAGGCATTGATGATAGACTAAAGACAACCCCCTTTGTGGAATCTCTAGTTTTGCCTCATCCCCTTCTACCAAAGGGGATCGACTATCGTCACCACCTTGTTGGATTTTGCATCACGCCTCCCTCGTTGTACAAGGCCTTAGCATCGGTGTCCCTTTGCCAAGACGTCAAGACCCTCTCCAAGGTTTTCTTCCCTCTCCACGTGGGATCGAGGGAGCACGTTGACCGATCTTTCCTTGCGAGGATTCTATCGGACCGGTGGCCATGATGTCTACACACTTCTATTCGTGTAGACAGTTGTTGGGCCTCCAAGTGCAGAGGTTTGTAGAACAGCAGCAAGTTTTCCCTGAAGTGGAACACCCAAGGTTTATCGAACTAAGGGAGGAAGTGGTCAAAGGTATTCCCTCTCAAGCAACCCTGCAATCAAGATACAAGAAGTCTCTTGTGTCCCCAACACACCCAATACACTTGTCAGGTGTATAGGTGCACTAGTTCGGCGAAGAGATAGTGAAATACAAGTGGTATGGATAATTATAAGTGGTAATGGTGATAGAAAATAGCTTGATGGCATGGAAAAGACTAAAGGCAGACTGAAATAAAGATGGAAGCAAGCAAACATGTAACAGATCTAATTGCAAATGGTGTATCAATGCTTAGAAACAAGGCCTAGGGATCATACTTTCACTAGTGAACACTCTCATATAAATATCTTCTCTTTATGATACTACTCTTTACTACTCTCCGGTTGGACACTCTAATTATTGGTAGGGCTATAACAACACTCCTCAAAGTTCACTTTCCGCATCTAGGTAACCCCACACTGTCACCTTGAGCTCTAGCTGGTTCAAACAAACACCACAATTTCATAAAGACATCCAACTCCAAATATAACTCATAACAAGTATTTGTAATCTCTAGCCTAAGTTCCACCATGGTGTGCACACTGTAAACTTCACACACATGGGGAGAGAAGATATCTAATAAAGCACTTGAGTAGCAAGTTAGATCTACTTGATTACAAAGCTCATGACCACAACAAGATCATGCATAGATAGAGAGATGAACACATAGCTACCGGTAGAACCCTTAGCCTCGAGGAAGAACCACTACCTCCTCATCATGGGAATCAGCAACGGTGATGGAGATGGCGGTGGAGATCGATGGAGATGGCTTCGGGGGCACTTCCCCATCCCGGCAGGGTGCCGGAACAGAGACTTTCTGTCCCCCGAATCTCCCCTTCAGTTGCGGCGGCACTGCAGAACTTTTCGTGGCTGGAGGCTTGACAACCTAGGGTTTTTGCATCAGGAGGCATCTTACAGGTGAAGAGGCAAGGTCGGTGGGCGGCCAGGGGGCCCACACCACCTGGTGGCGCGGCCAGGGCTAGCCCGCGCCACCACATGGTGTGGCCACCCTATAGCCCCTCTCTGTCTCGTCTTCTGGCTCCGTGAGTCTTCCGGTAAAATATCGACTTTGGCTTTTGTCCGCTCCAATTCCAAGAATATTCATTTTCCGACTTTCTGGAACCAAAAACAGCAGAAAACAGGCAACTGGCATTGTGGCATCTTGTTAATAGGTTAGTCCAAGAAAGTCTATGAAAAGTACTCCAAAGTGTGGAAAAAACACAAGAAAGTAGATAAAACCAAGCATGGAACATCGAAAATTATAGATACATTTGCAATGTATCAACATCCCCAAGCTTAACTCCTGCTCGTCCTCAAGTAGGTAAGTGATAAAAAGAAAGAATAATTTTTGAGGTGACATGCACCATCATAAACTTGATCAAAGTATTTGTAAAACATTGATAGCTGGGATCATAGTACTTCAACATATCATGAAAGACAAAGTTCTAACAATAAGACAAAGCAACTATGCTACAACATGAAAAGGCACAAACAAAAGATTCATGAATAACAATGCTTTGCAAGACGTTTGTTTGTTTCACATAAAGAAAACATAGCATAGTGGTATTCAGCTTGTCCCTCATAGAGTAGCAAATATAAATGCATAGGACACCTTCAAAGTCCATAAGAGTGACTAGATACAAATAGTTTAAAACATGCAATATCAAAGCTATGCATCAATCAACAAGTCTTGGGACAATGCACATAGAACTAAGAATGGCCACTATGCTCTCAAAGTAGGTGCATAAAGATAGAAGGTAGAGACTCAATGTAATGGTGGAAGAAAGGCCGTCATAGAAGGAAGCAGAGATTCAAGTTTCATAAAGAGCTTCTAAAAATTATGGTACTTATAGCTTTCAGCTCTCATTTCCCCTATCATAAGCATCTTTAGGTGATTACGGTTAAAGTGACACAACTAAGAGGATATGCTTAACAAGTTATAAGCTGAAATATCATGCCCCTTACTTACGAAGACCGAACCTCATGCTACTCAACTTTAGTCACAAGTAAGCTCTTGTCATTGTAAGCACATATGTATCATGAAGAACCACCAACGGGGTACCCCTTGCACATGATACATGAGCTATCCCATAATCAAAATGACAAGGACAGCAGACAATGAGCATCTCAGCGATCTTTTTATTTGCTATTTGCATAGGTTTTTATTGAGGATGCTTCATAGAGTGCTCATTGTGGTTATGCTACAAGTTTCCACCATGATTAGGCATGGCTTAGGATAGCGGACCAAGCGTTTCTCTAACACACATACAAACTCCATGATCTTACAAGTTCCACTTTTATTTCACACTGCCAAGATCCATAAGCAAAAGAACATGATATCAACGGGGTACAAAGTACAAGTGCAATGTTGAAAGCGTTCCCCATGATACATGGTTCTGCTAACTTCAACTTATAAAGCGCAAGCATATACGCAACAAAGATGGATGCAATGGTTCAAGTTTATTAAATGCAAGAAAAGTAAAGTGTGCCATCAAGTTCGTGAGAGCTTTAATCACTAATTTTAACATAACAAGTTTAATTTGGAAGATAAACAAAAGCATGAATATACTTGGAATAGCATAAGCTAATAGGTAGGTATGGTGGACTCTTTGGAATAACTTGGTTTAGGGAGTTGGATGCATGAGTGGAACTCATACTTGGTTATGGAGGCTAGCAAAAGACTGGGAGCGACAAACTAAGAGGGCAATAATGGCCATAATCATGCAGAGCGACAAAACATCATTGATCAAAGCATAAAGTGATACTACAAGTTGAAAACTAAAGGATCATAAAGGCTATGGTGACTTTGTATAGTCATAACATGGTGTGAGCATGCGCCAAGTCAACCCAAATAAAGCATCAAAGGAGAATACCAGAATACTATGCTTTAATATGCTAAAACAACACATGATTCATCCAAGGCACATTAAGCAATCTCAATTATTTATAACATGTCATGCTACAACAAAGAATACTAAGCATAAAGCAAAAACAATATCAAGCATGGCATGACAAAGCATGGGCCACAGTCAAAAACAAGCTCTCTTTACCACTTAAGCATGAACTTTCCTACCCTTTTCCAAACCAAACCAAACTATTTGAAAACCAATGTATGCAAGAGGGGGTCCAACCAATTTATTCAAAAAACTAAGCAAACTAAAGCAAATGAAAAACCAAAACAAAAACGAAAAAGAAGACGCTCCAAGAACAACACAACTGTGCATGAAACAATAAAAATGAAGCATTTGAAAGAAACCTGGGATTTTTATTGATGAAGAAGGGGAATGCCTTGGGCATCCCAAGCTTTGACGCTTGTACTTCTTGGATATTTCTTGGGGTGACACACGTGGCATCCCCAAGCTTGAGCTTTAGTCCATCCTTCATCTCATTACTCATTCCTTCCATACACCTAAAAATTTTCCTTCATACAAAACTTCACACAATCTTTATTAGCAACATTAGTGCACTCAAGATAAAAGGTCTTAAGGTTCAGTTCTAACACCAAATAAACTTCCATTAGAACACTAGATACTGTAGCACTTCCCTCAAAAATCTCAATTCCCCAAAAGAACTCAAAAAGGAACCAACAAGAAGCAGATGCAGAAAATGGAAGAAATCTGTCAAAACAGACCAGCAGGTACAAACGAATTTTTTCGAAGACCTTCTGTGGATCAAATCAAAAAGTGTTGAACTAAAGAAAGTTAGATAACAACCTGGGGCAGGAGCACAAAAATTCACGCCTCAAAAAGACGTTCAGAAATTTTACACGAATTTTTACGGTGAAGCACAGAAATCTGTTTCAGGACAACAACTTTCCCAATTATTACTTCTCTCTCATTAGAGGTTACTCTTGGAACAAAAAGCAAAATAAAAAGGATAAGGAGCGGTTATTACAGAGGTAATAACTTCCAAGACTCATCTAAAACTCTTGGGTTATCTCCCAATAAGTACTTTTCTTTAACGCCTTTAAGTTAGGCATGATAGTTTGAGAAGATGCTCACATAAGGAATATGAATTGAAGTAAAAGAGAGCATCAAGAAGCAAATTCAAAGCACATTTAAGTCTAACCCACTTCCTATGCATAGGAATCTTGTAAAGAAACAAGTCATGAAAGCACAAAGCAACAAGCATAGTAAAGCAAAACAAGTGCAACTTCAAGACTTTCAACATAAAGAGGGGAAACTTAATATTATTGAGATGCATAAAACCATGTTTCCCTTTCTCATAATAACTTTCAGTACCATCATGAATAAAATTAACAATGTAACTATCACATAAAACATTCTTATCATTATCCACATGCATCAAATAATTATTACTCTCCCTATAAGCATAGTCATTCTTATTAATTCTAGTGGGAGCAAATTCAACAAAATAGCTATCATTATTATTCTCATCACCATAATCATCAAATATAGGAGGCATATTGTAATCATAATTAATTTTCTCCTCAATAGTAGTTGAACTGAAAATAAGATATTCATCATTGTAATCATCATATATCGGAGGCATAGTATCATCAAAGTAAAATTTCTCCTCCATGCTTGGGAGACTAAAAAGATCATTTTCATCAAAACTGGCTTCACCAAGCTTAGACTTTTCCATAGCATTAGCAATAATGGTGTCCAAAGAATTCATACTAACAGCATTGTTATTAGCATGCAAATAAAGTTCCATAGGTTTTTTAATTTTCTCTTCAAATGCTTCATGTCCTAACTCAAGATAAATACTATAAAGCTCTCTAATTTTGTTGTTGTTTTCCATTAAGCCTAACTAGTGAAAACAAGAAACAAAAGAAAAAATTGCAGAATATAAAGTAAATAACTTCGAGCACTCACACCGGAGGATGTGAGTACCTTTTACCTTACCTCCCCGGCAACGGCGCCAGAATAGGCGTTTGCCGTGGGAGGTTCTTCTTCTTTAATCCTCCGGTGTGAATACCTTTTACCTTACCTCCCCGGCAATGGCGCCAGAAAATAGCTTGATGTCTACGCACTTCTATTCTTGTAGACAGTTGTTGGGCCTCCAAGTGCAGAGGTTTGTAGAACAGCAGCAAGTTTTCCCTTAAGTGGATCACCCAAGGTTTATTGAACTCAGGGAGGAAGTGGTTAAAGGTATTCCCTCTGAAGCAACCCTGCAATCAAGATACAAGAAGTCTCTTATGTCCCCAACACACCCAATACACTTGTCAGGTGTATAGGTGCACTAGTTTAGCGAAGAGATAGTGAAATACAAGTGGTATGGATAATTATAAGTGGTAATGGTGATAGAAAATTGCTTGATGGCATGGAAAAGACTAAAGGAAAACTGAAATAAAGATGGAAGCAAGCAAACATGTAACAGATATAATTGCAAATGGTGTTTCAATGCATAGAAACAAGGGCTAGGGATCATACTTTCACTAGTGAACACTCTCATATAAATATATTATCTTCATGATACTACGCTGAACTACTCTCCGGTTGGACACTCTAATCGTTGGTAGGGCTATAACAGCACACCTCAAAGTAAGCCTTTCCCATCTAGATAACCCCACACTGTCACCTTGAGCACTAGATGGTTCCAACAAACACCACAATTTCATAAAGACATCCAACTCCAAATATAACTCATAACAAGTATATGTAATATCTAGCCTAAGTGCCACCATGGTGAGCACGCTGTCACTTTCACACACATGGGGAGAGCAGAGCTCTAATAAAGCACTTGAGTAGCAAGGTAGATCTACTTGATTACAAAGCTCATGACCACAACAAGATCTTGCATAGATAGAGAGATGAACACATAGCTACCGGTAGAACCCTTAGCCTCGAGGAAGAACTACTCCCTCCTCATCATGGGAATCAGCAACGGTGATGGAGATGGCGGTGGAGATCGATGGAAATGGCTCCAGGGGCACTTCCCCGTCCCGGTAGGGTGCCAGAACAGAGACTTTCTGTCCCCCGAATCTCCCCTTCGGTGGCGGTGGCGCTGCGGAACTTTTCGTGGTTGGAGGCTTGACGACCTAGGGTTTTTGCATCAGGAGGCATCCTATAGGCGAAGAAGCAAGGTCAGTGCGCGGCCAGGGGGCCCACACCACCTGGTGGCGCGGCCAGGGCTAGCCCGCGCCTGAAGGAGTTATACCCTAGAGGCAAATAATAAAGTGTATTATTTGATATATTTCCTGTATGTTCATAATACGTTTCATACTGTTCTATAACTGTGTTAATACGAAACATTAATACACGTGTGGTATGTAAACAAACCGTGTCTCTAGTTACCTCTAGTGAACTAGTTCATTGGTCATGAGGATGGTCTGTGTTTCAAGATCGGCATTTATGCCAACTGACAATGAGGTCATGTTATTTGTTGAATAACATGATAGACAAACATCCGACCGTTATATCTTAATGAGATCTAGTTACAAAGTTCACCATTGATGATAAAACACAGAGAACCTCGTAACCTGGTCCTTTGACTGTGAGGTAATGCAAATCACCATTCTGGAAGAAGCTTAGATGGTTATCAAGAATCATCTTGTAATAGGGTGATCAAAAATGTGCCACTTAGGTTTTTCGAAGGAATGCATAGAGGAGTACATATCAAGACCAGGATTTGTCTAGTCTATGTAACGGACAAATACATGTGGCCATCTCGGTGACATTGCATTAATGAAGCTTGCAAGCATGTGACTAGGTCACGGAATGCAACAACATGAGAACGAGAAAACAAGGTCATCGGTAACGAGATCGAACTAAGGTATGGAGATACCGAAGATCAAGTCTCGGATGAATTAGGTATCGTATGACAAAGGGAATGGGGAACGACTATCTCACGGTTCGAGCGATTGTATTCGTGAAACACATGGGGGTCACATGGCCATCCATGTCCCTCTGTTGATCATTGATATGAGAGTTGTCTCTGTCATGTCCGGAGTGTTTCCGAACCGAAGGATGTCACGCTTAAGGGTAGGGACGCTTAGGGTAGATGAGGTGTCGTATGAGAAAAAAGAGAGAGAGAAACCGAAATAGTTTCGGTAACATCCGATGGAGATCGGAAGGGGTCCGGAAGGTGTTCTGGAGTGAAGGAATAATATAATATGTGTATTTGAATGTTAATTGGAGAATTAATATTAAATATATATTTTATTTTATTTTTTGAAGGCACTATATTGCTAATGGGCCTCACCCAAAGGGAGGCCCAAGTGGGCAAGGCGCCTGGGGAGTGGGGGCCGGCCGGCCTAGGGCTGATGGGCTACCCTAGTGTGGCCCACCTAGGGCCGGCGGCTGCCCCAAGGTGGCCGGCGGGTGTGGGATTAGTCCCACACCGCCTGGCCCCTAGGTGGTGCACCCCCTCCCACTATATAAAGGGGTCCCCCCTTCCCCTTGGAAAACACCCATTCCTCTCATTCTCTCTCTCTCTTCTGCTGAGGACTTCCCCGTAATATTGGGGAGGACCTTGTAGTTGAGTTCTCCACCTTCACACTACCGTCGTGTGATCAGCGATCCGGCATCTACTTCTTCCGCTGCTCGGCTGGATCAGATCCCGGTTGACGTCCCCTACACTGGACGCGTGATGAACTTCGGAGGCACCACACTTGAGGTGCTGCTCGTCTTCATAAATATACGCCTTCCTGCGTAAGGCGTGCCTCTCTCTGCAAAGGTATGAATATTGTATTCCTTCTCCGTTACTTATGTCTACATAGTATATATCCTGGTATTAGTGTTCGAGTAGATAGAAATTTTTAGTTTTCTGCTACGGACCCAACAGTGGTATCAGAGCGGGTCTATGGGTAGACATGTCGTACGGATAGAACACATAGCAATATGTGGGCATTGATTCTATAGTTGCTACCCTATTTTAGTGTTATTGTTCATATCGCGGCACTGTTCATATCGCGGCAATAGGGGTGTCTGTCTCTCTGCAGTAGTTGATATGGCATTGACACTGGAGGGCCCTGAAAAGGGAAGAAGAACGACAATCATTGAATCCATGTTGTGGCTCGACGTTCGTAGGTGGGAAGGGGTTCTACTGCGAAAGCCCTAAAGCCGCATAAAACATGCAATAGTTAATATAGAGGCGTCTATCTTTCTTGTTGCATAAGGGGCAAGTATTATAACATGGCATTGACAAGTTTGTGAAACTTTAAGGCTGTTGATGATGATCATAAAGCTACAACCATGTCATAACACTTTACTTTTGAAGTATTACTTATTGTGCTATTATACTTACTAGACGGTAGCATAATAAGATAATCCCTCATAGTATTCCAGTTATCGTATTCCCCTTGTGGGTGCACCACCAAGAAATTTCTTCGGTATGAGGCGATCCAGGGTGATAGGCCTGGGTGTCAGACATATCTATGTTCGCATACAGTGGGTGTAAGCCATGTTGCACTGCGGATACACACGAGTTAGAACTGGCGAGCCTAGCACGTTACAGAGATGTGGCCTCGGAATACAAGAGACCGAAAGGTCGAGCATGAGTCACATAGTTGATGTGATCGACATTAGGGAATGTCCACCCTTGATACTGCACTGATGGCTGTGTTTAACCGGGGGAGGTGCAGAGGATTGGGATCATGTGATCACTAAACGAGTAGAGGGATGTTCGTTTAAGTGGGAGTTCTTTTAGCTAAAACTTGAACTCATTATTATGAACATAGTCTAAATACTTTGCAAATACCTTTGTAGATGTCTCGCCCACCCACCTTCAACCTTAGCACTTTCCTCGAGAAGGACAAGCTGAAAACTCATGGAACCAACTTCACCGCATGGTTCCGCAATCTTAGGATCCTCCTAGTCCCCTACAAGTTGACTTATGTCATCGAGGCTGAGCTTCCAGCTAAGCCTATAGATTCCGCCTCCCAGGACGAAAAGAATGTATGGCAGTCCAAAGCGGATGATTTCTCCCTCGTCCAGAGTGGAATGCTCTATGCCATGGAGCCAGAGCTTCAAAAGCATTTTGAGAAGATGAATGCCTTTGAGATCATTGAGGATCTCAAGGTTGTCTTTGCTCCACAGGCTCGTGCAGAGAGGTATGATGCTTCCGAGCTCTTCTTCTCTGCTAAAATGGAAGAGCACAGCAGTATTAGTGAGCACGTGGTCAAAATGTCTGGCTACGTCAAGCGCTTAAATGCCCTGGATTGAAAAATCCCAGAGGAGCTCGCTATAGATAGGGTGCTGCACTCGCTGCCCCCTAGCTATAAGAGTTTTGTGATGAACTACAACATGCAAGGGATGACTAAGACCCTTGCTGAGGTGGTCGCCATGCTCAAAACTGCTGAGGTTGAAATCAAGAAGGAGCACACGATGCTGATGGTCAACAAGACCACCAACTTTAAGAAACCAGGGCAAAAAGGGAAAGGCAAGGGTAAAAAGTCCAAGAGGGATGGCAGGTTTGTTCCTATCACCTCAAAGACTTCCAAGCCTGGCCCTAAGCCCGGGACTTCATGCTTCTACTGCAAAGGGGACGGGCACTAGAAACGCAACTGCCCTAAGTACCTTGAAGACAAGCGAGCTGGCAAGATAGCCATCCCGGACAAAGGTATATATGATATACATGTTATTGATGTATTCCTTACAAGCACCAGGAGTAACACCTGGGTATTTGATACCGGATCTGTTGCTCACATTTGTAACTCTCAGCAGGATCTGCAGAGTAGGAGGCGCCTGAGGAAGGACGAGGTGACGATGCGTGTCGGCAATGGTTCGAGAGTCGAAGTGATGGCTGTCGGCACCCTGCATCTATGTCTGCCATCAGGATTATTGTTGGTTTTGAATAATTGCTATTATGTACCCGCACAGAGTATGAATATTGTGAGTGGGTCTTGCTTGTTGCAAGACTGTTATTCGTTTAAATCAGGAACAAATGGTTGTTCAATTTATATGAATGATGTTTTCTATGTTCATGCTCCTGTACATGATGGTTTATTCTTACTCGAATCCCTTGATACATGTGAGCCATGCCTCATGGGCAAGATGACTAGGACACCATTCTCCGGTATATTGGAGAGAGCTGTAGACCTACTTGGGATCATACATACGGATGTATGTGGACCAATGAGTGTCTCAACACGCAATGGTTATCGTTACTTTGTTACCTTTACTGATGACTTAAGCAGATATGGATATATCTACTTGATGAAGCACAAGTCTGAAACCTTTGAAAAGTTCAAGGAATTTCAGAAAGAGGTAGAGAATCAACTTAACAAGAAAATCAAGCACCTTCGATCGGATCGAGGAGGCGAGTATTTGAGTTATGAGTTTAACATGCACTTGAAGGACTGTGGGATTATCCCACAACTTACGCCAGCCGGAACACCACAGCGTAATGGTGTGTCGGAACGCCGTAACCGAACACTATTGGCTAGTGTACGGTCCATGATGTCTTTAACTGATTTGTCTGTGTCTTTTTGGGGATACGCGTTAGAAACCTCCACTTTTATTTTAAATCGAGCACCATCCAAATCCATGGAGACAACCCCATATGAGATATGGCATGGGAAGAAGCCCAAGTTGTCATTTCTGAAAGTTTGGGGCTGTGAGGCTTACGTCAAGAAACTACAGCCTGACAAACTCGAACCCAAATAGGAAAAATGTATCTTTGTGGGATATCCAAGGGAAACCGTTGGGTATACTTTCTACAACCAAGCCGAAGGCAAATAGTTTGTAGCAAGAAACGGCATCTTTCTCGAGAAAGAGTTTCTTGCAAAAGGAGTGAGTGGAAGGAAAATTGAGTTAGATGAAATTCTTGACCATTCTCTCCAAATTCCGAGTAGCGCAACGAAAGCTGTTCCCGAACCGCTCTCCAATATGGAGGAAGAGCAAATTGATGATGATCAAAACAATGATGTCGAGACTCCTGAGGTTTGCAGGTCTACAAGGGTTCGTGCCACTCCTGATTGGTACAGTAGACTTGTGATGTATGTCAACCCGGATGGACAGGAAGAACCTGCAAACTACAAAGAAGCTATGGATAGTGCTGACTCCGAGAAATGGCTGGATGCCTTGAAATCCGAAATAGGATCCATGTATGAAATACAAGTTTGGACCTTGGTGGATCTTCCAGAAGGCCGCAAGGCCATGGAAAATAAATGGATCTTTAAGAAAAAGACAGATGCGAATGGTAATGTGACCATTCACAAAGATCGACTTGTCGCAAAGGGTTTTCGACAAATCCAAGGAGTTGACTACGACGAGACTTACTCTCCCGTAGTGATGCTTAAGGCTGTCAGGATTTTAATAGCAATTGCTGCACATTTCGACTATGAAATTTGGCAGATGGATGTCAAGACCGCATTCCTCAATGGTCACATTGATGAAGAGTTGTATATGATGCAACCAAAAGGTTTTGTTGATCCTATGGATGCTGGAAAGGTATGCAAGCTCCAACGGTCCATTTATGGGTTGAAGCAAGCATCTCGGAGCTGGAACCAACGTTTTGATCAAGTGATCAAGAGTTTTGGATTTGTCCAAAACCAACAAGAGTTTTGTGTTTACAAGAAAGCGAGTGGGAGCTCGGTAGTTTTCTTACTAGTATATGTGGATGACATAGTACTCATGGGAAACGATGTGGATCTTATGAATAGCGTGAAAGCGTATTTGAGCAACCAATTTTCCATGAAGAATCTAGGTGAATCTGCATACATATTAGGAATCAAGATCTATAGAGATAGATCAAGGCACCTAATAGCATTGAGTCAGAGTACTTACATAGATAAGATTTTGAAGAGGTTCAAAATAGAAAACACCAAGAGGGGTTTTACACCTATGATGAAGAATTGCAACTTGAGTATGACTCAATGTCCTGTAATGGACGATGATAGAGAAAAGATGTCTTACGTCCCCTATGCTTCTGCAATAGGATCTATCATGCACACAATGCTTAGTACCCGACCTGATGTGGCATTGGCTCTTAGTTTGACGAGCCGACATCAGAGTATTCCAGGACCGGATCACTGGACAGCTATGAAAAATATCCTAAAGTATCTGAGAAGAACAAAGGATATGTTCCTGATCTATGGAGGAAATGATGAAGCTCTAAATGTAACAGGTTATGTAGATGCGAGCTGGAATTCAGATCATGATGACTCGAAGTCTCAGACATGATTTGTTTTCTTGGTGAATGGTGGAGCGGTAAGCTGGAAAAGTAAGAAGCAGCCGGTGGTAGCACAATCTTCAATGGAGTCTGAATACATTGCTGCAGTTGATGCAGCAAATGAAGCTGTTTGGCTAAGGAATTTCGTCATCGAACTAGGAGTTTTTCCCAATGCACAAGACCCCGTGACGATCTATTGTGATAACACGCGAGCTATTGCAAATGCAAGGGAATCAAGAACTCATTCCACAGCCAAACACATCAAGCTTAGATTTCACGTCATCCGACAGATTTTGACGAAGGTGAAGTCAAGATTTGCAAAGTAGATACGGAACTGAATGTAGCAGATCCTTTGACTAAAGCTCTCCAACATGACAAGCACAAACAACACCGAGATTCCATTGGTGTTAGGTTCCTGCCTATTGTAAACTAGTTTTGTATACTCTAGTGCAAGTGGGAGACTGAAGGAGTTATGCCCTAGAGGCAAATAATAAAGTGTATTATTTGATATATCTCCTGTATATTCATAATACATTTCATATTGTGCTATAACTGTGTTAATACGAAACGTTAATACATGTGTGGTATGTAAACAAACCGTGTCTCTAGTTACCTCTAGTGAACTAGTTCATTGGTCATGAGGATGGTCTGTGTTTCAAGATCATGGGCATTTATGCCAACTAACAATGAGGTCAGGTTATTAGTTAAATAACATGATAGACAAACATTATTAGTGGAAGGAAAATTGAGTTAGATGAAATTGTTGACCCTTCTCTCCAAATTCCGAGTAGCGCAACGGAAGCTGTTCCGAAACCGCTCTCCAACATGGAGGAAGAGCAAATTGATGATGATCAAAACAATGATGTCGAGACTCCTGAGGTTCGCAGGTCTACAAGGGTTCGTGCCACTCCTGATTGGTACAGTAGCCTTGTGATGTATATCAACCTGGATGGACAGGAAGAACCTGCAAACTACAAAGAAGCTATGGATAGTGCTGACTCCGAGAAATGGCTGGATGCCATGAAATCCGAAATAGGATCCATGTATGAAAACCAAGTTTGCACCTTGGTGGATCTTCCAGAAGGCCGCAAGGCCGTGGAAAATAAATGGATCTTTAAGGAAAAGGACAAATGCGAATGGTAATGTGACCATTCACAAAGCTCGACTTGTCGCAAAGGGGTTTCGAAAAATTCAACGAGTTGACTACGACAAGACTTACTCTCCCGTAGTGATGCTTAAGGCTGTCAGGATTTTAATAGCAATTGCTGCACATTTCGACTATGAAATTTGGCAGATGGATGTCAAGACCGCATTCCTCAATGGTCACATTGATGAAGAGTTGTATATGATGCAACCAAAAGGTTTTGTTGATCCTATGGATGCTGGAAAGGTATGCAAGCTCCAACGGTCCATTTATGGGTTGAAGCAAGCATCTCGGAGCTGGAACCAACGTTTTGATCAAGTGATCAAGAGTTTTGGATTTGTCCAAAACCAACAAGAGTTCTGTGTTTACAAGAAAGCGAGTGGGAGCTCGGTAGTTTTCTTAGTAGTATATGTGGATGACATAGTACTCATGGGAAACGATGTGGATCTTATGAATAGCGTGAAAGCGTATTTGAGCAACCAATTTTCCATGAAGAATCTAGGTGAAGCTGCATACATATCAGGAATCAAGATCTATAGAGATAGATCAAGGCACCTAATAGCATTGAGTCAGAGTACTTACATAGATAAGATTTTGAAGAGGTTCAAAATAGAAAACACCAAGAGGGGTTTTACACCTATGATGAAGAATTGCAACTTGAGTATGACTCAATGTCCTGTAATGGACGATGATAGAGAAAAGATGTCTTACGTCCCCTATGCTTCTGCAATAGGATCTATCATGCACACAATGCTTAGTACCCGACCTGATGTGGCATTGGCTCTTAGTTTGACGAGCCGACATCAGAGTAATCCAGGACCGGATCACTGGACAGCTGTGAAAAATATCTTAAAGTATCTGAGAAGAACAAAGGATATGTTCCTGATCTATGGAGGAAATGATGAAGCTCTAAATGTAACAGGTTATGTAGATGCGAGCTGGAATTCAGATCATGATGACTCGAAGTCTCAGACATGATTTGTTTTCTTGGTGAATGGTGGAGCGGTAAGCTGGAAAAGTAAGAAGCAGCCGGTGGTAGCACAATCTTCAATGGAGTCTGAATACATTGCTGCAGCTGATGCAGCAAATGAAGCTGTTTGGCTAAGGAATTTCGTCATCGAACTAGGAGTTTTTCCCAATGCACAAGACCCCGTGACGATCTATTGTGATAACACGCGAGCTATTGCAAATGCAAGGGAATCAAGAACTCATTCCACAGCCAAACACATCAAGCTTAGATTTCACGTCATCCGACAGATTTTGACGAAGGTGAAGTCAAGATTTGCAAAGTAGATACGGAACTGAATGTAGCAGATCCTTTGACTAAAGCTCTCCAACATGACAAGCACAAACAACACCGAGATTCCATTGGTGTTAGGTTCCTGCCTATTGTAAACTAGTTTTGTATACTCTAGTGCAAGTGGGAGACTGAAGGAGTTATGCCCTAGAGGCAAATAATAAAGTGTATTATTTGATATATCTCCTGTATGTTCATAATACATTTCATATTGTGCTATAACTGTGTTAATACGAAACGTTAATACATGTGTGGTATGTAAACAAACCGTGTCTCTAGTTACCTCTAGTGAACTAGTTCATTGGTCATGAGGATGGTCTGTGTTTCAAGATCATGGGCATTTATGCCAACTAACAATGAGGTCAGGTTATTAGTTAAATAACATGATAGACAAACATTATTAGTGGAAGGAAAATTGAGTTAGATGAAATTGTTGACCCTTCTCTCCAAATTCCGAGTAGCGCAACGGAAGCTGTTCCGAAACCGCTCTCCAACATGGAGGAAGAGCAAATTGATGATGATCAAAACAATGATGTCGAGACTCCTGAGGTTCGCAGGTCTACAAGGGTTCGTGCCACTCCTGATTGGTACAGTAGCCTTGTGATGTATATCAACCTGGATGGACAGGAAGAACCTGCAAACTACAAAGAAGCTATGGATAGTGCTGACTCCGAGAAATGGCTGGATGCCATGAAATCCGAAATAGGATCCATGTATGAAAACCAAGTTTGCACCTTGGTGGATCTTCCAGAAGGCCGCAAGGCCGTGGAAAATAAATGGATCTTTAAGGAAAAGGACAGATGCGAATGGTAATGTGACCATTCACAAAGCTCGACTTGTCGCAAAGGGGTTTCGAAAAATTCAACGAGTTGACTACGACAAGACTTACTCTCCCGTAGTGATGCTTAAGGCTGTCAGGATTTTAATAGCAATTGCTGCACATTTCGACTATGAAATTTGGCAGATGGATGTCAAGACCGCATTCCTCAATGGTCACATTGATGAAGAGTTGTATATGATGCAACCAAAAGGTTTTGTTGATCCTATGGATGCTGGAAAGGTATGCAAGCTCCAACGGTCCATTTATGGGTTGAAGCAAGCATCTCGGAGCTGGAACCAACGTTTTGATCAAGTGATCAAGAGTTTTGGATTTGTCCAAAACCAACAAGAGTTCTGTGTTTACAAGAAAGCGAGTGGGAGCTCGGTAGTTTTCTTAGTAGTATATGTGGATGACATAGTACTCATGGGAAACGATGTGGATCTTATGAATAGCGTGAAAGCGTATTTGAGCAACCAATTTTCCATGAAGAATCTAGGTGAAGCTGCATACATATTAGGAATCAAGATCTATAGAGATAGATCAAGGCACCTAATAGCATTGAGTCAGAGTACTTACATAGATAAGATTTTGAAGAGGTTCAAAATGGAAAACACCAAGAGGGGTTTTACACCTATGATGAAGAATTGCAACTTGAGTATGACTCAATGTCCTATTACAGACGATGATAGAGAAAAGATGTCTTACGTCCCCTATGCTTCTGCAATAGGATCTATCATGTACGCAATGCTTAGTACCCGACCTGATGTGGCATTGGCTCTTAGTTTGACGAGCCGACATCAGAGTAATCTAGGACCGGATCACTGGACAGCTATGAAAAATATCCTAAAGTATCTGAGAAGAACAAAGGATATGTTCCTGATCTATGGAGGAAATGATGAAGCTCTAAACGTAACAGGTTATGTAGATGCGAGCTGGAATTCAGATCATGATGACTCGAAGTCTCAGACAGGATTTGTTTTCTTGGTGAATGGTGGAGCGGTAAGGTGGAAAAGCAAAAAGCAGCAGGTGGTAGCACAATCTTCAATGGAGTCTGAATACATTGTTGCAGCTGATGCAGCAAATGAAGCTGTTTGGCTAAGGAATTTCGTCATTGAACTAGGAGTTTTTCCCAATGCACAAGACCCCGTGACGATCTATTGTGATAACACGGGAGCTATTGCAAATGCAAGGGAACCAAGAACTCATTCCACAGCCAAACACATCAAGCTTAGATTTCATGTCATCCGACAGATTGTTGACGAAGGTGAAGTCAAGATTTGCAAAGTAGATACGGAACTGAATGTAGCAGATCCTTTGACTAAAGCTCTCCAACATGACAAGCACAAACAACACCGAGATTCCATTGGTGTTAGGTTCCTGCCTATTGTAAACTAGTTTTGTATACTCTAGTGCAAGTGGGAGACTGAAGGAGTTATGCCCTAGAGGCAAATAATAAAGTGTATTATTTGATATATCTCCTGTATGTTCATAATACGTTTCATACTGTGCTATAACTGTGTTAATACGAAACGTTAATACATGTGTGGTATGTAAACAAACCGTGTCTCTAGTTACCTCTAGTGAACTAGTTCATTGGTCATGAGGATGGTTTGTGTTTCAAGATCATGGGCATTTATGCCAACTAACAATGAGGTCATGTTATTAGTTGAATAACATGATAGACAAACATTATTAGTGGAAGGAAAATTGAGTTAGATGAAATTGTTGACCCTTCTCTCCAAATTCCGAGTAGCGCAACGGAAGCTGTTCCGAAACCGCTCTCCAACATGGAGGAAGAGCAAATTGATGATGATCAAAACAATGATCTCGAGACTCCTGAGGTTCGCAGGTCTACAAGGGTTCATGCCACTCTTGATTGGTACAGTAGCCTTGTGATGTATGTCAACCTGGATGGACAGGAAGAACCTGCAAACTACAAAGAAGCTATGGATAGTGCTGACTCCGAGAAGTGGCTGGATGCCATGAAATCCGAAATAGGATCCATGTATGAAAACCAAGTTTGGACCTTGGTGGATCTTCCAGAAGGCCACAAGGCCGTGGAAAATAAATGGATCTTTAAGCAAAAGACAGATGCGAATGGTAATGTGACCATTCACAAAGCTCGACTTGTCGAAAAGGGTTTTCGACAAATCCAAGGAGTTGACTACGACAAGACTTACTCTCCCGTAGTGATGCTTAAGGCTGTCAGGATTTTAATAGCAATTGCTGCACATTTCGACTATGAAATTTGGCAGATGGATGTCAAGACCGCATTCCTCAATGGTCACATTGATGAAGAGTTGTATATGATGCAACCGGAAGGTTTTGTTGATCCTATGGATGCTGGAAAGGTATGCAAGCTCCAACGGTCCATTTATGGGTTGAAGCAAGCATCTCGGAGCTGGAACCAACGTTTTGATCAAGTGATGAAGAGTTTTGGATTTGTCCAAAACCAACAAGAGTTCTGTGTTTACAAGAAAGCGAGTGGGAGCTCGGTAGTTTTCTTAGAAGTATATGTGGATGACATATTACTCATGGGAAACGATGTGGATCTTATGAATAGCGTGAAAGCGTATTTGAGCAACCAATTTTCCATGAAGAATCTAGGTGAAGCTACGTACATATTAGGAATCAAGATCTATAGAGATAGATCAAGGCACCTAATAGCATTGAGTCAGAGTACTTACATAGATAAGATTTTGAAGAGGTTCAAAATGGAAAACACCAAGAGGGGTTTTACACCTATGATGAAGAATTGCAACTTGAGTATGACTCAATGTCCTATTACAGACGATGATAGAGAAAAGATGTCTTACGTACCCTATGCTTCTGCAATAGGATCTATCATGTACGCAATGCTTAGTACCTGACCTGATGTGGCATTGGCTCTTAGTTTGACGAGCCGACATCAGAGTAATCTAGGACCGGATCACTGGACAGCTATGAAAAATATCCTAAAGTATCTGAGAAGAACAAAGGATATGTTCCTGATCTATGGAGGAAATGATGAAGCTCTAAACGTAACAGGTTATGTAGATGCGAGCTGGAATTCAGATCATGATGACTCGAAGTCTCAGACAGGATTTGTTTTCTTGGTGAATGGTGGAGCGGTAAGGTGGAAAAGCAAAAAGCAGCAGGTGGTAGCACAATCTTCAATGGAGTCTGAATACATTGCTGCAGCTGATGCAGCAAATGAAGCTGTTTGGCTAAGGAATTTTGTCATTGAACTAGGAGTTTTTCCCAATGCACAAGACCCCGTGACGATCTATTGTGATAACACGGGAGCTATTGCAAATGCAAGGGAACCAAGAACTCATTCCACAGCCAAACACATCAAGCTTAGATTTCACGTCATCCGATAGATTGTTGACGAAGGTGAAGTCAAGATTTGCAAAGTAGATACGGAACTGAATGTAGCAGATCCTTTGACTAAAGATCTCCAACATGACAAGCACGAACAACACCGAGATTCCATTGGTGTTAGGTTCCTGCCTATTGTAAACTAGTTTTGTATACTCTAGTGCAAGTGGGAGCCTGAAGGAGTTATGCCCTAGAGGCAAATAATAAAGTGTATTATTTGATATATCTCCTGTATGTTCATAATACGTTTCATACTGTGCTATAACTGTGTTAATACGAAACAATACATGTGTGGTATGTAAACAAACTGTGTCTCTAGTTACCTCTAGTGAACTAGTTCATTGGTCATGAGGATGGTCTGTGTTTCAAGATCATGGGCATTTATGCCAACTAACAATGAGGTCATGTTATTAGTTGAATAACATGATAGACAAACATCTAACCGTTATATCTTAATGAGATCTAGTTATAAAGTTCACCATTGATGATAAAACACAGAGAACCTCGCAACCTGATCCTTTGACTATGAGGTAATGCAAATCACCATTCTAGAAGAAGCTTAGATGGTTATCAAGAATCATCTCGTAACAGGGTGATCAAAAAGGTGCCACTCAGGTTTTCCGAAGGGATGCGTAGAGGAGTACATATCGAGACCAGGATTTGTCTAGTCTATGTAACGGACAGATACATGTGGCCATCTCGGTGACGTTGCATTAATGAAGCTTGCAAGCATGTTACTAGGTCACGGAATGCAACGACATGAGAATGAGAAAACAAGTTCATCGGTAACGAGATCGAACTAAGGTATGGAGATACCGAAGATCAAGTCTCGGATGAATTAGGTATCGTATGACAAAGGGAATGGGGAATGACTATCTCACGGTTCGAGCGATTGTATTCGTGAAACACACAGGGGTCACATGGCCATCCAGGTCCCTCTATTGATCATTGATATGAGAGTTGTCTCTGTCATGTCCGGAGTGTTTCCGAACCGAAGGATGTCACGCTTAAGGGTAGGGACGCTTAGGGTAGATGAGGTATCATATGAGAAATAAAGAGAGAGAGAAACCGGAATAGTTTCGGTAACATCCGATGGAGATCGGAAGGGGTCCGGAAGCTGTTCCGGAGTGAAGGAACAATATAATATGTGTATTTGAATGTTAATTGGAGAATTAATATTAAATATATTTTTTATTTTATTTTTTGAAGGCACTATATTGCTAATGGGCCTCACTCGAAGGGAGGCCCAAGTGGGCAAGGCGCCTGGGGAGTGGGGGCCAACCGGCCTAGAGCTGATGGGCCGCCCCATTGGGGCCCACCTAGGGCCGGCGGCTGCCCCAAGGTGGTCGGCGGGTGTGGGATTAGTCCCACACCGCCTGGCCCCTAGGTGGTGCACCCCCTCCCACTATATAAAGGGGTCCCCCCTTCCCCTTGGAAAACACCCATTCCTCTCATTCTCTCTCTCTCTTCTGCTGAGGACTTCCCCGTAATATTGGGGAGGACCTTGTAGTTGAGTTCTCCACCTTCACACTACCGTCGTGTGATCAGCGATCCGGCATCTACTTCTTCCGCTGCTCGGCTGGATCAGATCCCGGTTGACGTCCCCTACACTGGACGTGTGATGAACTTCGGAGGCACCACACTTGAGGTGCTGCTCGTCTTCATAAATATACGCCTTCCTGCGTAAGGCGTGCCTCTCTCTGCAAAGGTATGAATATTGTATTCCTTCTCCGTTACTTATGTCTACATAGTATAGATCCTGGTATTAGTGTTCGAGTAGATAGAATTTTTTTGTTTTCTGCTATGGAACCCAACAGCGCCACCACATGGTGTGGCCGCCCTGTGGCCCCTCTCCGTCTCGTCTTCTGGCTCCGTGAGTCTTCCGGTAAAATATCGACTTTGGCTTTTGTCTGGTCCAATTCCGAGAATATTCATTTTCTGACTTTCTGGAACCAAAAATAGCAGAAAACAGGCAACTAGCACTGTGGCATCTTGTTAATAGGTTAGTCCAAGAAAGTCTACGAAAAGTACTCCAAAGTGTGGACAAAACACAAGAAAGTAGATAAAACCAAACATGGAACATCAAAAATTATAGATACATTTGCAATGTATCAGGCCACCGGCGGGAGCAATCGGCCTTGTATCGTGTGAGTTTTGCGTGTGTTTATCGTGTTCTTCACGAGGTGTGTGTGCGTTTCTACTACCTTCTACCTTTCCACTCGCTTTCCCATCGATTTGACCACGAGATCCATGAAGATCGGGCCACCCACGAGGTTACCCCATAACACCTTGGCCTTAATTTGCTAACAAATGCAAAGAATCTCTCCAAGTTGTAGAATAATGAAACATGTAATTCGTAGGTTACACTGAAAGCATAAAAATAATTAGCTATCATGGTTCATTTCTACCAGTTCACTAAATTTAATCTTGATGTCATAATACTATACTTAAATCAGTCCGGTCAGAGCAAAAGGGAGGTGAAAAGCAGCAACAGATGTGACTTTTAGTCAAATCTCGTCTAATTATCTATCTGTTAGCAAGAAAAGGAAATGAATACAATATACATTTTTATCGGAGAAGTAGCTGACTAAACCGAGATGTGGTAGTTTCATAGAAGAACATGATAACTTAATACATGCACTCCATCCTTGTTGACTAAACATTGCTTGCGAGTTCCTTGATCTGAGTGGGTCATGCTTGTTCTAGCTCTGATCATATGCCTCAAACGTTTCTATACCTGCCAAAATGAAGAATAAACCCACTGATTTCCCTGGTCTGAGTTAGTCGTGCAGGTGAAAACAGGCCCAACAAATCCTATACCTGAATGCATGCTCGTTCAGAAATTATACTGCTCTAGAGCCCAAATTATGTAGCATATTAAAGCTAGGACAGTAGTTTAATGGGGGTAGTTACCAGCTTCTCGATTCTTTTCTTGTAGTCATCACACGAGTCATCTAGTTGAGTGCCTCCACCTTTCCTACATGGATGAGAAAAGTGCGGCACTTCCGGAGCAACGCGGTGACACAACATGCTTTCCTACTCTCCTTCCTCGAGGAACTCTTCGGTCAGTCTTTGGGTGGAACGGTGGCGGGGACCGAAGGGAGGCGGGACACAGCCGGAGGGAGGTATCGCAACTCAGCTGGAGGGAGAGGCGGTTGGGTGGTGGAACCCTAGTTCGAGGGCACGGGGGCTCGCTTGGGATTTTGGATCAAGTGGCTGCCTCCTGGCACCGTGGCACGGGAACAAAGAGGTTGTGCTGGGTTTTTTTGGGGCTGGCCCAAGTACGTGGGTGAAGCGCTGTCACGACGAAGGGGCAAGGACGGAGCGATGCGTGACAAAACGGATGATGTATCGGCAGAAAACACAACGGATTCCTTCTTTTTAGATAGTAGAGATATTGTTTTGTTCATTTTGTGAGTCTATAAAAGACTTAAGTGTTTCTTGGAGACTACCATTACTAGTTCCCATATTATTATTAGAGTTACCTACAGGACTAGAATAATGTTTCTGAAAATTAGGATTATAATTCTTCTTCCAAGCAAGGTTATAATCATTACGAGCTATGAAATCTATTTCTTCAATATTTGTTTCATGGATAGTAATGACCCACAAGCATAGGGGGTGTATCGCAGTATTTTCGATAAGTAAGAGTGTCGAACCCAACGAGGAGCAGAAGGTGCTGGCTAGTGGTATGGATCAGGAATTCTCTGTAAATACTTAGCAAACAGATTTTTAGGAGTTTTCGATGAAGCAAGTAAACAAAGTACGAGTAAATAAAATACAGTAGGAATAAATGCAGCAAGTGGCCCAATCCTTTATGCAGCAAAGGACAAGCCGGTTGTATTTCTATAGATGACCAAACGTTCTCGAGGACACATGGGAAGACTGTCAAGTGCTTTCGATTCATATAGTCGATTAATCTTCTTTAGCTTGCTAAGTGTTGTGTGGGTGAACCTGTGCTAATGTACCTCCCCATCCAAGACTAATACATACTTGTGATTATACCCCTTGCAAACATCCGTAAATACAAGAAAGTAATTAAGGTAGAAACCTAACCACAGCTTTAAACTCTAAGACCCTTACGTCCCTTGTGCAATGGTTTCCTAACGGGGGTTCAGGTTTATGTTACTCCGGCAACCCCTACGATTAGTAGCCAAATACACAATGCATTCCCCTAGGCCCATATAGGTGAAGTGTCATGTATTCGACGTTCACATGACACCACTAGAAGAAATACACCATAACTTAAATAACAATCTATTGAATCTTTCTCAACGCAACTCCACTACTAACAACAAGACTTATCCTATGTCCTCAAGAACAAAACGAACTACTCACAAGACATCATATGGATCATGATCAGAGATGGAATAATGTTGTATAACAATCTGAACATCAACAATAATTCAATGGTTCACTCAATAGCATCAACTACAAAGAGTAATCAACACCGGGAAAGTTTCCCCTATGAACTAATGCAAGATTCAACTCAACTGATACAGCAATATGGAGATGGTGATGAGGGTGCTGATGGTGATGATGGTAGTGATGATGATGATGATCCCGATGAAGTCCAGCTTGATGGTGGTGTTGATGGCGATGATCTTCCCTCTCCGGCAAGGAATTCCCCCGGCAGAAATCTGTCTGCCGGAGAGATCTTTCTCTCTCGGTGTTTTTCGCCCCGCAGAGGCGGCGGAATCTTTCTGTGGTCGCTCCTCGAGTTTTAGGGTTTCGTTGGGATGATATACGCCAAAGGGGAGAGGCTGGAGTGGGCCAGGGTGGCCACACCACCTCCAGGCATGGCCTGGGCCTGCCCGCGCCATGGGGCGGTGTGGGCCCCCTGTGGCCCACCTCCACTCCATCTTCTGGCATCCTGAGTCTTCTGGAAAAATAGGATTTTCCGTATATTTTCCCGGATTTTCTGATCTTCGCGAATTTTGCCTCCAAACAGCACCTTTTCCATCAGAATCCTGACTGCAGCGGTCCATGCTCCAAAAGTCATCAACCATGCAAAAATATATGAAATAACATAAGTATCACCTCTCAATACGAAATATATCAATGAATAATAGTGAATTAGGACATAGAATAGTGATGCAAAATGGACGTATCAGATAGCTCTTACCTGGGTTTCCTTACCTTTTACGGCTAGTATGAGCTCATCCAACTTAGCATTGAGTTCTTCATTTTCTTGTGGTGAGATGGAGTTCACCTTCTTCGTGTTTGATCTATCCACATGCCAATGGGCATGGTTGTCTTGCATATTGTCTAGCAGCTGCTTTGCTTCGGTAATATGTTTACCCATAAATGTTTCTCTAGCTGTAGTATCAAGCATAGACTTAGACACATGGTTAAGAGCATTATAAAATAGATGGAGAATCAACCAGTCTTCTATCCCATGACTACGACCGTTTCTCATGCATTCTTTCATCCTCTCGCATGCAAGCGCTAGTGGCTTGCGCTCTTCCTGTCTAAAACCGCTAATATTAGATATGAGTTGCATAGTCTGTGCAGGTGGGAAAAAAATAGTCATAAATAAAGAAGTGCATTCCACCCATGATGTAATAGTATTTCTAGGCAAAGATAGCAACCATTCTTTTGCTCTTCCTCTAAGAGAGAAAGGAAATAGACACAATTTGACAACATCGAAGTCAACATCTTTTATACGCATCATATCACATATTTAAGTGAAAGTAGTCAAGTGCATGATGCGCTCGACTTTCGACGTAGAGCTCATTGGGAACCCCAAGAGGAAGTAACGATGAATACAGCAGCAAGTCTTCCCTCGGTTATGAAACCAAGGTTTAATCGAACTAGTAGGAGCAAGGAAACACCCCAAAGGTGTTACTAGCTAAGCTTTGGCAGGGCGCACTACTGGTGCTAGTACCAACGTGGAGACATGCACAACACAACCACAGAACTTTGTCCCCAACTTGCGAAGAGGTTTTCAATCTCACCGTGTTTTGCGGAAAACAAAGTATTAAACGTATCGAATGGCAAGAAGTAAAAGTTTGCAGAAAGTAAACACAAAGCAGTAAAAGATTGTAGATTGTATGTAAAGAAAAAGGACCGGGAACCATAGTTCACTAGAGGTGGCAATCGTTAGATAGATAACATGCTGGGTGAACAAATTACAGCGGGGCAATTGACAAACACCAAGAAAGCAATACATGCATATACTAATCATCTTGACTCCTCTGAGACTTGATTGGGCATTACAACATAATACATAGACTGCCATCCAACTGCATCTATGACTAATAATCCACCTTCAGGTTATCATCCGAACCCCCTCTAGTATTAAGTTGCAAGCAACAGATTATTGCTTTACGAATTGCGTGTAAAGTAAACAATACAATTGTTCTATGAACAAAGGATCATTGTTTTCTCCCTAGTAGCAACAGCACATCTAGTACCTTAGAGATTTCTGTCACTTCCCCAGATTACCAGAGGCATGAACCCACTATCGAGCATAAATACTAACTCTTGGAGTTGCTAGCATCTACTTGGCCAAGATAGCTACTAACAACGGAAAGCATGCAAGATCTCAAATAACAAAGACATGATAGAATCAATAATCAATCTGAAATAGCATCTCAATATCCATCGGATCCCCGCAAACACAATATGTATGAATTACAAATAGATGATCTTGAT
Organism: Avena eriantha; assembly: GCA_910589775.1. Lineage (NCBI taxonomy): Eukaryota > Viridiplantae > Streptophyta > Magnoliopsida > Poales > Poaceae > Avena > Avena eriantha. The sequence goes on along the minus strand of OU342744.1, from coordinate 144,346,207 downwards.
CATGAACGGAGCTCACAAGATCTAAACATGAAAGCACAAAGGAGGAGAAACCAGCCATCTAGCTACTACATGGACCCGTAGTCCAAGGATGAACTACTCACGCATCACACCAGAGGCTTGCATGGTGATGAAGAAGGCCTCTAGGGTGAATTCCCCTCTCCGGCAGGGTGCCAGGAAGAGCTTCAGATCCCCTCGATCTAGGGACAGAGATGACGGTGGCTACAGACTCTTTCGTTGATTTTTGATCGGGTACTTAGGGTTTTTGTCCCGAGGGCAACTTATAGGCGGAAGGAGAGGCTGAGGGGGTGCTGGGGTCGGCCAGACCACCCCCTGGCGCGGGCCAGGCTTGGCCGCGCGGCCAGATGGTGTGGCCGGCCCCCGGCCCTTCTCCGTCTCATATTCTGGCACTTGATCCCTTCCGGAAAAATAGGCACTTTGGCTTTTGTCTCGTCCAATTCCAAGAATATTCATTTTCTGACTTTCCTAGAACCAAAAACAGCAGAAAACAGGCAGCTGGCATTGTGGCTCTTGTTAATAGGTTAGTCCAAGAAATCATAATAAAAGTACTCCAAAGTTGGAACAAAACATAAGAAAGTGGATAAAACCAAGCATGGAACATCAAAAATTTAGATACATTTGCAATGTATCAACATCCCCAAGCTTAACTCCTGCTCGTCCTCGAGTAGGTAAGTGATAAAAAGAAAGAATAATTTTTGAGGTGACATGCACCATCAAAGACTTGATCAAAGTATTTTCAAAACATTCAAAGCTGGGATCATAGTACTTCAATCATAACATGAAAGGCAAAGTTCTAGCAATAAGCAAAGAAACTATGATGCAACATGAAAAGGCACAAACAAAAGATTCATGAATAACAATGCTTTGCAAGACGTTTGTTTGTTTCACACAAGGAAAACATAGCATAATAGTATTCAGCTTGTCCCTCAATAGAGTAGCAAATATAAATGCAAAGGACACCTTCAAAGTTCATAAGAGTGACTAGATACAATAGTTTCAAACAAGCAATAACAAGTTATGCATCAATCAACTAGTTTTGGAACAATGCACATAGAACTAAGAATGGCCACTATGCTCTCAAAGTAGGTGCATAAAGATAGAAGGTGGAGACTCAATATAATGGTGGAAGAAAGGCCCTTGTAAAAGGAAGTAGGGATTCAAGTCTCATAAAGAGCTTCCAAGAATTATGATACATAAAGCTTTCAGCTCTCATTGCCCCTATCATAAGCATCTTGAAGTGATTAAGGTTAAAGTGAACAAACTATGGTGTACATGCTTGACGAAGTATAAGTCAGAAATCTCATGTCCCTTGTATACGAGGGCCGCTCCTCATGCTACTCAAGTTTATTCACCGGTAAGTTCTTGTCATCGTAAGTACATGTGTATCATTGAGAACTGCCAACGGGGTACCCCTTGCCCGATGATACGGAAGAATCCCCATATCAAAATGACAAGGAAAGTAGACAACGAGCATCTCAGCATTCTTCTTATTTACCATGGGAATATGGTGCTTTTTTCTCTCTTTCCTCTTTTCATAGTATCTTTTTTCTCTTTTTCTCTTTTTCTCTTTTTTTCTCAGTATAGGACTCTTTTTTTATAAGAAGAATGCTTCATAGACAGCTCATTATGGTTATGCTGCAGGTTTCCACCATGTCAGCATGGATTAGACCAGCGGCCCATGTGTTTCTCTAACACATATACATAACTCCATGGACTTACAAGCTCCCCTTTCATTTCACACCGACGACATCCATATACAAAAGAGCATGATATCAACTAGGTACAAGTACCAAGTGCAATGTTGAAAGCGTTCCCCATGAAAGCATGGTTCTGCTAATTCCCGACAAATAAGTGCAAGCATATACAACATAGAAGACACAATGGTTCAAGTTTATTAAGGGCAAGTAAAGTAAAGTGCGCCATCAAGTTCGTGAGAGCTTTAATCACTAGTTTTCTCATAACAAGTGGAAGGTAAACAAAAGCATGAATATACTTGGAATAGCATAAGCTAGTAGGTAGGTATGGTGGACTCTTTGGAATAACTTGGTTTAGGGAGTTGGATGCATGAGTGGAACTCATACTTTGTTGTGGAGGCTAGCAAAAGACTGGGAGCGACAAACTAAGAGAGCAATAATGGCCATAATCATGCAAAGCGACAAAACATCATTGATCAAAGCATAAAGTGATACTACAAGTTGAAAACTAAAGGATCATAAAGGCTATGGTGACTTGTGATAGTCATAACATGGTGTGAGCATGTGTCAAGTCAACCCAAATAAAGCATCAAAGGAGAATACCACTATACTATGCTTTAATATGCTAAAACAACGCATGATTCATCCAAGGCACATTGAACAATCTCAATTGTTTATAACAAGTCATGCTACAGCAAAGAATACTAAGCATAAAGCAAAAACAATATCAAGCATGGCATGACAAAGCATAGGCCACAGTAAAAAACGAGCTCTTTTTACCACAAAAGCATGAACTTTCCTACTCTTTTCCAAACCAAACCAAACTATTTGCAAACCAAAGTATGAAAGAGGGGGTCCAACCAATTTATTCAGAAAACTAAGCAAACAAAAGTAAACGAAAACAAAAAAGAAGACGCTCTAAGAAAAACACAACTGTGCATGAAACAATAAAAATGAAGCGTTTGGAAGAAACCTGGGATTTTTATTGATGAAGAAGGGGATGCCTTGGGCATCCCCAAGCTTTGACGCTTGTACTTATTGGATATTTCTTGGGGTGACACGCGTGGCATCCCCAAGCTTGAGCTTTAGTCCATCCTTCATCTCGTTACTCATTCCTTCCATACACCTGAAAATTTTCCTTCATACAAAACTTCACACAATCTTATTAGCAACATTAGTGTACTTAAGAAAAATAAGTCTCAAGGTTCAGTTCTAACACCAAATAAACTTCCACTAGAACACTAGCTACTGTAGCACTTCCCTCAAAAGGCTCAATTCCCCAAAGGAACTCAAGAAGGAACTAACAAGAAGCAAATGCAGAAAATAGCAGAAATCTGTCAAAACAGACCAGCAGGTAAAGACAAATTTTTTCGAAGACCTTCTGTTGCTCAAATAGAAAAGTGTTGAACTGACGAAAGTTAGATAAGAACCTGGGGCAGAAGCACAAATAATTACAGCTCAAACCGACATACAGAACTCTCTCAGGAATTTTTACGGTGAAGCACAGAAATCTGTTTCGGGACAGCAACTTTCCCAATCATTACTTCACTCTCATTAGAGGTTACTCTTGGCACAAAAAGCAAATAAAAAGGATAAGCAGAGGTTATTACAGAGGTAATAACTTCCAAGACTCAACTAAAACTCTTGGGTTATCTCCCAACAAGTCTTTTTTTAACGCCTTTAAGTTAGGCATGATAATTTGAGAAGATGCTCACATAAGAAATATGAGTTGAAGTAAAAGAGAGGATCAAGAAGCAAATTCAAAACACATTTAAGTCTAACCCACTTCCTATGCATAGGAATCTTGTATGCAAATAAATGCACAAAGAACAAACTGACAGGCATAGGAAGATAAAACAAAAGTAACTTCAAAACTTTCAGCACATAGAGAGGTGTTTCATTACCATAAAAACTTCTACAACCATATTTTCCTCTCTCATAATAATTTTCAGAAGCCTCATGAATAAACTCAACAATATAACTATCACATAAGGCATGCTTTTCATGATCTACAAGCACTAGAGTTTTATTATAAACATTTTCAAAAGAATCCTCGGAAACATAACATTCACCCTCCTTTGATAAGCATGGGGGACAATCAAATAATGTAAGGGATAAAGAGTTACTTTCATTAGAAGATAGGCATGGGTAGATCCATTCTTCCTCCTTTTGTCCATCACTCTCCTCCTCTTTTTCATCTAATGAGCTTTCAAGTTCAGCAATTTCTTCTTCCATGGAGGTTGTAGCAGGCGGTGGTTCATCTATTACCTTAGCAGTCATAAAACTGTTCCCAAATAGGAAACTGAGTTAGCTATCCATAATGAAATAGTGATTGGAGCAGAGCTAGTCATAAAGGCAACTTAAGAAAGGAACTAATTTTTTTGTGTTTTTGAAGAACAAAACAAGCAAACAAATCAAAAAGAAAACTAAGCAAAACAAAAACAACAAAGTAAAGAGATTGGTTATGAGGGACTCCCCTTGTGAACATGTCCTTGACTCCCTGGCAACGGCGCCAGAAAAAACCTTGATGCGCTCGACTTTCGACGTAGAGCTTGTTGGGAACCCCAAGAGGAAGGTACGATGAATACAGCAGCAAGTCTTCCCTCAGTTATGAAACCAAGGTTTAATCGAACCAGTAGGAGCAAGGAAACACCCCAAAGGTGTTACTAGCTGAGCTTTGGCAGGGCGCACTACCGGTGCTAGTAGCAACATGGAGACCTGCACAACACAACCACAGAACTTTGTCCCCAACTTGCGAAGAGGTTGTCAATCTCAACGTGTTTTGTGGAAAACAAAGGATTAAACGTATCGAATGGCAAGAAGTAAAAGTTTGCAGAAAGTAAACACAAAGCAGTAAAAGATTGTAGATTGTATGTAAAGAAAAAGGACCGGGATCCATAGTTCACTAGAGGTGGCTCTTCTTAGATAGATAACATGCTGGGTGAACAAATTACAGCGGGGCAATTGACAAACACTGAGAAAGCAATACATGCATATACTAATCATCTTGACTCCTCTGAGACTTGATTGGGCATTAGAACATAATACATAGACCGCCATCCAAATGCATCTATGACTAATAATCCACCTTCAGGTTATCATCCAAACCCCCTCCAGTATTAAGTTGCAAGCAACAGATTATTGCTTTACGAATTGCGTGTAAAGTAAACAATACAATTGTTCTATGAACAAAGGATCGTTGTTTTGTCCCTAGTAGCAACAACACATCTAGTACCTTAGAGATTTCTGTCACTTCCCCAGATTACCAGAGCATGAACCCACTATCGAGCATAAATACTAACTCTTGGAGTTGCTAGCATCTACTTGGCCAAGATAGCTACTAACAACGGAAAGCACGCAAGATCTCAAATAACAAAGACATGATAGAATCAATAATCAATCTGAAATAGCATCTCAATATCCATCGGATCCCCGCAAACACAACATGTATGAATTACAAATAGATGATCTTGATCATGAACGGAGCTTACAAGATCTAAACATGAAAGCACAAAGGAGGAGAAACTAGCCATCTAGCTACTACATGGATCCGTAGTCCAAGGATGAACTACTCAGCATCACACCGAAGGCTTGCATGGTGATGAAGAAGGCCTCTAGGGTGAATTCCCCTCTCTGGCAGGGTGCCGGGAAGAGCTTCAGATCCCCCCGATCTAGGGATAGAGATGACGGCGGCTACAGACTCTTTCGTGGATTTTTGATCGGGTACTTAGGGTTTTTGTCCCGAGGGCAACTTATAGGCGGAAGGAAAGGCCGAGGTGGTGCTGGGGTCGGCTAGACCACCCCCTAGCGCGGGCTAGGCCTGGCCGTGCAGCCAGGTGGTGTGGCCGGCCCCTAGCCCTTCTCCGTCTCGTATTCTGACACTTGATCCCTTCCGGAAAAATAGGCACTTTGGCTTTTGTCCCGTCCAATTCCGAGAATATTCATTTTCTGACTTTCCTGGAACCAAAACAGCAGAAAACAGGCAGCTGCCACTATGGCTCTTGTTAATAGGTTAGTCCAAGAAATCATTATAAAAGTACTCCAAAGTTGGAACAAAACACAAGAAAGTGGATAAAACCAAGCATGGAACATCAAAAATTATAGATACATTTGCAATGTATCAGTGCATACCCGCATCTTCAACAGTAGAGCCTCCAAATTGATTCTGTTGAACAAAACTTAAATAATGGGGCTTAATTTCATAGTCATCAGCAGCAATTGCTGGCTAAGTAATAGGAGTACGCAAATAATCATTGTTGGGAGTAGAAAACTCCCCAAGCTTCTTTTCAGCCATATTTCATATGTTTTTGGGTTTTTCTTAAACAGAGACTTATAATAATAAAATCAAGAATTTAAAGGCTAACTATTTTTTTGGTTTATCAAATAAAGACTGAAAGCAAACTAACAAAATTAAAAATAAGAATTAAAACTACCAAGGTTCCTAATAACCTCACCAGGGTAGCTATTCCTTCCCCGACAACGCCGCTAGAAAAAAGGTTGATACCTTCGATCAAGATTACGGATGTAGTATAGGTTCTTTTTCCCTAGTAGACCTAGGTTATCGAATCCTTGGGAAGCAGATGCGTAGTAAAGTTACTTTAACGGACCTTCAGGAGTTTTAAAATTCCTTTTGTGTTTTTATCGGACCAAGAGTTTGCGTCTTTTTGTTGTTGTCAATGATGGAGAGAGAGGGCCTAGGGCGTTTGGTTTCACCTTTATCTGTGCAAAACATCTGATGGGAATAAAAGATAAAAATAAAGTATGCATGTAATTGTTAGAGCAAGATAAATTATGTGTGGGCAGTGCATCCATAATTGCTATTGCCTCCGCAACCGCATATAGCAATAACCTACTAGTCTCATCCATAGAAGAAACAGAACTAATGATATGCATAGTGATGTCACTGTTAATCCCAAGTAAATCCCTCACATATAGATGTACTACCCCTTCTGTCACTAGGGTTTCCAACCTGCAGATTAGTCATTACTCATACTCTCTATACCTGGCTCAATCCTTGGGTCTTGGGTACCTGAAAAGTCCTTAGACTGAGGCAACAGAAGATACAATAATCATCATGTCATAAAAACTAATACATGATCCCATCTATGATAAATAACATGTACAAATGCTACAAGGCTAGGCTGAAGCCCCTAGTCCAAGGAGAATTACTCACACATAGAGATGAGATCAACAATCACGAACATTGTAATGGAAATCATGAGAATGATAGCAAATAGTCTTAGAATGTGTAACACCTCAAAAATATTAAACAAGGTTATCAAGTTTCAATCATCCAAAATTAGGGTTACCAAAAACTTTTATTCTTAAACCCTTATGAATGAATGTGTGTTTGTTATTAATGCATGAATGCTTGATATGCCATGTTTGATTGCTATCAATGATAAGGATTAGTTTAAAGATGAAAACAATAACATCTATGTAATTTCCAAACCAAATTAAATAAAAAGAAAATCAAATTATAAGCATAATGACCTAATGGTCATTTTTGCCAAAGTTAACCACTAGCCCACTTTGGGCATCTCTAGTAAAATATTTTCAACAGAAACAATTCTACATCTTTTCTCCCCTTGCTAGACAAGTGAAAATGAACACATGTGAACTTTGCAAACTTACAGAAACCAATTTCAAATCTATTTGAGAGGCATTTCAAAATTGAATCAAGTGTAGGTACCTAGATGACACTTTTTCAAAAACCACTCAAACCATCTCCACTTGACACCTCCTAGCAAGCAGAGGCACTCAAGCATGTGACCAACACACCCACCAAATATAATTTGAAAATTCAAATATTTAGTTCATGCGGCCATTTAATCAAACATTTAATAGGCAGAGTACAAGTCTACCAACTATATACTATTTGAATCAATCTTGTGATCATCCTTGTACTCCATTCGACCTCAGTTACTAACCCACGATCACTCCCAGTACCTAGCCGTGCAATAGAGCATCCCTCACTCACCAATTGGACTAGTGTCGCCCGTACCCGAGCATGCCATGCCGGTCGGACGTGGACATGATGCCACAAGCCACACCACCCTCACCCACGATGTCTAGTAGATAGCCGTGACCTCACCGCACCCCTATGTCCACCCCTCGACCAACGTGGAGCAGTGGAGAAGCCATCAGTGCCGCTCCCATTTAACTCGCTGCCATGCCGAGCGCACGCCAGAGGACCGAGCCATTCCTGCGCAGCCACGCCACGCCTTGCTCTCTCTTTGCGTCACTATACTCGCCGCATCACTAGCCACCTCCCAGACACGACCGTTCGCCGACACGCGCCCCATGACCACCGTACGCCATGACGAACACCGCGGTACCCGCACAGAGCACGGACGTATCCCGACCGATTAAGACCGCCCCTTGCCGTGCCACTATGCGCATGACGATCACCGCAGACCACCACGTCGACCTATGCCCTCCACCATGCTGATAGCCCTCTGTAGCAACATCGTCGATGAGCCCGAGCCATGTCGTGCTGCCTCTCTCGCCGATGTATAAATAGGACCGTCCCCAGCCTCCAAAGGCACACCATTCTACTTCCCTCTCCCTCAGAAACACCCCTGACCCTTCCCCGGAGCAAGGCGAGCACCACATCGCCGGAATTTCACCGGAGCCCGCCGCTGCAGTGAAGGAAAGGTGCCGTGATTGGAGCAACCCCAGGAGCTACCGTGACCACCATTCGACTCGGCGTCGCCTACCAGCCCATTCGGCCCACCGCCGGACCTAGCTGGAGCCCTGGTAAGCTCCCCCATCGACGCCCATCGTAGCACTAGGGTTAGAATCTCGCGTGCTCACTGCAACGTAGACAATGAACCAGAGCCGCTGATCTCGTTATAATCGCGCGGTTGAGATTAGCTTATACTGCTTCATTTAGATACTGCCGCTGACAGGTGGGACCAGCCGGAGAGCAGCCCGCACGCGCGCCGCGTAGCTGGGCCGGCCCATTTTCTTTCTCGTGCATAGCCTAGTGATTCAAACTTAGTTTTTTATTTAATTCAAAACCCTGTTTTGTAGTTGTGTTCAAAATTGAATTCAAAGAGATCTATTGATCCAAATTGCATGATTCCAATTTTGTTAGAAAAGTATTGAAAAACTCTATACACTCCCGTTGGATTCAAACCATTTGAAATTATAGATCACCCATGGTAGAAATAACAAGACAGAGACTTTTCCAACTTCAAACATTTTTATAAAATTAACCATAAATGCTTTTGAGTTGATTCCAACTCTCAAAAATCACATTTGCCATGCTCTATCTTAATATGTAAAAATATTTAGTTTGACATGAAGTAATCTTGGACTAGTATTAAAAGAATGCTATATAGTCATTTCTAGCATTTTTTATATTAAATGGTAATCTTCAACTTTGTAATTTATGCCAAACCCTTTAAATCACATTCCCAAGTATTAGAATATGTGGTGATGACATGGTCAACATGATCCCATATTTTAATTGGAGAATATTAAATCTTAAGTACTTCTCAATGAGTAGAAATTACTTTTCTAAAATAAGATAAAGAAGAATATGTTCATATTTCATGTGATGATTGAGATGATGTTAGATTATCTAGTGTGAGCCCTTGTGTGATAAATACAAGTAGTTAAGTATTGTTTGGTGATTGTGTACCTCGTATTTATTTATAGACGCTAGTACCGACCCGGGGTACGAAGAAGAGGAGTTCTAGAAAGACGAAGAAGAGAACTTCGACAACTGCACTACCCAAGGCAAGCTAAACTATGCAAGCCATACTACGCAAGCTAGCATATGCTAGATACATTATGTATTCTACTAAGATTACAACTTTACCAATTCCCAGTTTTACCTACAAGCTTTACTTTTCCCTTTACCAAAGTTTTTCCAATAGTTAATCAATTGATGATTAATGAAAAAATAGAATAGATGCTATCAAGAGCATAGAACTAGATTGGGATAGTTACAATTGATTAGCACCCCTCAATAGTGACACCTTCATTGATAGTTGCTAGTGCTAAACTAATATGGATAACTTTAGATGGGAACACCTAGAGAAAATGATTATGAAAACCTTGGAATGATGAGTCATTCTATTGAAATATTTTGACATGTGTTATGAAACACAATGAGTTGAAGATGATACTGAATGAAACTTGTACCTTGACTTTGATAAAAACTGATGGTTGGGTTCGGATGCGATAACATTCCAATGTTACCGTACAACCACAATACCTGAGTTGGGTAGGGCTTAACTGGAAGCTTATGTGTCTTAGTATGGGTTCCCTCGCGGAAAGAGGTTGACCTGAGGCTACCTCATGAATATGAATGTCCACTTATGCAGTTCCCGGGATGGCAGATGGCCATGGCTGGGAGGCCAAACTCATAGGGGAGGTGCCTATACTAGGGTGTGTAATTGAAAGGTTAGGATTGATTATCCCCATACCAAGTATGATGATTCAGGGTTATCCCTGACGGATGTATCGAATTTTGTGCTAAAAGTGTACCACCTCCGCGGAGTGTCAAACTATTCGAATAGCCGCTCCACGGTTATGGATAGTTGGAGTGGCCATACTGTTCTGTTGTCAGATGTTTTCAAAATGACTTGTGACTTGAAAGATGAATTTGACTTGACCACAACAGAGTTGTGGACATGAAAACTAGGTTCCCACTTAAGTAATCTAGATAACTAAATTAGGCTTTACTACCAAGTACTTCTGAAATAAAACTGGCTTATTGCAAACAAGACTAGAGCTTAGGATTCCTACTAGAAATGTCTTACTTACATTAGTGATAGTTTGAGAGTACTTTAGGAGTACTCATGGCTTTGTCCCTGGCTATTCCCATGGCCAGACTATGGAGAGTACTATTCGGAGGACGGACAGCAGGATGTCTATGATAACTAGGATCATCTTCCATTGTCAGCATTGCCCGTGACAATGAAGATGGAGCCTCTACTACGCTTACTTTCCGTTGCTTTGATTTGTATTAAGACTGGATCATGAGATCCTCTATTTGTAAGACTATTACTGTTTGTAATGGATGATGTACTGTGGTACCAATTCTGTTATGTCTCCCAAAAATGGTAATCATGGGATTGCGATGTACGGCATAACAGGCATCTGGACTTAAAAATCCGTGTGTTGACAAGTTGGTATCAGAGCCATCCTGACCATAGGAGACCCTAGTTAGAATGGACGTCTGAAAAACCTAGTTTCAAAACAAAGAAAGTGAGTATTTATGAAAACTTATTATCACTCTTATCCTTGCGATTCTTTTAAAAAGAGATCACTTGTTCCTCAAAATTCTTGTAACTCTACATAAAAATTGACACACTTGATCACCTCGATAACTTACTCGTCCTAATTGCTTATAGATGGAGGTGAAATACAACAAGTTCTACCAGTTGGGCAATGGAGGGGAGCTCATCTTTGAGAAGGATTTGGGACAACTCGCAGAGTTTCTTAGACGCTCGCACCCAGAGTTCTTCGGAGCACAGCTCAATGACCAATCCGAAGGAGAGCTACAGTGGTTGATCTTTGCCGATGTAAGAGGAAAAATGGAGCCACCTCTTTCGGAGAAGATCCAGTTCAGCTTGAGGGAGAACAATTGGTTGGAGGGGCTCGCTAGAGCTATGCAGGAGGCACTTGCTCGTCTGTGTGCACAAAACATCAACCAGATCGGTGGCACCCGCTTCGCTCACTATGCAAGGCGTGACTCGATGGGACAACCCTTGGCCATGTCGGCACATCCGGAACTGAAGCACCATGTGGATCATCTTGACTTCATGTTGCACGAGACTCAGAAGGAGCTAGACAACGCACGTACCTACGCCAACCAAAACCACACTATTGCAGTTGAGAAGGACCAGACCCCTCGCCCTCCTAGCTAAAGAGCGCAAGTCACTTCGTCGCCAACGTGACAAGAAGGACCGCATCATCGCCCGTCTCCGCCAAAGGTGGAACCCTCAAGGAGACCATCCATGACAAGGAGATCTAGCTTGAGGAGAAGGAGGAAGAAGGTGAAGATATTCGTGGGGATATCCACTCATACCTCAGTGATGATGATGACTACCTGGAGGACGTCGCCACGGAGTTCCACACTGATGAGGATGACACGGACTTCATAGATGATGAAGAAACCCCCAGTTCTGATGATGAGTAGTCGCACCTGAGCACTATCATATGTGTGAGTTTGTATCCGGTCCCGATGTATCGTAGCTTACCAGAATGGTTCTTAAAACCATCATCTTAGTAGTTGTGGTGTGTTGCGTGTACTATGTAGCTTGGAATGAATGAATGAAAAGGAGTTGTTAGTTTTCAAACCTTAGTGATGGTATGATGAGCACAGAAGCAAGTTTTCCCTCAGTTATGAAACCAAGGTTATCGAACCAGTAGGAGAAAGGAAACACCTCCAAGGTGTTGTTTCCAACTTGGAATCCTGCACAACACAACCACAGAACCTTTTCCCCCAACTTACAGTGAGGTTGTCAATCTCACTGGTTTCGCCGAAAACAAAGGATTAAACATATTGTGTGGAAGATAGTAATTGGTTGTAGAAAGTAAATAGTAAAACAATAAATAGATGGTAGATTGATGGTAACAGAATGGACCGGGGTCCATAGTTCACTAGAGGTGATTCTCCTTAAGATAGATGACATGTTGGGTGAACAAATTACAGCGGGGCAATTGACAAACACCAAGAAATCATACATGCATATACTAATCATCTTGACTCCTACGAGATTTGATTAGACATTACAACATTATACATAGACCGTAATGCAACTGCATCTATGACTAATAATCCACCTTCAGGTTATCATCCGAACCCCCTCCAGTATTAAGTTGCAAGCAACAGATAATTACATTAAGCAAAGTATGTAAAGTAAACAATATGATTGTCCCAGGGACAAAGGATTGCTATTTTCTCCCTAGTAGCAACAACACATCTAGTACCTTAGAGATTCCTGTCACTTCCCCAGATTACTAGAGGCATGAACCCACTATCGAGCATAAATACTCCATCTTGGAGTTGCTAGCATCTACTTGGCCAAGATAGCTACTAACAACGGAAAGCATGCAAGATCACAAATAACATAGACATGATAGAATCAATAATCAATCTAAAATAGCATCTCAATATCCATTGGATCCCCACAAACACAACATGTAAGATTACAAATAGATGATCTTGATCATGAACGGAGCTCACAAGATCTAAACATGGTAGCACAAAGGAGGAGAACCAACCATCTAGCTACTACATGGACCCGTAGTCCAAGGATGAACTACTCACGCATCACACTGGAGGCAGGCATGGTGATGAAGAAGGCCTCTAGGGTGATCTCTCCCCTCCGGCAAGGTGCCAAAGAGCTTCAGATCCCTCCCGATCTAGGGATGGAGATGGCGGCGGCTATAGACTCTTTCGTGGAATTTTGATCGGGTACTTAGGGTTTTCATCTCGGGAGGCTTTTATAGGCGAAGGGGCAAGGTCGGTGGAGCACCAGGGGGCCCACACCCCCTGGTGGCGCGCCCCCGGCCACGCCACCTCTAGGTGTGGCCGCCCTGGTGCACCACTTTGTCTCCCCTCCGGACTCCGTGTTGCTTCGGGTAAAATATTGACTTTGGCTTTTGTCAAGTCCAATTCCGAGAATATTTCCTTACTAGCTTTTCTGAAACCAAAAACAGCAGAAAACAGGCATCTGGCACTGTGGCATATTGTTAATAGGTTAGTTCCAGAAAATGTGTAAAGATACTCCAAAGTGTGGACAAAACATAAGAAAGTAGATATAAAACAAGCATCGAACATCAAAAATTATAGATACGTTTACAACGTATCACTTAGCCATACTCAAAGTTTAAAGCTTTTTGAACCAAACCCATAAACCATAGAAATTTCCCTCTTGTCTTATGATCTATCTCAATCTTCAGATGACTCGCGGCAACCCAGTGGATGCAGCTCATCCCAGGACCCAATGCTTCAGATTCTGCAGATGTTAGTTTCAGATCGTGAAGCCGGTAGAGCTGAACGTCAAGCCAATCTCGCTACTCTTCAGCAGATACCCTAGATGGCCCACAACAATCAAGGCCACGGAAACCAAGATCACCATGGATCCAAGCTCAAGAACTTCCAAAACACCCATCCTCCTATGTTTAGCAAGTCTGAAGAACCCTTAGATGCTGATGACTGGCTGCAAATCATGGAAAACAACTTGGAAGTTGCAGGAGTAGATGCTACTGAGAAGGTACTGTTTGCCACCCACTATCTGGCAGGTTATGCAAGATCATGGTGGAATAGCACACGTACAATGAACGGAGGACAAATGATGACTTGGGAGGAGTTCAAGCTCAAGTTCAGCAGGAGTCTTGTGCCCCCAGGTTTGATCAAGAGGATGATGGATGAATTCAGGGAGCTGAAGCAGGGAAGAATGACTATGGTTGAGTACCGTGACATATTTCTGTCACTAGCTAGGTATGCCCCTAATGAGATTAACACTAAAGACAGGAAGAAGGAGAGATTTCTGAATGGTCTGCATGATGAGATGCAAACGGTGTTTGTCAACATTCCCTTTGATGACCTTGAAGCTTTAGTGGATTCTGCCATCCAGATGGAAGGAAAGATGAACCAAGCCAGTGACACTGCAAGCGTCGTATGATGCACCAACCTGGACCCCACCATACCCCGAAGTACCGCCCCAACCCGTCTACCCAGAAACAACAACCCCCCTATGTCCCGTCCGAACTTCCCCAATCATGGCGGAGGAAACCCGAGGCCCGGAGGCCACAACAACCACCCCAACCACAACAACAACACCAGTAACTTCAACCATGCACCGCCAAGGTCCAACAACAACAATACTGCCCCAAGGACTAGAAGCAATGTTGTGCCTATTGCAGGAAAGGACAAGTCAATGATAACCTGCTTTGAATGTGGAATCACGGGTCACTACTCCAATGAGTGTCCCAAAAAGCTTGCTGCCGCACCCAATGTCACTGCACTAGTCCAGCAGCAGCGTCGTGTTCAGCCTAGAAAGAGATTTGCCCTAGGAAACCCACACAACCGTACCGACCGTCTATTTCACATGAATGCTGAAGAAGCCTAGGAAGCACTAGATGTCGTGTTGGGTATGTTTTCTGTTAACTCAGTACTCGCAAGAGCGTTGTTTGATTCTGGAGCATCGCACTCGTTTGTTATAGAGGAATTTGCATGCACTAGTAAGATTCAACCAACAAATTTGAAGCATGTTATGATAGTTCAAATACCTAGGTCATATCTTGTCGGCAGGAGGAGTTACCGTCGATCCTGCCAAGATTAAGGATGTTGAAGAATGGAAAGCCCCAACCACCCAAACCGAAGTCCGTGCATTTCTTGGATTAGTGGGATATTACCGCAAGTTTGTTGAAGGATTTTCAAGCATCGCAAGGCCGATGACTCAGCTGTTGAAGAAAGACAAGAAGTTTGAATGGACGGAAAAATGTGAAGCAAGTTTTCAGGATCTCAAGAAGAGATTGATTTCAGCCCCAATTTTGATCATGCCGGATATCAAGAAGCCTTTTGATGTATATTGTGATGCATCCAAGATTGGTCTTAGATTTGTGTTGATGCAAGAAGGCAAAGTCATATCATATATGTCCCGACAACTGAAGCAACATGAGCAGAAATATCCCACCCATAACTTAGAATTGGCAGCCGTAGTTTTAGACTTGAAGACATGGTGTCATTACCTCATGGGTAACCGCTGTGAGATTTATTCAGATCACAAGAGTTTGAAGTATATTTTCACCCAGAAGGAGTTGAATATGAGGCAAAGGAGATGGATAGAGCTAATCAAGGATTATGACCTTGACATTCACTACCACCCAGGCAAGGCCAATGTGGTAGCGGATGCTCTTAGTAGACTGTTGTAACTACCTCGGTGAATTACGCTCTTAGTTAATGCCTGGATGAACGAAAGTGGTTAAAATAGTACGGTGGGGCCCAGGGCCACTCACGGTAGACCTTTCGGCCGTCCTAACCACTTTCAGACAACGGGACAAGAACGAGCGGCGGAATCGGCAGGCGAAGGGATCAACTACATACACAAGTGAGTATGTATGCAAGCCACATACAACAGTACATCAGAGCCATTCCATCTAAAAGAAATAGAAATAGTGCAACGCCATACGGCAAGATCCAAACATCCTAGATAGATATAATAATTTAGGATAGCTCCTCATACACCACACATCAGAGTATCAGGCGGAAGCGGAAAACAAGATCCGAGTACGGATAAGAAGCAAATTGGCATAAGATGCCCCATAAATAAACGCATCCCGCCCACAGATCACACGGATCCCCGTTCTCGGAATCTCTACACCGAATGATCGTTGCCAACATCATCTGTCTCCTCCACCCAGTATCCATCTTGCGGGTACACCTGTTCATCTGAATCAAACAATTTATCGTGTGAGACCCTAGGGGTACTCAGCAAGTCTTTATGCCTCTAAAGGGGACACAACCTGGGGTGACGCAATTGCAGCAAAAGATAATACCTAACAATTCTATAGAGACTCGCTAACCTTCCGCCTAACCAATGCTAGACGGAAGTCCGTGAATTAAGAACAACAGTTATAACAGTATAATTAACAGATCCATCCTCCTCCTCGCTTACCAACGAGGAAGCGGACGAACAACCCCCATCATCCGTTGGCAGTGTTTATTAACCATTCCATGAGTATTGCACTATTTACTAGTCAAGTACTTAGTCAATGTAAAAGTGGTACTTTAGTTATACTTGTCTATGATCGAGAAACTGTGCTCCAAGTCGCCCATAACCGCGGACACGGCTTTCAGAAAGATTTACCCTGCAGGGGTGCACGAATAGCAACACACACTCGCTCAACCTCGGAAAAACCAAATCAAAACCCAACGAGGCATTCACGACAAAGCAATCACAGGATTCAGAAATATTTCAGGGGGCCACCCCATTAAGCTACCCGCAACGAAGTTGGCCGGCTCCGAGACGGACCCAAGGTTTGTGTGGACGGCGGTAAACGACTGGGAACCCGAAAATGAGACTGGGCTTGTCGATACAGCGAAAACGTGTCACGATCCAAAACAGTACAGGTGCTCCTCGCACAATCTTAAATAAAACAGTAACATGGCATAAGTACAGGATAGTAATAAAACCCCAAACTAATTGTGGCCCCAAGAAATAAGAATGAATCAAGCTCTGGCTCAAGGGGGTCCATAAGGCCTCTCGGATGTGGATAGTGCGAATAGTCGAGGAACAGGAATCAAGTACTCGGGGTCCTACGGGACACAAGTGAGCATGAAAAACCAAATAGCAGATATTGCTCACCGGTGCCTCGTTCATTAGTTATCCCATTACTACTCAGGTTATGTTGTTTAGGTACCTCGTTATCCTTCAGACTCTCACATACCCTACTCATGCTTTTCTACGACTCGCATGGCTCAAACAACTCCTGTAGTAATGGCTCATGGGACCGGAACAGGCTTAATGTGGTTTAAAAGTAAAGGCTATGCAGTACTTGGGATTCAATTTAATGCAATCGCGACTCAATGATGCAAGAATAAGATAGAGGCAATAGGTACTGTATGTATGCAAGCATGTGGTAGTGCTTGCCTGACAGTTCAGTTGAAGTGTGAGATGGATCTGGGTAATACTCCTGTGATTCCTGGTAATTCTCCTGCGGGGCGTCTATTCGAAAAGAACCAAACAAACAAGGGACAACATAAATAAAGTGCGCAAGCATATGAATTGAAATGCAACAAGCAACCAAGCATGCCATGATGAATGATGCACAATTTACATGGCATTAAAGTAGCATGGCAAAGGTGAGGTGTGGATACAAGAAATAAAGCACTTTATCATTTATTTGCCCAAGTTTTATTGTCATAAACAGTTCAGAATTTAAATGTCAACATGATGCATGCTTCAAATCAGAACAAGGATTGCATAAATATAACGGGCTCGTCGCGCTGATCAATTTAGACATATTATTTGTCAAATTTGGAATTATAAAACAAAAGTTATTAATTAATTAAGGAAAAGGGCATTTTCTTGTAATTTTAATCAACTCGAAATTTAAGGTGTTAAAAATATATTTTTAAGGGCATATTTGAATTCCTCACATTTTTCTGATTCCAAAACATGTATTATTTGTATTATTTGAATTTGTATTTTTAAAATTATTTGAATCTGAAAAGAATTTGAATTTAAAATAATTTGGAAAAGATTTGAATTAAAACAGACTCAGAGAAATACTTTTTGCACCCAGGCAAACTCAGACCCAGACACTGACGGGTGGGCCTGCGTCGAATGGGGCCACGCGCGCGCGAAAACGCTTTTGCACGCGGGTCTGGCTCACCCTCAGCGGCTGACAGGCGGGCCAACGCGGAAGGGGCCACGTGCCAGCGGAGGAAGTTCTAGTGGCTGACTGGTGGGGCGCCAGCTGGACCGCGGGTTGCGTCTGAGAAAGCGGAGGGGTTTTCCTGCAAAACTCCCAGAGCGGCTGGCAGGTGGGGTCGTGTGGAGCGCGGGTTGCAGTAATTAAAAAGGGAAGGGGCTTTTTGCAAAATGGCCACGGCCGGCTACTGTTTATCGTTCTCCTCCGTCTGGCGGCAGGCGCGTGCGCGGGCGAGCGGGGATTCGATCCCGGGTCGCGGGAGTGCGCGTTGAGGAGGCTAACCGGTGCGGTGGTGCTGGGGGAGCTGCCAGGGAGGTGGACGCGGGCTAGATAGGGCGAGCGTGGCGCGGGAAAGTAGCAGATGCTGGCGAGCTCTGGCGCGCGGAGAGCGTTCAACCAAACGCACGGCGAGGCCAGAGTGATACGGCGAGGCGGAGGTTGTCAGGAAGAAGAAGATGCTCACCGCGGGCTCGCTGGTGGGCTTGGATCGGCGCGAGGAGCGGTGGATCGACGGCGAGGCTGGCGACCGGAGTTCTAGGGTTTCGCGTCGGGCGGCGAGGAACTGGCGGTGCTGGGGCTTCTCCTCCGCGACGGCGTGTACTGGGCGACGCAGGGGGATATCCTCGATCTCCCAGACCACTTCCACGACAAGCTCGATGGCCGGAACGAGGAGATGGCGGCGGTAGTCGGCGGTGACTGGCGGCAGGTGGGGGCGATGGTGGAGTATACGGGGAAGGAGGGGGTGCTCTGGGGCGGATCTGGCGAGGCCAGAGAGGCGTGAGGAGGAGGGGAAAGTGAGAGGGAGAGAGGGGAGGCAGGTGGGAGCGGGGTAGATGGAAAAAGGGGCTTCGGCCCTTTCCTCCTTCCCCCCGAGCACGTGGGCGAGCAGGCTGGGGCTGGTCCTGGCGAGGTAGGGGTGGCTGCAGGTGGGGCTGGGGTGGCGCAGCTGCAGGTGGGGCTGGTAGGAGGAAGAGAGAAGAGAGAAAGGAGAGGGAGTAGCTAGGGCTAGGTTAGATGGGGCTCGGGTTAGGGTTAGGGTTTTGTCTAGCTTAGAGAGAGAGCTAGGTCTAGCTAGGGTGGGGCCAGCTAGAGAGAGGGGCTTGGCATGGAGGCCAAGCTAGAGAGAGAGAGAGAGGAAGGTTTTAGAGTTAGGGTTTAGGAGAGGATTAGAGAGAGAGAGAACTAGATAGGTTAGATGTTTAGATATTTGAATTTATTTTGGTTCAAGAGATCATGTCAAGAAGGACCCTAGTGCTTGAACTTGCATAAGCTAATGTGGAAAAGAAACTAGAAAGAAAGAGGAAGAAAAGAAGATGGTGAAATAGGCTCATATGACCACCCATGTAGATAAATAAAATAAAATGAATGTCAATGGTGTGGATAAAACCAACTCAAGTGGAGCATGGTGGTGGCTAGAATGGTCCTGAGGTGGAGGTGGAAAGAATTCCAAGAAAAAGAAAAAGAATGAATTAAGGAATAGGCCTCATATGGTTCATGCATGGAGAATAAAATAAGAAGATAAAGAGAGGGGTGAGACTATGAGGAGGGTGTAATGGTGGTAGATGTTTCCCCAAGATAAGATCCACTAAAACAAAAGAAAACCCAATGAGGTGGAGGTGGTGTAGAGCTTGCATGGTCCATGCAAAAATAATAATGCCATTATTTATTTTGTGACAACAATAATAATATGATGACATTATTCTTATGCATTTCCAAAAATGGAGATAAAACCAAGCACAAGAATTTAGAAGATTGATCCACCCCAACTACATGAGCTAGAATTAAAATGTCACAAGAAAAGAATTACAAGCTCATGGTGAAGAGATGGTGGAATTATAAAGTGGTAGAAAGAAAGGTGGTGGAATGGAATAAAAGATATGCCCCCAACTCAACTGGGGCATTTAGACAATATATCAATAGCCAAAAATAATATCAAGAAGCAAATACAATTAATAATGCATGTGAGAGAAAAGCCAAAAGAATAGGAGTTTTATATGATGCTCAAATGCAAGGTGGCATGATGACATGAGCATGATATAATTATGATGCAACAATAATATATATAAAGTAGCCAATAGCTTACTAGGACAAGTAGCATTACAATTGTTAGACAATTGGGGTGCTACAACTGTCATGTAGATTAAACACCATGATTAAGGAAGCCCAACCAAGTCTTCATGAGGAGATGGAGAATTTTAGAATGGAGCTAGTTAGCGAAGGATTTCTAGCCAGTATTGAACTTCAACCCACTTTGATCAGTCAGATAAAGGAAGCCCAGAAAGGAAATGCCAGTATTCATGGAATTAAGTGTCGTATCGGTATAGGAAAGGTACCTGGATTCATGGAAGATGAAGGAGTTTTGTGGTATAAGGGACGTATTTGTGTGCCCACAGATTTAGAGTTGAAGCAAGTCATTATGCAGGAAGCCCATGATACCCTTTATTCTATCCACCCGGGAGGAACGAAGATGTATCATGATTTGAAGGAGCAATTTTGGTGACACAAAATGAAGAAAGAAGTCGGAAGCTATATCACCAAGTATGATATCTGTCAGAGAGTCAAAGCGGAACATTAGCAACCTGCAGGACTTTTGCAACCCTTACAGATTCTAGAGTGGAAATGGGATTCAGTTGGAATGGATTTCATCACCGGTTTACCTGCATCTAGTAGAGAAAATGATTCTATTTGGGTCATAGTAGATAGACTGTCCAAGGTAGCCCATTTCATACCCGTCAAGACCACCTATCAAAGTTCGAAGCTAGCAAAGTTGTATATCGCTAGAATAGTCAGTCTGCACGGGGCCCCCAAGACCATTGTTTTAGATCGAGGAACCCAATTTACCTCAAGGTTTTGGAAGACTGTCCAAGAAGGATTAGGAACCAAACTGAACTTCATCATATCTTATCACCTACAAATCGACAGACAAACTGAAAGAGTAAACCAGATCCTAGAAGATATGATGAGAGCCTATGTGTTAGAATATGGATCTAAATGGGAAGATTGTCTACCTTTCGCGGAATTCTCATACAACAATAGTTATCCAGCTAGTTTGCAAATAGCCCCATTTGAGTTTTTGTATGGAAGGAAGTGGTCGCAAGTAGGAGAGAGCCAGATATTCAGACCCGACATCCTACGAGAAGCTGAAGAGAAGGTTCACAAGATCCGTGAACACCTCATGACCGCTCAATCCAGACAAAAGAGTTATGCTGACAAAATACGTCGAGACTTGACCTTCAATATCGGAGACTTTGTGTATCTCAAAGTATCACCCTTAAAAGGAATGTAGCGTTTTCAACTCAAAGGGAAGCTTGCCCCTAGAGATATCAGACCTTTCAACATTTTAAGTCGCCGAGGAGAAGTATCCTATCAGCTAGAACTGCCTGAAGAGATGCCAGCACTGCATAATGTGTTTCATATCTCGTTACTTCGCAAATGCTTAGAAGTTCCGAAGAAGACCGAAGTTTTCAAGAACATCGACTATAGAGTCATGGATATCAACAAAGATTTAACCTATCGTGAAGTACCCATCCGTATTTTGGAAGAAGCCTTCAGAACCACCCGGACCAGGAGTATCAAGTTTCTCAAAATCCAGTGGAGCAACCATACTAAAGAAGAAGCTACTTGGGAGCGAGAAGATTATATTAGGACTGAGTTTCCAAATCTTATTTAGTTCCTAGTTATTCCTGAATCTCGGTACAAGATTCTTTTTAAGGGGGGAAGGTTTGTAACACCTCAAAAATATTAAACAAGGTTATCAAGTTTCAATCATCCAAAATTAGGGTTAACAAAACTTTTATTCTTAAACCCTTATGAATGAATGTGTGTTTGTTATTAATGCATGAATGTTTGATTGCTATCAATGATAAGGATTAGTTTAAAGATGAAAACAATAACATCTATGTCATTTCCAAACCAAATTAAATAAAAATAAAATCAAATTATAAGCATAATGACCTAATGGTCATTTTTGCCAAAGTTAACCACTAGCCCACTTTGGGCATCTCTAGTAAAATATTTTCAACAGAAACAATTCTACTTATTTTCTCCCCTTGCTAGATCAAGTGAAAATGAACACATGTGAACTTTGCAAACTTACAAAAACCAATTTCAAATCTATTTGAGAGGCATTTCAAAATTGAATCAAGTGTAGGTACCTAGATGACACTTTTTCAAAAACCACTCAAACCATCTCCACTTGACACCTCCTAGCAAGCAGAGGCACTCAAGCATGTGACCAACACACCCACCAAATATAATTTGAAAATCCAAATATTTAGTTCATGCGGCCATTTAATCAAACATTTAATAGGCAGAGTACAAGTCTACCAACTATATACTATTTGAATCAATCTTGTGATCATCCTTGTACTCCATTCGACCTCAGTTACTAACCCACGATCACTCCCAGTACCTAGCCGTGCAATAGAGCATCCCTCACTCACCAATTGGACTAGTGTCGCCCGTACCCGAGCATGCCATGCCGGTCGGACGTGGACATGATGCCACAAGCCACACCACCCTCACCCACGATGTCTAGTAGATAGCCGTGACCTCACCGCACCCCTATGTCCACCCCTCGACCAACGTGGAGCAGTGGAGAAGCCATCAGTGCCGCTCCCATTTAACTCGCTGCCATGCCGAGCGCACGCCAGAGGACCGAGCCATTCCTGCGCAGCCACGCCACGCCTTGCTCTCTCTTTGCGTCACTATACTCGCCGCATCACTAGCCACCTCCCAGACACGACCGTTCGCCGACACGCGCCCCATGACCACCGTACGCCATGACGAACACCGCGGTACCCGCACAGAGCACGGACGTATCCCGACCGATTAAGACCGCCCCTTGCCGTGCCACTATGCGCATGACGATCGCTGAAGACCACCGCGTCGACCTATGCCCTCCGCCATGCTAATAACCCTCCATAGGAATGTCGTCGACGAGCCCAAGCCATGTCACACTGCCTCTCTCGCCGGTGTACAAATAGGACCCTCTCCCAGCCTCCAAAGGCACACCATTCAACTCCCCTCTCCCTGAGAAACACCCCTAACCCTTCCCCGGAGCAAGGCGAGCACCACATCGCTGAAATTTCGCCGGAGCCCGCCGAAATTGTTTCGGGTGAAATTGTTAAAATTGGTTCTGCATGTGATATTGAAATGTTGCGGGGGGTTTATGTGAATGTTTGTTAATTAAAGTAATTAAGAAAATTCTGAATAAATTAAATAAAGGAGTTTTATTAAATGAGAGTTGCATTAAATTTGGTGAAAATTTAATGCATGTGAGTGGGATTTTGAGTGGAGGCAAAATTGATGTGAGTGAAGCTTCCACCACATGAATGCGGAAGAGGTGGGGGCACCACCCATGGGAGGGGAGCAGCCCCCCTTTCCTAAAAAAGGCCCCCTCTCCTCCCTCTTAAAGTATACCTCCTCGTGAAGGGTCTCTCCCCCTCTAGAATTATTCCCCCATGGTCTCAGATTAGCGAGATACATGTTCTCGGTGGCATTTCGTCTGGAAGGAGTTGTTGTTTCACTGGAGCGAGGAGGTGGAGGTTGTTTAGTGGCCTGAACGTGTGTGCGAGGACGGATGCACTGCTGATTTGCGGCGCTAGGACTTTTTTTACCGTGATACCGTAGGAGAAGCCCCTACGGTGTAGATTTTTTATTGATATAAATTATGTACAAGGCTGAACTAACAAAAAGCACTAGAAATACACCGGGGGTAGGAAGTGGAAAAGACAAGCAAAAAGATACATCAAGTAAAAATGGTGATGACCCAATGCAGGAAGGATCGCACCATGGCATCCTTAATCCTGTATTGGTGTAGCAGCATATCACTCTGACATCTTACTTTCCATCTTGCAAAGGAGGGATGTTAATTTTTAAAAATAAAATCATTTCTTTCCTTCTACATATTCCATGCCACGTAACTGGCAATTTCTTTCCTTCTACATATTCCATGCCTGTGAAATTTGAACGAGCAGTACTGAATCGCTGAGAAATGGGCAGAGATGAATCCCACCAAATGTTGCATGAATCCCAACATCTCTTACTGAATGAGCAATCAAAGAAGAGGTGATCTCGAGTCTCTAATGTTTGATCACTACAGAGAATACAAGATGAATCCGAATCTACGTGCCAATTTGTGCGAAGCATCAAGTCTTTGGTGTTTAACCTATCCTTCAACGGTAGCCATGCAAAGACTCGAGTTTTAGGCAAGCATTTTGACTTCCAAATAGCTCTCAGGGCCTTATCCGGTGGTACTAATTCAAATAGGAAATGGTAGAATTTTGCTGGTGTGTAGATTGTGCTACCCCAAACAAACTACGTGTGTCCTCATGTCCATCGGTAGTCACTAAATTATTCAAGAGCTGTTTCACTTGTAAAAATTCCTCACGAGCCTGTACTGACAGCGGTAGTGCAAAAAAAACATATCTGGGGCTAAAGCCAGGTCTGCAACTGAAAGATCTTCTTCCAAAGTATATGAATAGAGCCGCAGAAATTTTTCACATAAAGTTTGGTTATGAGACCAAAAATCTTTCCAAAAAAGAGTTGACTGTCCATTCCCAATTTATACTGTAGTGATGCTGCGATAATCATTGATGAGGCTAAAAATGTCCCGCCACCAAAATGATCCTTTACTTTTCTGGGCATGCCCTACCCCTTGCTCATATAATGACCAAACTAGTTTGACCAACGGCACATCTTCTTTGCAGTAAAACTTATGAAGTTGTTTAAGCAATAGCGCTTTGTTCTGTAGTTCAAGGTTTACCACACCAAGACTGCCATGCTTCTTTGGACGACACACCATCGACCAAGCTGCAAGGGCATTGCAAGAATTATCCTCCTCTTTTTTCACCCAAAGGCAGTGTCTGCGTGATTGATCAAAGGTTTTAATAACTGTCTTATGAACTTTGAGAGAACATAGATCTTTTTTCGCGGCGCTAGGACTTCCACACGATTTTGAGATCGGCAAGCATTCGACTACATCATCCACGAGTTCCATCTCGTTACACTTTGTCGGTCTTCGAGGGTATGTTCTCTATGGATGTATATCCACCCGTTGCTTATATCTAGTAGATAGATCTTAGCGTATAATAGTTTTCATCGTAGATTTTTTTTGTTTTCTATGTTGCGAACCCAACACTGCTTTGTTGGACCGGGCCCAGGAGACATCGTTTATACCGTACACGTGTAAAACTCGACGAGACACTACCACTAGTAGCGTTGTACACTTGAAGTGTAACATCCCAAAACTTCAATTCAAGCTTATCAAGATCAAATCAATCAAATTTGGGGTTAACAAAAAACTTTTTCAAAGTTAAAATGAAAGCATTCATATATGTGTGCATTTAAAATAGGTGTTATTTTGAATTGCCATGGTTGTGTGATCCAATGCTTGTAAAATGTTTCTTAGGTGATTTAAACATCATCTACATCATTCCCAAGCTTTTCCTAAAGAAAATCAAATCAAAAAGAATTAAAAAGGAGGAATGGTCATGTTGGCAAATTTAACTCTCATACCTACTTTGGCTAGTCCTAGTACTCAAAACTTAACAGAAACAATTCTTGATCTTTGTACCCTTGCTAGTACATATAATGAGGTACCAAGGCCCACCTTTTGATCTGCTAAAAACATTCTGTAAACTATTTTAAATGACAGTTTAAAATTGAATCTAATGCATATGCATAGATCACCCCTATTTCAAAACCCATCTTTTTGAGCTCCACTTTCCAAACCCTTGCAACCAGAGACTACCTATCACTAGTGGAGATCACTCAAAAAATTTGAAACCAAAATTCAAAACTTTCTTTCATGCGGCCATTTAATCAATCACTTGGCATGCATAATCTCTCCTCTAATCCTAGCTCACTGTTAACTACAGGGTTTTGCCCCCAATTGATCCCCATTTAATCCCCTTGTCTCCTCTTGATCTAACCAGAGCCTAACCAACATCTCCCCTACCCCCTAGTTGCACTGCCATGCCATGCCAAGCACCACCTCGCCGGCCGACAGTGCACTCGCAGCAGAAGCCCTCTCCAGCCTCTCTCCTCATGTCTAGCAACTTGCTTGTGGTCCACCTCCACCGCCCAACCAGCCCCAGGACAGAGACAGAGGGCAGAGCAGCCAGGAACCGTCGCGCCCGGAGCTGGTCGAGCATGCCGACGCTGCCCCAGAGCACGCCCTGTCCCCGCTCGCACAGACCGCCCCTTGGCACCAGCCCGTGCCCACCGCTCTGCCTCGACCTGGAGAACACCCTAGACATCCCCGTTCGCCGCCCAAAGCCTCACAGCCACCGCTCGCCGTGGACACCGCCGCTTCTGCCGCGCAGAGCGCCACCTCGCCCCGACCGCGTGCCACCGCCCCTACGGCTGCATTCAATGCCTAAAGCATCGACAGGGGACAACACGTCGATCGCCACCCTCAGCCATGCCTCTACCTCGTTGTAGCCATGTCGCCACCGTCGACCGCCCATCTCGCTTGGTCTCACCATCGGGCCTATAAAAGAAGCCCTCCCCAGCCTCTCCACTCCTCACCATTCCACTCCCCTCACCTCTCTGAACCTTCCCTACCTCTAGCCGGAGCAAGGCGAGCTCTGCCTCGCCGGAATTGGAGCCGGAGCAGCCGCGGCAGGAGGAGAAGGGCGCCGTTGATTGCGACCACCCCAAGCTCCGCCGCGACCACGCCTCGCCTCGCCGTCGTCTTCCACGTTGTTTGCCCGCCTCGCTGACCCCGCTGGAGCCCTGGTATGCCCCCGGCAGACCCCCACCGAGCCGCTAGGGTTCGAGCTCGCCGGCGACCTGTTCGTCATCGACGACGACCCTCAGCCGTAGATCTAGCTTCTAATCCTACGGCCCACAGCGCGTGTACCGTTTCGCGTGTTAAGTGCCGCTGACAAGCGGGACCCCCCTGTCAGCTGAGCCCCGCGCCGCGGAGCGCCACTAGGCCGGCCCATTCCTTTTCCCGCGCTAGCCCACACATTCAAATCTGGATTTTTCTTTTTAGTTAAATCTAGTTTCTGTCCACTATTTCAAAATTTAATTCTGTGAGTTTGACAAATCCAAATCGCATGAAACTAATTTTGCCTGAAAGGTATGGAAGTAATCTATCTAAGCCCGTTGGGTTTAATTCATTTAGAGTTATAGATCTCTCCTAATAAAAATAAGAAGACAGAAGCTTTTGCAACTTGCAACATTTTTATAAAATCAATCATTTTGAGTTGATTCCAACTCTCAAAAATCACATTTCACCATATCTATACAAATATGTAATAATATTAAGGTTTACATGCAGTGACTATGGGATAGTACCAAAACAATGCTATATAGGCATTTCTAGTCACTTTAAATCATTTACTAATGAACTTGAACCAAAGTAATGTTGATCCAACCTTTAAATTTCATTCCCACATGTTAGAATATGTGGTGAGGACATGTGTCCACATGATCCCATATTTTGGTGGTGAATATTAAATTGTAGTTAATATTTCAATGAGTAGAAATTACTTTTCTAAAATAAAAAGGATGAAACTATTGAATTAAACTTGTGATGGTTGTGATGATAATAGATCATCAAAGGTGTGTTTTAGAATGCCACTTAGCCTAGTTAAGTATTGTTTGGTGATTTTGCACTCCCTATGTATTTATAGACGATAGTACCGACCAAGCTCTCGAGGAGGAGGAGGAGTTCTGCCAAGAAGAAGAAGTAGAAAACTTCAACCACTTCACCAACCAAGGCAAGCTACTATTAGCAAGCTAGCACTAGCCAAGATTAACCCTTGCAAATTAGTACTTGCAAGTGTTGTAATTAACAAACTAGAATCAAACTAGATGGTTTAGCAAAGATGCCCTAAGCATGCTTTGATCACACTCCCTTTTTACTATTAATACCCCAAGTCTTAGTTACAAGTTTTACCCTTCTTAGGTTATACAAAGTCCTTTACTTGGTTTGAAGGTAGCATAAAAAGTATAAAACTTGACCTATTTAAAACCCTTTAGATGTCATTCTATGGCATGAGATTGAACCCATCTGTTCCACCTTAGTGAACACTCTTAACTTAGTAGTTTAGAGTAGATCCAAAAACTTGAGTCACTTTAGATGGGAATACTTGGTGAAAATGAATTATGAAAACCTTAGAATGATGAGTCATTCTATTGAGA
The DNA here is from genome assembly GCA_910589775.1 of Avena eriantha. Lineage (NCBI taxonomy): Eukaryota > Viridiplantae > Streptophyta > Magnoliopsida > Poales > Poaceae > Avena > Avena eriantha. The sequence continues at coordinate 144,317,936 of OU342744.1, read as the reverse complement.
TGTTTTGACATGTGTTGAGAAACACAAATGGGTGATGATGATGAAAATGTTGAGGCATGAGCCTTAACCCTTTTATAAAACTGATGGTTGGATTCAGATGCGATACCATTCCAAATTTACCGTACAACCACATTACCTGAATTGGGTAAGGCTTAGCTGGAAATTTATATGCATTAGTATTAGTTCCCTCAAGGGAGAGGTTTGAGCTGAGGCTACCTCTCAATGTTGTCCACCTATGCAGTGCCCAAGATGACTGGTGGTCATGGTTGGGAGGCCATGCTCATAGGAGAGGTGCTTATACCAGGGTGTGTAAAGGGAAGGTTATGTTTGATTATCTGCATACTAAGTATGATGATTCAGGGTTATCCCTGACAGATGTATCGAGTATTGTGGTGAAAGTGTACCACCTCTGTAGAGTGTCAAACTATTCGGATAGCCGCGTCCGCGGTTATGGACAATTGGAATGGCCATACTGTTTCGTTGTCAAATGTTTTCTAAATACTTTGGAAAGAATGATGAATCTTGAATTGACCACAACAGGGTTGTGTTTATGACAATAGTTTCCCCAACTTAAGTGATTCTAGAGTTTTATCTTATCTTTCTTTGCTTCTGGACTCAGCTTAGGTTTCAAACTTAACTTTATAGTTAAGCATAGAGTTAGCACTTTAACTTAGAATTATAATACTTGTTAGTGGTAGTTTGCGAGTACTTAAAGAGTACTCATGGTTTTTGTCCCTGGCTATTATCATGGCCAGACTATGAAGGAGACTATCAAGATGATGGCCAACTTGACGGCTATGATAACTAGGACCATCTGCCTTCGTCAGCATTGCTTGTGCCCCTGAAGATGGACCCCACCGCTACGCTCATCTTTTATTTCCGCTGATTTTTGTATTAAGACTGGATCATGAGATCCTTATTTGTGTAAGACCTTATGTATGGTTTGTAATGGATGATGTATTGTGATATCCAATCTGTTATGTCTCACAAAAATGGTAATCCTGGGATTGCGAGGTATGGCATAACGGGCATCTGGGATTAAAAATCCGGGTGTTGACAAGTTGGTATCAGAGCCATCCTGACCATAGGAGACCCTAGTTAGAATGGACGTCAAACAAAAACTTAGTTTCAAAACCAAAGTGAGTATTTATGAAAAACTATCTCCTCTTTTACCCTTGGGAGTTCTTCCTTCTCAAAAATTCATGTTCCTCAAAACTCTTATACTACTACTAAAAATTTGGCACACTTGATCACTTCTCTAACTTCCTCATCCTTAATTCTTGTAGATGGAGACTCAGTTCAACAAGTTTTACCAGTTGGGAAACGGAGGTCAGCTGATCTTCGAGAGGGATATGGATTCACTGTCGGAGTTACTGGGACGCCCGCACCCGGAGTTTCTTGAAGCTCAACTTCTAGGACCCCCAGGAGGAGACCTACAGTGGCTAGTCACCGCAGATCTTAGAGGAAGCATTGAAGCACCAACTTCTGGAAGAATTTAGTTCTCCGTGAGAGAGAACAACTGGCTAGATGGATTAGCCAGGGCAATGCATGAAGCTCTCGCACGTCTATGTGCCCTCAGCGTCAACAAGACCCAAGGAACCCGTTTTGCTCACTATGCAAGACGTGACTTCATGGGACTACCAATGGAAATGCCGGGCCACCCCGAGTTGAGGCGTCAAGTGGAGAACCTTGACTTCTTGCTTCACGACAGACAGCAGGAACTGGACAATGCCAGAGAGTTAGCCAACCATAACCGTGCCATTGCCGACCAGAAGGCCCAGACTTTCGCACTGCTTGTCCAAGACCGTCAGTCTCTTCGCCGCCAGCGTGCCAAGAAGGATCGCACCATCGCCCGTCTTCGCAAGAAGGTGGCCGACCTCGAGAAGACCGTCAAGGAGCAGGAAGCTCAGCTTGCAGCAAAAGAAGAAGAAGATGAGGGTGAAGACATCCAGGGAGACATGGATTCTTACCTCGGCAACGATGATGATTTTCTGGAGGAGGATGCCGTGGACTTTTACACTGATGATGAGGACTCTGACTTCATCGACAATGAGTAGATGCACTAGAGCACTATCGTAGCCTGAGATGTATCATCTCGTTGTATCGTAGCTTGCAGAATGGTTCTTCAAACCATCTGTTTTCCCTGATTGTTGTGGTGCGTGTTGTATCGTGTGCTTGCTTGCATGAATGAAAATGAAGTTAGTTGAAAAACCTGAGTTTAACTCAAAGTTTTAGCTTTGAAAACCCCAAACCCATGAACCTTAGAATTTCCCTCTTACCTCTATATCTATCTCAATCCTCAGATGACTCGTGGAAACCAAGGAGGGAGCAGCTCATCGCAGGACCCAATGCTACAGATCTTGCAGAATCTCATCGCAGACCGTGAAGCAAGTAGGGCAGAGTGCCAAGCCAACTTAGCAACACTTCAACAGATCGCCCAAATGGCTCTCAACAACCAAGGACATGGAAATCAGGACCACCATGGATCCAAACTCAAAAAATTTCAGAACACTAATCCCCCAATCTTCAACCAATCTGAGAACCCACTAGATGCTGATGACTGGTTGCAGACCATGGAAAACAACCTCGAAGTTGCAGGAGTTGATGAAAATGAGAAAGTTCTCTTTGCCACCCACTATCTGGCAGGAGATGCCAGAGCTTGGTGGAATAGCATCCGCACTATGAACCATGGTCAAGTGATGACATGGGAAGCATTCAAAGTCAAGTTTAGCCGCACCCACGTGCCGCATGGTCTAGTCAACCGGATGAGAGATGAGTTTCGGGAATTGAAGCAAGGAAGAATGACTGTGGTGGAGTACCGTGACAAATTCCTGTCACTTGCCAGATATGCACCTGATGAGATCAACACGGAGGCCAAGAAGAAGGAGAGATTCTTGAACAGACTGCATGATGAGATGCAGACTGTCCTCGTCAATATCCGTTTCCAGGATCTCGAAGAGCTAGTCGACTCTGCCATCCAGATGGAAGGGAATATTAACTAGGCAAACGACAATCGCAAGCGTCGTATGATGCAGCAGTCTGGATCCAACAGTCACCAGAAGTACCGTCCCAACCCTTCACCAGGATATGCACCAAGGAACAACCGACCCTCAAATTCTCGCCCAAGCTACCCCAACCGTAGCGGAAGCAATGTGAAGTCCGAAGGAAACAATCACAACTCCGGTAATGCCAACAATTTCAACCGTGCACCTCCCAAGAACCACCACCACAACAACAACAACAACACTGCACCCAGAACTGGCAGCAATGATGTGCCTGTCGCAGTCAAGGACAAGTCCCAGATCACTTGTTTTGAGTGTGGAGTGAAGGGTCACTACTCCAATGAGTGTCCCAAGAAGACTGCAGCCAATGCCAATGTGAATGCCCCAGCTCAGCAGCAACGCCGTGTTCAGCCAGGAAGGAGATTTACCCCAGGGAACCCTCACAACCGCAACGGTCGTCTCTTCCCCATGAATGCAGAAGAAGCCCAGGAAGCGCCAGACGTAGTGCTGGGTATGTTTTCTGTCAACTCAGTTTTAGCAAGAGTATTGTTTGATTCGGGAGCATCGCATTCATTTGTCACCGAAGAATTTGCATGCACTAGTAGGATTTGTCCAACCAACCTGAAGCATGTCATGATAGTTCAAATCCCCGGTTCAACAACCAAAGCTAGAAAAATTTGCAAAGCTGTACCTATCAGAATACATGGGATAGATTTTTATGCCAACCTAATTGTACTTGGAACCAAAGGATTGGAAGTAGTACTAGGTATGGACTGGATGTCAAGGCATAAAGGATTAATAGATTGTGCTAAGAAAGCCATCACCATGACCAGTAGTTCTGGAGTCACAGTAGAGCATATCTTTGAAATCTTACCCCATCAATTCAAGTGCAACCAGAGTGTAGCCTTGCCCACCATAGACCAAGTCAGAGTAGTCTGTGAATACCCCGACGTATTCCCAGATGAATTGCTAGGTATGCCCCCGGATAGGGATATTGAGTTCATTATCGAACTAATCCCTGGAACCGGACCTATAGCCTAGAGACCCTATAGCATGAACCCCTCAGAGTTGGTGGAACTGAAGAAGCAGTTGGATGCCATGTTAGAGAAAGGCTTGATTCAACCAAGTGCATCGCCATGGAGATCACCAGTGTTATTTGTCGACAAGAAGGATGGAGGCACCCGTCTGTGCACAGATTATCGAAAGTTGAATGATGTTACCATGTGTCTGCCGGAGGAGTCTCTGTTGATCCCACCAAGATCAAAGATGTCGAGGAATGGAAAGCCCCAACCACTCAAACCCAAGTCCGTTCTTTTCTCGGATTAGCGGGATATTACCGGAAGTTCGTAGAAGGATTCTCGAGCATAGCCCGACCAATGACCTAATTGTTGAAGAAGGACAAGAAGTTTGAATGGACAGACAAATGTGAAGCCAGTTTCCAGGAGCTGGAGAAGAGATTGATATCAGCCCCAATTTTAGTCATGCCGGACATCAAGAAGCCCTTTGATGTGTATTGTGACGCATCCAAGATTGGTCTAGGATGCGTATTGATGCAAGCAGGCAAAGTCATCGCGTATCTGTCTTGACAACTAAAGCAGCATGAGCAGAACTATCCGACCCATGATCTTGAGCTAGCAGCTGTAGTTCTAGCACTGAAGACCTGGCGTCATTATTTGATGGGTAATCGCTGTGAGATTTACTCAGATCATAAGAGCTTGAAGTATATCTTCACTCAGAAGGAGCTGAATATGAGGTAGAGAAGATGGATAGAGTTAATCAAGGATTATGACCTTGACATTCACTATCACCCCGGCAAGGACAATGTGGTAGCGGATGCTCTTAGCAGATTGCCATGTAAGATTAACACCATGATCAAGGAGAAGCAACCCAGTTTGTATGAGGAGTTGGAGCAGTTCAGGACTGAATTAGTTAGCCAAGGATTCTTAGCTAGCACTGAACTTCAACCCACTTTGATTAGCCAAATCAAGGAAGCCCAAAAGGGGAATGAAAGTATCGACGGAATCAAACGTCGTATTGGTACAGGAAAGGTACCTAGATTCACCGAAGACGAAGAAGGAGTACTGTGGTACAAAGGATGTATCTGTGTGCCAGCAGATTCGGAGCTAAAGGAAGTTATCATGAAGGAAGCCTATGATACTCTTTATTCTATCCACCCCGGAGGAACAAAGATGTATCAGGATTTGAAGGAGCAATTTTGGTGGCACAAGATGGAGAGAGAGATCGGAAGCTACATCGCCAAATGTGACATCTGTCAAAGAGTCAAGGAAGAACACCAGAGACCTGCAGGACTGTTGCAACCATTGCAGATTCTAGAATGGAAATAGGATTCCGTCGGAATGGACTTTATCACCGGTTTACCTACTTCTATTAGGGGAAATGACTCAATCTGGGTCATAGTTGATAGACTGTCCAAGGTAGCCCATTTTATACCTGTCAAGACCACTTACCCGAGTGCAAAGTTAGCAGATCTATACATTGCTAGGATTGTTAGTCTACATGGAACCCCCAAGACCATCGTATCAGATCGAGGAACCCAGTTTACCTCAAGATTTTGGTAGAAAGTGCAGGAAGGTTTAGGAACCAAGTTGAACTTCAGTACCGCGTATCACCCGCAAATAGATGGACAGACTGAGAGAGTCAACCAAATCCTAGAAGATATGCTTAGAGCTTGTGTGTTGGAATATGGATCAAAATGGGAAGACTGCCTGCCTTTCGCTAAATTCTCATATAACAACAGTTATCAAGCTAGTTTGCAGATGGCACCATTTGAATTCCTATACGGAAGAAAGTGTCGTACCCCTTTGAATTGGTCACAAGTAGGAGAGAGTCAGATCTTCGGACCCGACATTCTTCGAGAAGATGAAGAGAAAGTTCACAAAGTCCGTGAGCACCTCAAGACCGCCCAATCCAAACAGAAGAGCTATGCTGACAAAAGAAGGAGAGACTTGACTTTCAATGTTGGAGATTTTGTATATCTCAAGGTTTCACCATTGAAGGGAACTCGACGCTTTAGTTTGAAGAGAAAGTTAGCCCCTAGATATATCGGGCCTTTCAAGATTCTGAACCGTCGAGGAGAAGTATCGTATCAACTGGAACTGCCTGAAGAGATGTCAGCCATCCACAATGTGTTCCATATCTCGTTACTTCGCAAATGTCTAGAAGTGCCAGAGAAGACTGAAGTTTTCAAGAACATCGATCACCAAGCTGTGGAAATCAACAAGGACCTGACCTATCGAGAAGTACCCATCCGTATCTTAGAAGAAGCCTACAGAACCACCAAGACTAGGAGTATCAAGTTTCTCAAGATTCAGTGGAGCAACCATACCGAGGAGGAAGCTACTTGGGAACGAGAAGATTACATTAGGACAGAGTTCCTAGATCTCTTTAGTTCCTAGTTTTCTTTGTAAATCTCGGGACGAGATTTTGTTTAAGGCGGGAAGGTTTGTAACATCCCAAAACTTCAATCCAAGCTTATCAAGATCAAATCAATCAAATTTGGGGTTAACAAAAAACTTTTTCAAAGTTAAAATGAAAGCATTCATATATGTGTGCATTTAAAATAGATGTTGTTTTGAATTGCCATGGTTGTGTGATCCAATGCTTGTAAAATGTTTCTTAGGTGATTTAAACATCATCTACATCATTCCCAAGCTTTTCCTAAAGAAAATCAAATAAAAAAGAATTAAAAAGGAGGAATGGTCATGTTGGCAAATTTAACTCTCATGCCTACGTTGGCTAGTCCTAGTACTCAAAACTTAACAGAAAAAATTCTTGATCTTTGTACCCCTTGCTAGCACACATAATGAGGTACCAAGGCCCACCTTTTGATCTGCTAAAAACATTTTGTTAACTATTTTAAATGATAGTTTAAAATTGAATCTAATGCATATGCATAGATCACCCCTATTTCAAAACCCAGCTTTTTGAGCTCCACTTTCCAAACCCTTGCAACCAGAGACTACCTATCACTAGTGGATATCACTCAAAAATTTTGAAACCAAAATTCAAAACTTTCTTTCATGCGGCCATTTAATCAAACACTTGGCATGCATAATCTCTCCTCTAATCCTAGCTCACTGTTTACTACAGGGTTTTGCCCCCAATTGATCCCCATTTAATCCCCTTGTCCCCTCTTGATCTAACCAGAGCCTAACCAGCATCTCCCCTACCCCCTTGCTGTACTGCCATGCCATGCCGAGCACCACCTCGCGGGCCGATAGTGCACTCGCAGCAGCAGGCCTCTCCAGCCTCTCTCCTCATGTCTAGCAACTTGCTTGTGGTCCACCTCCACCGCCCAACCAGCCCCAGGACAGAGACAGAGGGCAGAGCGGCCAGGAACTGTCGCGCCCAGAGCTGGTCGAGCATGCCGACGCCGCCCCCAGAGCACGCCCTGTCCCCGCTCGCACAGACCGCCCCTTGACACCAGCCCGCGCCCACCCCTCCGCCTCGACCTGGAGAACACCCCAGACATCCTTGTTCGCCGCCCAAAGCCTCACAACCACCGCTCGCCGTGGACACCGCCGCTTCTGCCGCGCAGAGCGCCACCTCGCCCCGACCGCGTGCCACCGCCCCTACGGCTGCATTCAATGCCTAGAGCACCGCCAGGGGACAACACGTCGATCGCCACCCTCAGCCATGCCTCTACCTCGTTGTAGCCATGTCGCCACCGTCGACCGCCCATCCCGCTCGGTCTCACCATCGGGCCTATAAAAGGAGCCCTCCCCAGCCTCTCCACTCCTCACCATTCCACTCCCCTCACCTCTCTGAACCTTCCCTACCTCTAGCCGGAGCAAGGCGAGCTCTGCCTCGCCGGAATTGGAGCCGGAGCAGCCGCGGCAGGAGGAGAAGGGCACCGTTGATTGCGACCACCCCAAGCTCCGCCGCGACCACGCCTCGCCTCGCCGTCGTCTTCCACGTTGTTTGCCCGCCTCGCCGACCCCGCTGGAGCCCTGGTATGCCCCCAGCAGACCCCCATCGAGCCGCTAGGGTTCGAGCTCGCCGGCGACCTGTTCGTCGTCGACGACGACCCTCAGCCGTAGATCTAGCTTCTAATCCTACGGCCCACAGCGCGCGTACCGTTTCGCGTGTTAAGTGTCGCTGACAAGCGGGACCCCCTGTCAGCTGAGCCCCGCGCCGCGGAGCGCCACTGGGCCGGCCCATTCCTTTTCCCGCGCTAGCCCACACATTCAAATCTGGATTTTTCTTTTTAGTTAAATCTAGTTTCTGTCCACTATTTCAAAATTTAATTCTGTGAGTTTGACAAATCCAAATTGCATGAAACTAATTTTGCCTGAAAGGTATGGAAGTAATCTATCCAAGCCCGTTGGGTTTAATTCATTTAGAGTTATAGATCTCTCCTAATAAAAATAAGAAGACAGAAGCTTTTGCAACTTGCAACATTTTTATAAAATCAACCATTTTGAGTTGATTCCAACTCTCAAAAATCACATTTCACCATATCTATCCAAATATGTAATAATATTAAGGTTTACATGCAGTGACTATGGGATAGTACCAAAACAATGCTATATAGGCATTTCTAGTCACTTTAAATCATTTACTAATGAACTTGAACCAAAGTAATGTTGATCCAACCTTTAAATTTCATTCCCACATGTTAGAATATGTGGTGAGGACATGTGTCCACATGATCCCATATTTTGGTGGTGAATATTAAATTGTAGTTAATATTTCAATGAGTAGAAATTACTTTTCTAAAATAAAAAGGATGAAACTATTGAATTAAACTTGTGATGGTTGTGATGATAATAGATCATCAAAGGTGTGTTTTAGAATGCCACTTAGCCTAGTTAAGTATTGTTTGGTGATTTTGCACTCCCTATGTATTTATAGACGATAGTACCGACCAAGCTCTCGAGGAGGAGTTCTACCAAGAAGAAGAAGAAGAAAACTTCAACCACTGCACCAACCAAGGCAAGCTACTATTAGCAAGATAGCACTATCCAAGATTAACCCTTGCAAATTAGTACTTGCAAGTGTAGTACTTAACAAACTAGAATCAAACTAGATGGTTTAGCAAAGATGCCTTAAGCATGCTTTGATCACACTCCCTTTTTACTATTAATACCCCAAGTCTTAGTTACAAGTTTTACCCTTCTTAGGTTATACAAAGTCCTTTACTTGGTTTGAAGGTAGCATAAAAAGTATAAAACTTGACCTATTTAAAACCCTTTAGATGTCATTCTATGGCATGAGATTGAACCCATCTATTCCACCTTAGTGAACACTCTTAACTTAGTAGTTTAGAGTAGATCCAAAAACTTGAGTCACTTTAGATGGGAATACTTGGTGAAAATGAATTATGAAAACCTTAGAATGATGAGTCATTCTATTGAGATGTTTTGACATGTGTTGAGAAACACAAATGGGTGATGATGATGAAAATGTTGAGGCATGAGCCTTAACCCTTTTATAAAACTGATGGTTGGATTCGGATGCGATACCATTCCAAATTTACCGTACAACCACATTACCTGAATGGGTAAGGCTTAGCTGGAAATTTATATGCATTAGTATTAGTTCCCTCACGGGAGAGGTTTGAGCTGAGGCTACCTCTCAATGTTGTCCACCTATGCAGTGCCCAAGATGACTGATGGTCATGGTTGGGAGGCCATGCTCATAGGAGAGGTGCTTATACTAGGGTGTGTAAAGGGAAGGTTATGTTTGATTATCTGCATACTAAGTATGATGATTCAGGGTTATTCCTGACAGATGTATCGAATCTTGTGGTGAAAGTGTACCACCTTTGCAGAGTGTCAAACTATTCGAATAGCCGTGTCCGCGGTTATGGACAGTTGGAATGGCCATACTGTTTCGTTGTCGGATGTTTTCTAAATACTTTGGAAAGAATGATGAATCTTGAATTGACCACAACAGGGTTGTGTTTATGACAATAGTTTTCCCAACTTAAGTGATTCTAGAGTTTTATCTTATCTTTCTTTGCTTCTGGGCTCAGCTTATGTTTCAAACTTAACTTTATAGTTAAGCATAGAGTTAGCACTTTAACTTAGAATTATATACTTGTTAGTGGTAGTTTGCGAGTACTTAAAGAGTACTCATGGTTTTTGTCCCTGGCTATTATCATGGCCAGACTATGAAGGAGACTATCAAGATGATGGCTAACAGGACGGCTATGATAACTAGGACCATCTGCCTTCGTCAGCATTGCCTGTGCCCCTGAAGATGGACCCCACCGCTACGCTCATCTTTTATTTTTGCTGATTGTTGTATTAAGACTAGATCATGAGATTCTTATTTGTGTAAGACCTTATGTATGGTTTGTAATGGATGATGTACTGTGATATCCAATCCGTTATGTTTCGCAAAAATGGTAATCCTGAGATTGCGAGGTATGGCATAACGGGCATCTGGAATTAAAAATTCGGGTGTTGACATGAAGCCTTCTAGACCTCAAGGTCTGCTACGCTCGGCTTTATCAGCAACTTTTGTGCAGGAACATAATCCCGCGTCCGATTTTCAAAGGTATGAAGTATGGCGCTCGTTACTGTACTTTTCCATAGATAGATCTTGGGTTGGTGTATTCTCATAGTAGAATTTATTTTGTTTTCTGCCATGAAACCTCTTCGGTTGTATCAGAGCGGTCTATGCGTAGATGTACCAGTACGAGTAGAACACACGTGGATTGTGTGGAATTGCTACCCTCCCACGTATACTTGCTATTATCACGATAATGTCGGATGAAGCGGTCCGGACCAACCTTACGCGTAACCTTACGTGAGACCGGTTCCATGACTAACATATGACTTGTACTGTATGAGTGGCTGGCGGGTATCTGTCTCTCTGACAATAGTTGATATGACACTTACAAAGGATGACCCTGAAAAGGGATTAAAAATAACAGCTAGTTAATCCACGTTATGGTTGGATTCGTAGGTAAGAAACGGTTCTTGTGCGAAAGCCCAATCAATCATGTAAAACTTGCAAAAATAAAGTATGAGCGTCTAACTTTATTTTAAAGGAGGGCAAGTAATATGTGTGGCTTAGGTAAGTGTTTTTGGGATAAACAGCCAAAGGCAAGGTGGCACCAGATGGTTCATAGCATGGAAAACAAAACAAAAATCTATGCGCGAACCACTATCTAGCCAAGATCATCTACGAGATGGTAACACCGAGTAACCCACCCTCAAAGACCATAAGAAGAATTATGTTCCCGTTCAAACGTTGTCGGTGAAGATGAAGTTGTACACGCGACGATCTCAAGATTGGGTACTCAAAGGCGCCACAACTGGCGACACCACCGTACTTGGTCACACATGCGGCTCGTTGATGTCCTCCACACGCTCGGTTCAACGGGGCAGCGGAAGAAGGGATCCGTCCGAAACTCCTACTCCACTTCTCTAAGTGTAGACTTCAAACTATTTTACAGCACAGCTTCGCTAAACAATGACAACGGTGGAGCAACAAGGAAGGGAGAAAAAGGAGACTTAATGTCTAAAGGAAAAGAGGAGTTGCGACCTTTTATAGGAGATGGGAGGGGACAACCCCTAGGAGGGTGCGCCGACCCCTAGAGGTGCCACCTCTCCCTCTTCATGGTGGTAACCCCTCCATCAAGTAGGTAACCCCTCTCTTATTTTTCTTTTTAATTGCATGACATTCATAATAATTAAACCACATTTATAGAATTAATAAAACATTTTTATTTATTTAATATTTCTTAATTTATTTAATTAACAAACATTAACAATTACGCTCTTGTGTTATTTCGATATTCTGAAATAGTTTTGACGCTTTTCCGAAACACTAGTTCATTGACGGATGAACTAGTGAATGAAAACATATTTACAACAAAAAAAAGTGAATGAAAACATATTGACACCTATATTTATAGAAGCAATCTAAAAAATTGACGGAAAAATATGCCGGAAACCGGTGGCGGAAGAAGTTGGCAGGGAGTGATGGCGCGAGAAGTTGGCGGGAGAAATTGACGGGAAACAGATTAGGCATCATCGGATTAGCCAAAACACACACGTACATCGATTCCTACAATTCCTTCATGATCAATGCAAGATTTAGCTAGGGACTAGAACTAATTAGCCCAGCGTGAGTCAACACGGTCAGTCTGCACAGGGTGAGCCAACTGGCTCTCTGACACGGGAGTGCACCTGGCCGACAGGCCTGTCGGCCGGCTGTGAGCCGACTAGGCCCTGTCGTTCCATGCTGTGCCAACGTCGTGCTAGTTTTGCAAATTCCATATTTTATGTATTATTTTTGAAATTGAATTAAAATGTGTATTATTTTAAAAAAATAGCCAGGACAGGAAAAGGAATATCGCGTAAACCGATTGCTGGAAGACTCCACTAGATTGCGGGCCCGTGGTGTCATGGTCGGCGAGTCCACGCTCCTCTCGCCACATGAACCAGCCACTACGCTGACACTTCGTACTCATGCCTATCCACAGGTAGGATCCACCGTACCCAAACCGCCCATATTAATGCCTAACAGTAGCCCCTGCCACACGGGCCCATAAATCATAATCGGCGGTGGGTCCCACCTGTAATCGTCAGCCAAGCACTGTCAGCATCTGTCATGGAATCGGGAGGCGAGCGGAGAGCGATTAGCCAAGGCTTTTAAAAAAGGGAGAAGGAAATAACCAGGAAACAATAACGTGGAAAAAAGAATAGCGTACTCGGGGCGGGGGATCGGAACCCTAGGCGACGCCGGCGGCGATGGCGGCAGCGCCGGAGACGTACATCGGGAGCGTGATAAGCCTCACGTCCAAGAGCGAGATCCGGTACGAGGGCGTCTTGTACACCATCAACACCGAGGAGTCCAGCATCGGGCTCAGGAACGGTGGGTTCCCCATACACCCCTTCCCTTCCCTTCCCTTGTCAGCCTTCGACGATTTCTGGGGAGACTTCTCAGTGATACCGTTAAATTATAGATTTTGTTCCTTTTCTTTCGTATCCTGTTCAAATTCGTGTTGCCCATGGTGCGGAATTCTGAATCCCTTTCTGCAGGATTTATGTCGGAGTAGGGATTTTAGTTTGATTCTTGCAGTCTTTCAATTGCTGAAGAAACAACAGTGCGGTCTGAATAATCTGCTGGTGAATTACTAGGTGGTGTTGCGCGATGCGAGTTTACATTTACAAAGTTGGTGATTAGCTGAAGATCTGTCGCTTTCTGTTTGTGCTTATACTAGTTAAATCCCGTTATCTTTCCTGTACTAGTAACATAACAATTCGAGCTATGTAGCCCAGGATGACTTCAATGTGGGTGGAGAATTGTTCGTAGCGACCAGCGAGCCAGTGGTGATGCGCATTACTTTTCAAAACTCTTCTGTTTTGTTGTCCATCTAGAGTAATCAAACTGCAACTAGTATCGCATTAAAATTAACAGCTATTCGCCGAATCACGTGGGAGCTTGTATTGTTGTACAGCTGAAAGGGCCTTGGAACCTTTGCCATGTTTGGAGTGTGCAATAATGCATGCATATTCAGGGACCCCATCACGTCTGACGCTTTACAGAATAGCCAATTGGCACACACCAGTTTAAGTATTAATTATGGACAAACAAGCAAAGGTTTTGCCACAGTTACCGCTTCCAAAACATTTCCTTATTGGGGATGGTTCTCCACCTTAAGCTCTCTAGCGCTCGACAAACTCTAACTACCATGCATCTATTAAGTAGGGCGGAACAAGCAAAGTTTCTCTTTCAGGCATAGTTTCTACTTTCTGATAACTTCTGCGGTAATGAGCCTACGTACATGATAGGAGCTAACTTTTTTTGTCAGCCAATAAGTGGAATCCGATTGTAAATGGATGCGGTAGTAAACTTTGATGTCTGAAAAATATTTTGTCCCTGTATATAGAATAGCCCGGTCCCTGGTAGACACCAAGTTTAGAGTAATTCTTCCCATCTGGCATATTAACCTTTTCTTACTATGTTATTCTGTGGTTTACCACATTGCAGTTCGTTCATTTGGAAGCGAAGGTCGTAAGAAGGATGGCCAACAGATTCCTCCTAGCGACAAGATATATGAATATATACTCTTTCGAGGAACTGATATAAAGGTAATGGTGGTAAATCAGATGAAGTATTACATATTCTTGTCATATCTGTTGTTATAATTGCACAGGTCATCATATTATATTCAGTACCAGCATAGTTTGTAGCTATATCCATAAGTTCTTAGTGATAATCCAGTGTTTTGTGGTTTCGTATGTGAAGTTTTGGAAATGTTTTGGTATGCACGGCGTGCTTCTCAGATCAAGTTGCAAAACTCTTCTAGGAAGGAAGTTACTATTTTGGACTCCCATGTTTGGCACAACCAAAATGTAAAGTGGATTAATTAGGGTTTAGTGCTTGCTGTATGATTTAAAATTAAATTTTACCGTTGAGGATATTTTTGGGATGATGGATGCTAATAAGCAAGCTTGCCAAGATTGGGTCCTAAGAAGCTTCACTTTTGTGCTGGCTGGGTTGGGTTTGTAGGATTGTTGTAGGTTACCTTGAAAACTGTCGTACTAGAGATCATGAAATCTAGACGATTACTTTCTATGCTTTACTGATTTTACATCCTCCCTGGAATGAGGATCAGAAACCAAACATGATCATCATCAGACAGTAAAATTGTGAGATGCTCAGTCAAACATACAATCTTGTTCATAAGCATTTTTTAAACATATATAATGCCCGGTAGAGATCTGGACCAGGACAAATGCATGCAATACGGATCCCTCTTAATTGATGTACTGTTTTATCACTAATGTACCAGTATGACATGCTGGTTGTCTTTTAATTTTCTTCATAGCTGTGTCTTAACTTTAGTTGCTTCAGGATTTACAAGTCAAATCCTCTCCACCAGCTCAGCCTGCTTCTTTGCACAATGATCCAGCTATTATTCAGGTAACTGTTGTTTCCTGGTTAACCATTGCTAAAAATTTAGACAACTTTTATTGTGTTTCTGTTTGAGAACTTATTAGATTACTTAGATATAGTAAGGGAGGTCTCTGTCTTTACTCACTGTTTATTCTGTCTGTGCAGTCACATTATCCTCGTCCTAGTTCAACATCTACAAGCTTGCCTCCTGCTGCAAGCACAACGGCAGCAGCTGAGCCCACGTTACAAAATGGTCAGTCAGGAATTCAGATGGCACCTGCATTTCAAGGGAGTTTGCCTCCTACCTCACAGAATGTTCAGTCAGGAATTCAGATGCCACCACCATTTCAAGGGAATTTACCTCCCACCTCACAGAATGTGCAGTCAGGCATTCAGATGCCACCACCATTTCAACGGAATTTGCCTCCCACGTCACAAAATGTGCAGCCAGGAATTCAGATGCATGTGCAGTCAGGTATTCAGATGCCGCCACCGTTGCAAGGGAATTTGCCGCCTACATCACAAAATTTGCAGCCAGGAATTCAGATGCCACCACTGTTTCCAGGGAATTTGCCCCCTAGCTCACAAAATGGTCAGTCCGGGATTCAGATGCCAGCACCATTTCAAGGGAATTTGCCTCCTACCTCACAAAATGTTCAGTCCGGGATTCAGATGCCACCCCCATTTCAAGGGAATTTGCCTCCTACCTCACAGAATGTTCAGTCGGGGATTCAGATGCCACCTCCATTTCAAGGGAATCCATTTCAACCTCCACCTAGCTTACCTTCATGGAACTCGTCACCTATGCCATCATCTTTAAATGGAAGTGGCCTTGCAATGCCACCAATGTACTGGCCGGGATATTACACCCCACCAACCGGGTTTGCTCATTTGCAGCAACCACCCTTTCTACGCCCCCCACACGGATTGGCAGTTCCACAGGCCCTGCAGCAGTCTCTGCAATATCCTGGACTCAATGCATCTTTGCCAGCTGGGTTTCCAAGCATGCTGGACTTTCCTTCTTTACTGCAACCTAGTAATAATCAAAGCCAAACTTTAGGTGTATCTGCAGCCCCTCCCTCATCAAGTGCATCTGCAACTGAAACACAAGTGAGCCAGCTGCCAACTAAGCCGTCAGCTGTTCCTGCTTCTGTATTCTCTGTGGGTTTAACTCCCCCATCTGTCAGTCCTTCCACTTCCATGATTGAACCCAGCATCTCCCTGTCTCAAGCCATGCCTTCTACAGTGAACAATAAGCCGGTTGTTCTACCTGACTCTAGTGTGGCTTCTGTCAGCAGTGACAAGCTTGACAGTGTACCTGTTTCTGTCCCAACTTATCAACCTTCCCAGCCACCATCTGCTAACATGGCATCTAGTGCAATCACTGCTGCGGAATCAATTGCACTGGTCTCCCCTGGACAACTTCTGCCAACTAATTCCTCGACTTCATCACAGACCATGCAAACTACTCCTGTGGCTGCACCTTCTAAACCTCCCTCTGTGGTTTCATCCTCTCAGACGGCCTCTACAGTTCCATCCTCACAACCCACTTCCTCTGTAGCTTCACGCCCACAGGTTGCATCTGCTACTGTTCTGTCATCACGGCAGCTGGAGCCGAGGAATGAAAATAAAGAAGCTAAGCAGACTGAACAGAAGGCTAAACAACATGTGGTTGTTCCATCTGAAAATAAGGAGCCTCTGTTGCCAGCACCAAAGCCCATTCATCAGAAGGTAGTATTGTTGTGCCAAGAAGGATACTTTCTGTACTTGTTTCTTGTACATTGCGATTAGTCCTTTTTGATTAGTTTTATGTTTCAGCCTGCTGGAGCTTCGTCATATGCTCAGTACAATAATAGAGAACGAGGCCGTGGAAGAGGTCGAGGAAGAGCAAATGTGGTACGTACATCAAATTTGATGATGGCTCTATTGTCTTATAGTTCCTGAAATCTGGGAATGGTTGGTTCTTTATAAGAAGTTACTGCTTTAGTACCAAGTTACCAACCATATTTGGAACCATTATTAGATGTCAATCTGTTCTGGAACTTGTAAACTGCAAGGATGATCTGGTGTGCAATATTTCTGGAATAGTGTTTTTGTAATAATATTTCTACTGTTAGTTACATTATTGGTATTCACCAAAGCAACAGTAATGACAACAGCCTTGCTGTTCATTCGATTGTAGCAACAAGCAGCTAAATAATGCTACTTGCTAGAACTATGGCATTTTCAACCTTATTTTGTTTCATGAGTAGTTGGAATTCCTGCTAAAAAATGGTACAGTAGAATGGATCTGCCAAGTTCTCCCTCTAGTATTTGAGCAACGCCAAAATTATGGAACAAGGATGATTTTGGTTACTAAAGCATTTTCTTCAATGTTTTGCAAAACAATGTACTCCTTCTGTTCTGGTTGGAAAGGCCGGAGGACCAAATCGTGGAGACCTAGGTGATGCAGTATTGACACTGGTAATTGACGCCACAAAAAAAGTAGGTGCGATGCAGGAGTTCGTTTAGCTGGCCAATTATGGGAGAGGAAACTGTGGGCCGCAAGGCAGAGAAGAGGAGGGAATACTGGTGGGCGGGATGTGAGGAACCAAACAATTGCTCGAGAGAGAAATTCGAGGGGTGGGCGCTGATTTCTAGGGAGTAATTAACATGTCTGGCCTTCTAAAACAGAATAATTTGGATTTGTTGTTCGGCCTTTGCTGTAATATTATGTATTTCTCATTTTTCTTTGAAAGTATAGTGAATAAAAGTTACCTATTTCTTTTCCAGGCAACACAGTTGATATTAGTTATTAGTGAAGTAAAATCAATGCAATTGTTGACAAACGTCAAATCAATAATATTAATCAAGTTTTATGGTCTTGCGACCAGCTAACTTAACAATCAAGTGCACATGAAACTACTGCTTTGGATTAATGCATTATTAGATACTATGATCTGTGCACTGTTCTTTAAAATAGTGGTACATTGTCTTACTAATTTCCCTTCGCAGCAATCACGTCCTGTAGCCAAGTTTGCAGAGGACTTTGATTTCATGGCTATGAATGAGAAATTCAACAAAGATGAAGTATGGGACCATCTTGGTAAAAGCAATGGACAGTTTAGTGATGATCCAAAAGAGTATGAAGACGATGTTCTGGAAGATGATGTGGTGTCTCCTGGAAAGCCGGAGGTTAAGGTATGCAATTTCGATGGATTGCTTCCTGTGACTCATTAATTTCGTTGCTGATGCTGATTAGCCTCTTTTGTGAAGCCTGTTTATGTCAAAGACGACTTCTTCGATTCACTCTCAAGCAACACAGTTGATAATGGAGCTAGAAATGGAAGAATCAAATTCTCCGAGCAGAGGAAAATAGACACAGAGGTAATGCCATTGCATCTCTAACCTTACCATACTGCTTGTCATTCAGCGCTTATGGTAAGAAACTGTCTGTAGACCTTCGGTGATTCTGCAAGGCATCGACCTATGGGCATGCGGGGCGGCGGGAGGGGCGGTCCCCGTGGTGGTGGTGGTCCTCGTGGTCGTGGTGGCTACTATGGAAGAGGGTATGGACATACAGCGAGGGGACGTGGCTACTCTTACCCAAACCATCAATCTTGAACTCTTGGTAAAGAAAATGGCGGATTTGTTTTCATCATGTGCAATGAGGTAAGTGATGATGGGCAAGGTTATATCAACACTGTAACCGTATTGCGGCTGTTGGAGGCAGATGGTGATCGTTATCTTCCAGCCTGTCTGATGAGGAACTGAATGATCTAGCAGTTGATTTGATAAATTAAGGATTGTCGCATTTCGCTGACTGCAGATTGGAGCACCCCCCCTGGTTATAATATCGGTCTACTTCCCTGATGGTTTTGATGCTCATTTTTACTGTACGGAGGTGTGAACTAGGTTTCTCCAGGATGGAGTGGGCGCTAATGTGCAGATTCATTGTGGCACTGGGATTGGTTATGTATCAGCAGACTTGCTATGGAGTTTGCAAAGCGACGTGTACAAGTGCCAAACATAGAAACTGGGTGCTCCAATTTCATTGTATGCTATATCTTACTCGCCCTTGGATTGTAACTTGCGGTGCTATTTGAAGAATTTTATTGTCCACTTTTTGGATTTTTACAAGTCTATTATACTATACCTGACATTGAAAGCTCTGACAATTCACCATGACATTTCATTGAAGATGCAGATTTACTGGCTTTCTATCTGTTTCAGGCGCTATTCTGTTACTTAAAACTATTTTGGTGGACATGTTCCTTTGAGGTTTCTTTGGGATCCCAACATGTTTTGTCAATCTTGTGGCGTGTTCATAAAATGTCTAGGCCGTGTTGTGTGATGATAGGCTCTTGATTGATTTGATCCACCAGATTCAATCTTTTACGAGTGATAAGCTGGATATGATATACTTAGGTAACTGTAGTATGTTCTGGCAAAGTAAACATACTATAGTACATCTCACGAACACAACCCTGAACTTGCCTGTAGCGATCTGAACTCCGCAGACTACACATAGCACTCTTTTAGAGTACTTTTTTTTGAACATCTTTTGGAGTACAAGATAATAGTGTATGGGAGTATTTGTATTGCTATTCATCAAAGTTAATGAGAAAAAAGCGTTTCTTTTATGTTTCTTTTGCTGCCTTGGGAGGTTAGTGATGTAAGCTGCTTCGGCGTTGTATCAGCCTCTCATATTTCTTTTCTACCAATATGATAAATATACATGTTGCTATGAAATGTTATACAGTATAAAAACCTAATAATGCCAGCAAGTGACAAAACTAATCCTGAACCTGCTGTGTTACATCACAGGGGACAACTGCACAGAAGTGAATATGAGCCAACAGGAACACGTAAAATAGCTCAGCAGAAGAATCTCCCAAATGCCTTTGACAGCTGGATTTCCACCTAAATCATACTACTCCTACTGAATATTCCATACTATTA
Organism: Avena eriantha; assembly: GCA_910589775.1. Classification (NCBI taxonomy): domain Eukaryota; kingdom Viridiplantae; phylum Streptophyta; class Magnoliopsida; order Poales; family Poaceae; genus Avena; species Avena eriantha. The sequence goes on along the minus strand of OU342744.1, from coordinate 144,298,113 downwards.
ATGGTGACGATGTGCGATTATTATTCTGATCTCCTGCTTGACGCCGATGGCTTCGATCGGTAAACACTTCTTTAATATTGATAAACTAACAATGCTCGTATATATTTTATAATGCGAGTGGATTTGTGCAGAATGTGAGCTTGAGCTCTGCTAGCATCATCAGATGTATGCACGCTTTCTTGGACCGACGGCTCAGATTCATCCTGCCACGGCGTGATTGCAAGCCAGAGGCTGTAAGTATAAAATCTGCAGCCCGTATCAGCCCCATTTAATGAACATCACATGCTCATTAAAACCGGCCACTAGATAAGAGCATTAGTTTAACACTACAGGGCGTGTATCAAACACGTACGGGTGAGATTTAACAATGTAGATGGTCTCTCATCTTGGAGACAAGCAGAGCTGGTGAGGTAAAGCTAAATTTTAGCCAGGGGATCGTTAGCAGCAGTAACTTACATCCAAAGCTAAATTTTAACCTTTCTTCTCTGTTCCCTTGGAAATTTTCCACGTCCTCTCGAGGTTACTAATCTGCCTCAACATTCCTGGCTTGGCAGCGAAAACCCAGAAACTACAGCTAAACATAAAATGGGCCGGCGCCGTTACCGTCTGAGACGAGCACGCATCCCATTAGACACTCTCAAGTCTGAATTCTATGCATTTGACTTTCCTTTTGCGAGGCCTCTATGCATTTGACTTTGCTGCATCAAAATTGTATAATATCAGTTGACCCTCGGCTACATTCCATCAAACACGCAAGTTGGCATGCTAGTTGGAAAAAGATCAACGAAATGTATGAGATACAACATGAGTGAGCTCAAATTTCATCAAAATTGCAATGTCATTGGTGCAATTAGTCCGTATTTTGAATACACAAATGTTCTAGTCCTCACCAAAATGATATAACTTCAAGAATTTTTGGAACCTTTTTTTGCAATTACTCTGTAAAACTTTAAGTTCAGAACAGCCTTTTGAGATGCAAATATTTCACTATCATTGAAACCGCCGATGTTTAGATGAAAATTTAAGTCCCAGCGCCGCCAATGGGTTGGAGCCACAAAGCCTTTTGGTCATGCTGTTGGTACTTGTGCCGAGTTTGTTTAGCAACTGATGTTGTTCATCTCCATCCACATCCACATCCACACATATATATGCAACCATGTTTGTTGAGAATGGTTAGGATCAGGATCCATGGGTTCACCATTAGTAAGGATCACCATGCACTTAGGCTGAGGGATGGCTAGGAGCGAAATTACTAGACAAATGGCGCAATTGTGTTCTTCGGGTAGCAAATGCAACATATTAGGTGGAGTGGATGGGTGATCGATGTGAGAAAGATGAGTCAATGATGACAAGTTGCTATTGGGAGGCAGCAATTGGTTGACCCTAGTGAGTTGGGATCCGCGGGGAGGGGTGAGAATGAACATGTTTGGCAACTATATTGGTAATTGAGAGATTAGAGATAGGAAACTGCTAGGCGTCCCCCGTGGAGTTTCCATCGTCCTCCTCTCCTGCGCGACACGTGTCCACCAACATCGCCCTAAATCCTGCTTTTGCTGCAAAACACACTATTTTGTTGCATATGTCCCTGCTTTTGCTTCCGAAGCAAAAAAAATCGGTTCGTTCAGAAAATAGAACGTCACGTCGGAGACCTCGCCGGAGACTTCATCGGAGACCATGCAGCAAAAAAAATGCTAATGTAGCAAAATCGACCTCGCCGGAAAAAACTCGCTATTGACTCGCCGGAGACCTTGTAGCAAAAAGTTGACACTGTTGTAACAAAAGCACAAGACGTTTGTAGCAACAAAGTTCTTCTAATGTAGCAAAAAACCTACTTCGCCGGAGACTTTTCTGGACACCTCGTCGGAGACCTCATTAGGGATGTCTTAGCAAAAAAATAAATAAGAGAACGATAGTAGCGAAATATTTGTACTACTGTAGCAAATCCATTGGCCGTTGGTAGTGACGACACCGATTGTCGGTAGCAAAAATCCATCACCATCCATGTAGCAACAACTTGAGCCGTTGCTAGCAGCCCCTCGTACCGCTTGCAGCAACCCTGCCTGCCATGGGGAGCAACGCTAGGCACCACAGGGAGCAAAGACGCCGTCGTCGGTAGCAACGCCGGGCGCTGCAGGAGGAACGCCGGCCGTCATCGGGAGCAACCCTGCCCGCCGTCGGTAGCACCAACGGGCGTCTTCGGCAGCAACGCCGGCCGCCGTTAGGACCAACGTATATAGCAAATTCGGCCAGTTAGCAAAAATTGCCCGTCGCAGGAAGCAGCACCGTCGTTCCTTGTAGCAGCCATAACACCACCTATGGCTAACGGGAGCCGGCGGCGGTGCTTGGCGGGACCATGGCGTCGAGGTGGACGTGGAGCCCTGGGGCAGTGGCCATGGCGTATGTGCCGAGGAGCACCGCCTCGCCCCAGCCTCGGGGCCAGCAGCTCTGGCTCGGGAGCACGCGACGGCGAAGTCCAGCCGAGCTAGACGGGCGACGTACCGGCGGAGGAGCAGGGGCGTGCGGTGGTGGTGAAGCCTAGGCGTGTGGTGCGTGTCGGGAGGAGTACTGCCGCTCTCCGGCGAGAGCACTCTAAGATTGGAACGGAGAAGACGGGGGAGAAAACGAGTGGTTGCAAAAAAAACAGGAATAAGGTTCTATCTGGACGGGCCCACTTCAACCTGGTGATGGAAGGAGCCGGGCGCGCGCGTGAGTCGACCCGGACGATGTAAACGTCGCATCGTGCGGGGGAACATAATCATTTTTCTTAGGGATAAGGGCTAATGCCAATTTAGTCAAAATTCTTCATTTGGTAGCGAATGGTAATTATGTGTGGAATTTAAGAGAAGTTTGTTTCCTCGTTGTTTTTGGTTAGTGGGAATACGCGTGTGGGGTGTGTGGGTGGGTGGTTGAGGGGGGGGGGATGACCAACTAAGTGATGATAATGTAAGTCGCGGTGAAAGTCAAGATGTTCTATGCAAAAAAAAATCCATCCCAATTCTCGTATCCATAGGGATGACCAACTAAGTGATGATAATATGAGTCGCGGTGAAAGTCAAGATGTTCTATGCAAAAAAATTCCATTCCAATTCTCGTATCCATAGGGATGGTGTTTTTTTTTGCGAAGAAAATAGAGATGGTGTTTGTAGCAGCTCCAAGATCTGATTCTCGTGTGGTACAAGGTTGACGTTGTGTGCATTAGCAACATTTTGCAAATTGGACATCTGTGTTGGTGCACGGGGTGACGAGGTTCCCAAACTAGTGTGGTTTTTTGAAAACTAATATCTGGCTTGCGTAATGGACGTCGCTCCCTCCCTGGGTGTTGGTGTTCTTGGAATTGTGCCCCTGATTTTGTGGAGCATGCTTTGGCTCTAGTGAGCACAACTATTGAGCTCTGGCATCGTGCTAGTGAGACTACCTTGGAAGGCAAGGGTTGTGGACAACAGGGGATCCCGTGTCATAGTAGTGGCCACTCGATGGGTTACGATTGACGGTTGTTGGTGTGTGTTGCGACAAATGAAGAATGGGCCAATGTGTAGTGGTGAAATGTTCCGAACGCGACGGGCGTTTGACGGTTGAAGGGCCTTGGCAACGACATCGGTGCGAGGCCAGTGGTCTACGATGTCGGCCTTGGAGATTTTTTTCTTTTTCGAAATGGGATTTCCCCGGCCTTTTCATCCTGGGATGCACACATCCCTTTTATTAAAGTATCAAAAAGTATTCAGAGAGTATTACAAATCACTTGACAGACATGGTTGATACATATACTAACCATCTGTCCAAACGCAAGAAGATCTCATACGAGATAAAAACTAGAACAACTAGGCATCTGTCAATCTGTTAGAAAGACGCCACGAAGCCTGGATGGAAAAATCCGAAGTAACCGTCACAAGACGGCTGCACCCAGAAACCATGGGTTGCCGCTGATGCTCTGGGAGGAAAGCCCAGAGCTGAATCCAATGTACCGCCATAAGAACAACCTTCAAAAAAGATGGAACTCCGGCATGGTTAAAAATGAAGTTATTCCGATATTTCCAAATTGACCAACATATGGCCGAAATGCCAATTCTGATTCTGTCCTTGTTTGTTTTATCTACCCCAATTAACCAGTTACCAAACATATTAGTAATATTAGTTGGAGGTGGTAAATTATAAGTACAAAAAATCAAACGCCAAATAACTTTAGCGAAAGGGCATGAAAGAAAGAGATGTTCTATTGTTTCATCTTCGTCACAAAAGCAACATTTCCTTGATCCATTCCACAAACGCCTAACAAGATTAACTTTTGTTAACAACACTCCTGTATTAAGAAACCACATAAAGATCTTTATTTTCAAGGGAATCTTTAACTTCTACAAATACCCCGTGGGAAAACTCGGATGAATATTCATGAGATTTTCATACATCGATTTCACTGTAAAAATCCCATTCTCTGTTAGTTTCCACAAAAAACTGTCCTAATTATCTATCAAGCTTACAACCATCAGCCTCTCACATTAGTGTAACCATGTATCCCATTTACATCCCGTTAAACTCCGTCTAAAAGTAATGTTTAGAGGATTGTACGAGAGGACTGAGTTAACCAGAACATGTTCCTATGAACAATACTGTATAGGGATGGATATTGATTTGCAAGAGGCGACTCTCCCAACCAAGTATCCTTCCAAAATCTAGTCCTTTCCTATCTCCTATCTTGAAAGTACCAGACGCAAAGAACTCATCTTTCACCTCCATTGTCCTTTCCAGAATGGAGAATCAATAGGTTTGACTTCAACATGCGCTAATGTTTTGTTTTTCAAATATTTGTTGTGAAGAATCTCTTGCCAAACCCTTTCCTCAGTCAATAACTTATAAAGCCATTTGCTTGGTAATTGTCTTCTCCAAAGTAAGAGTGACCCAATTCTGCTTATCTTTGGATAGTTGCATTCTCTCTTTCGGCCACGCGGGGGACGCTTGTTGTGTGTCATGCTATGCATTTGCATGGATCACATTCGGACCAGGATTTGTTTAGTGTCAAGTGTAATATTTTCCTGACGGTCATGTCGAGTAGAAATGTTTGGCCTAATTATGCTTCTACAGTTGCGATTCTTCTTTTTATCAATGCATGCAGACGCAACCTTTGCATTTTCTTGGGGAAAACACATACCAATGCCCTCTTCCAATTACCTCGAACAATACCCATTTGGGTAGTGGTGCTTTCTATGGCTAATAATGGATGAAATCTGAGCCGTTTGTTTACGATCCAGCGGCCCAAATTATCGACTGGGAGGTGGGAAAGAAATTGTAGTCGATTGCTTGTTAATACTTCGACATGATTTCTTTTATATTATCTGATACAAAAGTCTGGACTAATCAATAGGAGGCGATCTTGTTGGAATATACGCCGCATTAATGACCATGGATGGAAGAGCAGAGTTGGCCTCTCCGCTAGACATGTGCACTGGTATACAAAATTAACGAGGAATAGACAGGGAGAGCAAAGGCAGATGGCAAGGTGCAAGCAACTGCCTACATATCTTAGCCAGGATCAAAGCCAGGTGATTAACACCGTGTAAGTTACACCAATCAAAGGGATCTACAGGCATCGGCATCTTATCCCTGCAGTTTTGTACGTAATTAGGACGCTAATCCGCGGTGGAGGTTCCTGGCTTGGCTGTGAAATTCCAAACACTAGAGATAAAACAAGTGCACCGATCGAGAGAGGGGGACTGTACTCTCTAGCCGAACTGGCTGGAGAGTACTCTAACCGTAATGGCTGAGAAGGACTAATTTTTTTTTTTTTTGAGATTTAGAAGGTCTAAGATGAAAAGAAGGAATTATTGAAAATATAAGCAACAATTTATATGATTTAATCCGAATAAATAATCGACATATTATGATCATACAGATAGCAATTAAATAGATCACGCAGAATAACAGAGTAGATAAACAGATTACATCTAAACAAGACAAACCTATTACATCTATACCAAACGCTAAAACTGGACACTCTAGCATAATCTGAAAGAGATGGATTGAGATCACATACGTGGTAGTAGCAGCCGCGGGAGTAGCAGCAGCAGTAGCTGCAGCGGTAGCAGCAATGTCGTCAGTCATGTCGTCGATGTAGATGCTGCTGGTATCCAGAAAGAAGTTCTCGTCGGGGAAGGAGTTGATGACATCAGTAGTCGTGCGGAAGCGCTCCCCAAAAACCTGACCGCCCCTCACCCGTATAGGTTCACAAGAGGCGGGGTTCCGGAGGCCTACTGTCCCGATCTGCGGTGCACGCCGCAAGCCGGGATGGGAAAGACGAAGGCCGCGGTGCAATAGAATGGAAGGAGACGCGTGTGATAGGCAATACTGATTAGGTTTAGCGTAGACACTTATATAGTGCAGGTTAGGGGAGATCGTGGGGCTCAGCCCACGTCCGAGTCGGTAACAACCCATGTTCCAGAAAGTCTAAAAACACGTCCATTAATGACTCATAATTAATCCATGATTAATTTTCTCTACCAGCAAAAATAAAGCTCGGCTCGGTGAGATTCTCACAACCCACGACGCACGCACACGTCGTGACAAGGCGAGACGGGCGGCGTCGGATGAAGAGTGCGCGAGAGCTACTCTTCTTCTCACACCTTAGTGAGTGGTGGAACAACCTAGTATATCAGGAGGTGTAACTCTCACTCGACTAGCAATGCGTAAACGTTGACACCACTAGCACATCCATATGCTGCCATGCACAAATGTGTCAAAGAAAATTTTAGAATTTGTCTAATGGGCCAAATGCCCAATAATCACCAAATTTCAACAATCCCCCATACATCACTTTCATCTAGAATATTGTTTTATATACCAGTATGTAGTGGAGACTGTTAAGTTGAACTTTCAGGTTAAAATTTATGCTACACTAGCTAGCAACTTATATAGTGGAGTATACCTTGAACTACAAGTTTTCTGCACACTAGTTTCACACAAAATCTAGACGGGTACATGGCCGCTGCAGGGCTTCCTCGTGGTTTGGAGCTTATGCGTCATACTCCAGGGGTCTTTCATGAGTTTATTAGAGAGCACCCGACGAGGGTTTAACTCGTCAATGCCAATTGTTATGGACTTGAGTTTTGGAGAAGGAGGGAGCGCTGGAGGCATCAGTCGGCTATCAAACAAGCACACAGGGACGCAAGTTTTACCCAGGTTTAGGCCTCATAGAGGTCCCTACTCCTACTTGTCTGCTCTTGGACTTAACGGAGGAATCGAAGATTACAGGGGCGCGCAGATGCAATCTGGCGAAAGTTGTGAAAACTAGGGTGGTGATTGTCCTCCTCACCGCCCCCTCCTAGCCTTTATACAGATGAGCTAGGTCTCGGGTAGCAGGTCGAGTCGGTTATAGATTAGGGTTTTCCCTTTGAACTTTCTATCTTAAGCTTCTTCTTGTCTCGCAAGCAATCGAGAGTCCGTGGGCCACTCGAATTTTCCACTGGGCCATGGCAACACCGCGGGCTTCTGCCATATCTGGACCGTATATACCAAACTCGAGTACATGTAGGGTATACCCATGTCAGTAGCCCCCGAGTGTCTAGTGAAATCGCAGATTCGACTGGAGACTTTATGAAGTCTTTCGAGTGCATGATCGAGCATATTTTTGAGTGTTTTGTTTATGTCATAGGGATTGTTGATATACGTGCCTGATTTAGCAGATGTATCGGTATCAGTTAACTGCCTTAGGACAAAACAACGCAATCTACTCAAACTCGAGTCCCCGGACTCGAGTTCGGAAAAGTGCTGCTGTAATTCGACTCAGGCCGCGGAGGTCTTACAGGAGTCGAATTCCAGTGTATAAGTGTGAGCACTCGACGTGTCCGTCAAGGCATGTTCATCGCACCTATAGGTACGGATACATTTCTGGTAGTGCGCAGCAGATGCGTTGCCAGGCCTTATTCAGGTCTTATCTTCATACTGTAAGCGCGGCATCCGAATTTTTGTCATCGCGGAGATGATTCGGGTGGCCTAGGAGACGTAGTCTCCTTGGAGGGAAAATATAAGGCAGAGTCGCCATAGCATTCGAGTGTGGATGTTATCAACACACAGTACGATATACAAATAATCATAGGGTGCACGATCAGCGCTCCCTATGGGAGTAGCCTCCGAGTGCCTGGTTGAGTCGAAGACTCAAGCGGGGACTAAAGACCTTTTGCGACTGTTGTCGTCTTTTGTTGCTTGTTTCAGTCGAATTTGCTTCCGGCGCTCCCTATGGGAGTAACCCATGATTCACAATCGAATCGTAGATTCGAGTGGTGGGTATGTCTTTAATGTTCATATACCTGTATAAAGATAAATCGTAGGGTGCGCGACTAGCGCTCCCTATGGGGGTAGCCCCTGAGTGCTTGGTTGAGTCGAAGACTCGAGCAAGGACTAAAGTAGTCGAAATGTTCTGCTGATAAAATCAATGACGCCAGTGTTGACGATGTGATAACCTTGGTTGCTCGCATGAGTGGCTTTGACGGGAATGTGACGAGTGGTGGGTCCCACTTTCTGACTTCGATTTGACCGGGCGTGCGTAATCTTCTGTTTTAACTACGTCTCCTCGATTTTCGCGCATAATGGAAATAGTGGGGGGACGGTTCGTGCTTCAGCTTCGCCATGTGTCGATGGTGATGTGCGCCATGCTTGTAGTAGGGTTTCTGCTGGCCGTTGGATGGTGTTTGCGAGGAGGTTAAGTAGCAGCACAGCTGCGGTAATTTCTCCATTTGTCTTCTTTGCTCGTGCCTCCATCGCCATTCCTGCTGCTCTCTGCTTCCTTGCGCACTTCCTCTTTGCGGCACTGGACCAGCTTCGTGTCTTTCCCAGTTACTTCCTCCGTTCTCACCGCCATTGGAAGATGGGCAAGAAGAAAGGAGGCACCACTGCTGAGTCTGCCGCCGCCATTGCCGCCACCAAGAAGAAGGGCGGCTCCACCACTGTGGGCACTAGCACCGCTAGCGCTGGGAAGAAGAAGGGTGCGGGTACCCGCATCACCAATGGCGCTTGGCGAGCGTCTATCATCAAATCCTCCGAACTGCATCTTCATCATCAAGATGGAGTTCTTCCATCCACGGAGGGCAATTCGCGAGTGCCTGGCGACGAGGTAATTCCTTGTCCTCCTCCGGGTTTCCAGGTGATGTTCCTTGCATTCATCATCCGAGGTCTTTCTTCCCCCTGCATCCTTTCTTCAGGGGCCTCCTTTGCTTCTATGGGCTCCAACTGCACCAGCTGTGCCCAAATTCCATGCTCCACATCTCCTGCTTCATTATGCTTTGTGAGTGCTGGCTTAGAATCGAGTCTCACTTTGGCCTCTTTAAGAGCCTTTTAAGCTGAAACGCCAGTCGGCGTCTGGCTCGCTAGTCTACGACGTAGGAGGCTATGGCATCCACGTCGACTCCTCTGTCACCTATTTTGCCATCAAGCTCACCGCGTCCGTCCAAGGGTGGAGGGACAAGTGGTTTTATATCCGCGACCAGAAGGCCGACGGAGACCACTATAGACTCGCGCCTTTGATCCCGCAGCACCTTGCAAGAGGAGGCGCTCCTGGAAGAACATAGTGATGCCTGGCGAGTCCGAGGAAACGGAGGTGCTGTACAAGCGCGTCTGCGACCTCGAAAGTCACATAGGTAAAGAAGAGGGTGGCGCCGCCCTCATTCGCACGTGGTTGCGCCATCGTGTCCAGCCTCTGCAGGCCAGAGTGCACCCGATGTACTGCTGGACCGGTGCTGACGATATCACTCGCGTGTCTGCCGAGGGCATTTCTATGGGTGAGGTGGATAAGAGGGTATGACTGGTGACTAAATACACCACCAAGGAGGTTCTCCTAGGCAAACCAGTCGTGCCTCCTTTCGATGCCTCTAACCCTCCTCCTGAGGTAGAATTATTCTACGAAGCAGTTTCCTTTTGCGACTGCCTTTATGATGTTTTGATGTATAATGTTGTATCTGCTGAATGTAGGACTAGAAGGTTTCTCCTAGCTTGCCCCCTCAACTTGAAGGGATTATTCCACGCGAAGCGGAAGAAGAGGACGAGTCGGAGTCGACCGTCCCAATCGAAGAGGAGGAGGGAGCCCCCGAGTCCAGCGACCAGGACACTCGCAAGCGGTCCCGCAGCGAGGACTCGGATGCCTCGTCGCTGACGACGCCAGAAGGCCCTTCTGCTGTTGCAGGGGAGCCGATCCCCGCCGTTCCTGTGCGCTCCATGACTCCTCCTTCTCGGAAGAAGCTGCGACTGCCAAAGGAGTCATTGGAGTCAGAGGAGCAATCCTTCGACCTTGATAAATTTAGCTGGTAAGTTCTGTGTTCGCGACATTGTTGTGATTTCTTCTTGGAGTTGCTTTTTCCCTGAAGTTTTTGTTTGATGTGTTTTCTAGCCGAGTGGCATCATCATCTTCTGACGATGTCCAGTTTGTGAAGGAGTCCGGAGTCTCAGACTCCAAGGCCAAAGAGGTGGCCGAACGGTCTTCTTCTCTTCTATTGGCGGCCCACTTCAGGCACAATTCGTCGAGTTCCCCGCATACTGGGGAACACCAAATTGTTACCCGGACGACTGTGCGACAATCATCTTCAGAGTGTCTAGAGGACCACGTAAGCGTCCTTTTGTTTGTTTTGGCAGTCGAATTTATACTTGGTGTTGTTTGCTGATCTTTGTTTTCTTCTTCGGCAGATCATTGTGAAGGAAGCTGCTCGTCTAGCGGAGCAAATCCTTGTCATGGGTCGGCAGCATGCCCTATTGGACAATCGCCACCACGTCGTCGAAGGTGAGTTTTTGACTTCGTCTTTGTCTTTGTGAATTGTATGAATTCGATTGATGATACACCCTGCCCATTGTAGTTGAACATAATGAACTACTTCGCCCTTCTACTGCACTCGAGAAGACGCTTGATGCGGCGACAAAGAGTCGCGATGAGCCAATCGCAACCCTGGAGGAGTCACGAAAGCAGGAAGCGGATCTCCGTGCCTCCACTGCTGAGAGGGAGAAGTTGTTCGAGGAGTAACTTTTCTCAATTTCCAAGTCCCTCTCAGGTATCCTTTGAGCTGGATGTTGCATTGCTCTTTCTGCTTTGATGTGTGGTAGTTGTAATAACACTTGTGAGTATGTAGATGCCAGCGGCCCAAGCTTTGATGCTAGTCTCTGTGCCATGCGGATGCATTGGTAGGCGCGATCGCTGCAGTTGAAGACCGCAGTGTTTCCCTCCAGGAGACGCTGGGGAAAGCCAAGGATGTGCTCAGTCGCATCCGCGGGGATTTAACTCCCAAGTCCGGGTTGATTGACAACCTTGGAGACCTAGTGGAATCTCTTGCTGGAGGTATTCCCGCGGACTTCAAGAACTCGTAGCGTTCCGTTGGCGCCACCATGGCACTCACGATGGTGCAGGCCCATGGCGTGGAGATGGACCCCGCCGCTATTTCTGAAGCGATGCCTGTCGACGCCGGAGGCTAGCAGGTAGTGTTTGCTCCCTTCGTTGGTAGCTGCGCTAAATATGGTCCTCAACTCATCGAGACACTCGCCAAGTATTCCGAGGAGCGGCGGCGAGCGAAGGCGGGGAAGGATACGACATCTGGGGGTACCACCGGCAAGTCCATGGCGTCGGAGACTACCACGGATGCGATGAAGCCCCTGAAGCCAAAGTCGAGGTCGAAGAAACACACTGCTCCTTAGTTTGTATATGTAATAGCTGTAGTGTTTAGCTTTTGTGTTGGAACAATGCTTTTGTGGAAGTGTCCCAGTCGAAACTTTTGCTGTGCTTGAATGCATCTATGCCTTTTTTGTCAATGTATTCTTGGTCTCTTATTTGCTTTTGCTTGGTTCATGATAAGGTACGTCAAGTGGTCCTTCGAGTGGTCCTCATGATCCTCCACCCACAAATGAAACCTTGGCGCAACTGCGCTCAAAGGTGGAGGAGTTGTCTTTGCTTTCGTGACTGCGCGATCGCATTAAGCAATTGGAGCGTGAGTTGCCCATCCTCCGAGGTAGCGTAGATGTATGGAAGTCGAAGGCGGAGAAGGCCACCGCCTGCGAGAAGTATCTCTTGGAGGAGGTGGCACAGTTGAGTGAGAAATTCAAATGTTAGCTTTCTGCCCTCTTATCTTTTCTTTTAGTCAGTCGCGGGGATGCCTTGTCTTCACACTTTGCCCTTTTTTGGTGTAGTTGTCAGTGCTTGTCATCCACAGGATGAGAAAGACCGGATTACCATTCGAATGAATGACCTGACCCAGGAGCAACTTCAGGCGAGTGGGTACTTTTGAGTGGACCATGATCGTGCGATCGCACTTGCGACCCTACAGGATCATGCTTCTCGAGTACTTCACTTTTTGAAGAAGGCGCAGTCGTGCCTTAGGCATATCTATCAAACGATGTTTCCGCTGGACGCCGTCCCTTCAAGCCTGTTGGCTCTTCTGGCGAAGTTCCAAGATCTGTGGGCAGTTCGCGAGTGTGTGCGGCAGCAGTTAGTAGTTGGTGCTAAGGCTGCTTTGTCGCTGGTGCGACTGCATAGGCCAGATATAGAGGTTGCAGCTGTTGCTGCTGGGCCGCCGACCCCGCCGGAAGGTATGACCTGGAACATGGTTCCGCATTACTAGGTAGTTGATCGCCCATCAGAAGAAATCGTCGACTTCTTCGAGGAACAAACGAACGTTCTTCTATTGCAGTAGTAGCTTTGACTTGTATCCTGCGCATAATTGTACAAGTGTTGTAAAGTTCGTATGAATATGTTGGATGTAATTAATACCTATTGCTATGTGAAGAGCTTGCTAGCTTATATATTTTGCGATTGTGTTTGTACTCTGCAATTCCTTTTTGTTAGCCTGATTTGTGTTTATCTCAGCACCTTGCCAACCTGTCAGGTGCATCGCAACTGGGTTAGTGTTTATCAAGGGTTCGATTGATGTTTTGTCAGCTACTCGGGATATTGCGATTTGTTCGTAGAACGAGAGTGTAAAGGGTGGCGTAGCCCCCGAGTGATAAGATTGCCAGAAAGATAAGGGAAATCACAGAGTTTCGGGGCACTTAGCTTTATTTATTCGCAGAATAGTACGAGGTACAATGTGTGGCTAAGTAGCCTGGCTAAATAGCCTTATTTGTGATGTAAAAAACGACTAGGGGTAGAAACGACACGGCTGTGCGACGTTCCAGGGGTTAGAGTACGCGACTCCTGTCTTGAAATCTTTAAGGTGATAGGCACCACCTGGGATTACTTCTGTAATCACGTAAGATCCCTCCCAGGGGGACTCGAGCTTGAGATGCCCTTGTTGCTTGAGTTGTAGGGCCAGGTCTCCTTCGACGAAGGATCTTGGGCATAGCCTTCTGCCGTGGTAGTTGCGGAGGCTTTGCTGGTAGATCATTGATCTTTCCGCTGCGATTTCTCGTGCCTCGTCAAGAAGGTCGACGAAGTCTTCGAGTGCAAGAGTTGACTCCTGCTCGCTGTAAGCGACCACCCATGGGGCTTTGTAGCGTACTTCTGCAGGTAGCACCGCTTCAGCGCCGTGCACCATGGAGAATGGGTGTATCTGGTGGCGCTGTTTGGAGTTGTGTGCAAGCTCCAGAGTACGGATTGCAGCTCGTCTGGCCAGCATCCGGCGGCTTGTTCGAGTGGCCGGAGGAGTCATTTCTTGATTCCCCCGTAGACAAGGCCGTTGGCCTTTTCGACTTGACCGTTGGTCTGCGGGTGAGCCACCGAAGCGTAGCTTATGTTGATTCCCAGGTTTTCGCAGAATTCTTGGAACTCCTTAGATGTAAAGTTCGTTCCGTTGTCCGTGATGATGTTGTGTGGTACTCCAAAGCAGTAGACAATGGACTCGAAGAACTTGACAGCGCTGGCCCCTGATTGATTTGTCACCGGCATGGCCTCGATCCACTTGGTGAACTTGTCGACTGCGACCAAGAGGTAAACATAACCTCCTGGTGAGGATTTCGGGAGCTTGCCGAGCATGTCGAGTCCCCATTACGCGAACGGCCAAGCCAATGGTATTGGCCGAAGTTCTGCGCCAGGTGCATGTGGTTTGTCTGCGAATCACTGGCAAGTGTTGCAGCGCTGGAAGATGTCCTTGGCGTCACGCATGGCCGTGGGCCAGTAGAATCAAGCTCGTAGAGCTTTCATGACGAGGGCGTGACTGCCAGCATGGTGCCCGCAGGTCCCTTCATGGATGTCGAGGAGAATGGCCCTTCCGTCCCCATTGGAGACGCATCGTTGGAGCACTCATGTGATGCTGCGTTTGTACAGTTCGCCGTTGATGACGGCGAATGCCTTGGATCATCGCGCAATGTGTCACGCGTCAGTCGGATCATCTGGTAGCCTCTTGCTGAGTAGATACGTGATGTAGGGTTGTGTCCAAGATGGCTCGATCATCATGATGCCCATTGGTCCTTCGAGTCTTGTATCAAGCTCTAGGACGTCGAGTGCCATTGGCTCAATAGGTGGCATAGCCCCCCGAGTCCGTTGTTGCGCTTACTTTCTTCTCTGGAGCCTTTGGCTTGATGGAGCGTTCACAAATGCGCTCGAAAAATACCCCAGGTGGTATGGGGGCGTAGGTGGAGCCAATGTTGGCGAGTGTGTCCGCCTCTTTGTTGCTTTCACGGCCTACGTGTCGCAGCTCACAGCCGTCAAAGTCCCCTTCGAGTGTGTCATAGAGGTCACAATAGGCGATCATGTTGTCGCTCAGTGCATCGCACTCGTGCATCGTTTGGTTGACCACCAGTTTGGAGTCGCCGTAGATGATGAGCCTCTTGGCTTCGCAGGCTTACGCCATCCGCATCCCAGGGATTAGAGCCTCGTATTCAGCTTCATTATTGGAGGCGGTGAACTGCATTCGCAGAATGTATTTCAGCTTGTCTCCCTGGAGCGATGTCAGTATGACGCCTATGCCAGCTCTGTCCTTTTGTTTGGACCCATCGAAGTGCATTGTCCAGAGATAGGACATATCTGGTTTTTTGGGGAGCTGGTTCTCCATCCAGTGCACGAGGAAATCAGGGAGGACTTGTAACTTGATCGCGTCACACTTTTCATATGTGATGTCTTGTGGAGACAGTTCGATTCCCCAAAGCGCGACTCTCCCGGTGGCATCAGGGTTATTGAGGATGTGCCCAAGCGGGGCGTCGTTGACCACCACGATTGGGTGCTCCTGGAAGTAGTAACGCAGTCGCCTGGCTGTCATGAAGACGTTGTACGCCAGCTTCTGGTAGTGCGGGTACCGTTGTTTTGTTGGCGTGAGCACCTCGCTGAGGTAGTAGACTGGGCGCTGGACCCCGTGGATCTATTTTCTTCAGCTCGTTCCACCACAAGCACTGTGCTGACCACCTGGTTGGTGGCGGAGATGTAGAGCAACAATGGCTCTTTTTTGTGTGGAGTCACCAGTACTGGCAAGGTGGATAGTAGACGTTTGAGGTATTCGAATGCTTCTTGCACCTCGTCTATCCACTCGAACTTTTCAGTTTTGCGGAGAAGTTGATAGAAGGGCAGTGCCTTTTTGCCCATTCGACTGATGAATCGACTGAGCGCCGAGATTCGCCCAGCCAGCTGTTGGACGCCTCTTACGTTTTTTGGCTTCTCCATGGCTAGTATGGCTTTTATTTTCTTCGGGTTTGCTTTGATCCCTCTCGCGGAGATGAGATATCCGAGTAATTGCCCCGATGGTATGCCGAAGGTGCATTTGTCCGGATTGAGCTTGATCCGGTAGCGGTCGAGGTTGGCGAAGGTCTCGCTTAGATCGTCGATTAGCGAGGCTTCGTCTTTTGTTTGGATGATGATGTCATCAACATAGACTCGGATGTTGCACCCAAGTTGATTCTTGAGGCAGGCTTGCATGCACCGCTGATAGGTGGCTCCTGCGTTTTTTAGCCCGAAAGGCATCGTGTTGTACTAGAACACACCAAAGGGCATTGTAAACGCCGTTTTTCTCTTGGTATTCCTCCTTCATTCGAATCTGATTGTAGCCTGAGTAGGCATCAAGGAAGCAGAGACACTCACATCCCGTGGTGGAGTCGATGATTTGATCGATTCGTGGCAGCGGGAAGTGGTCCTTTGCGCAGTGCTTATTCAAGGAGGTGAAGTCCACGCACATCCACAGGATATCCGTGTCTTTTTTAGGCACAAGCACTGTGTTAGCGAGCCAAGTACTTTCCTTGATCTCGCGTATGAATTTTGCGTCGAGGAGTCTTTTGATCTCCATTCCGACTGCTTTTGCTCTTGGTTCAGACAGTCGCCGTATTGTCTGCTTGACTAGCCTTGCGTCTGGATTGACATCGAGTGCGTGCTCAGAAAATTCCTTGGGGACTCCTGGCATGTCCGCTGGACACCAGGCGAAGATCTCCCAGTGTTCACGGAGGAATTCGACGAGTGCGAGTTCCTATGCGGAACTGAAATTGTTGGCAATGAGGGCCGTCTTGGTCTGGTCAGTTGGGTGGACCTGGAATTTCTTCGTGTGCACCGACGAGTCGAAGGACAGGTCGGGTGAACTTGGCCTGCTCAGGGGAGGCAGACTGTTGTCTGTCGACTCCTTTAATCTTGCGAGTTCCTCCTGCATGCCGAAGGACTGGGAGATTCTGTTGAATTCCCTGTCGCAGCTGTCGGACCTCTCAAAGTTTCCGTTGATTGTGATTATGCCGTTTGGACCCAGCATCTTTATCTGCAGGTAGGAGTAGTGTGGCACTGCCATGAACCTCGCGAACGCGACACGTCCGAGGATGCAGTGATATTGTGAACGCTAGTCAACGACCTCAAAGTCGATGCGCTCTTGCTGAAAGTTTTGCGGCGTGCCGAAGATGACGTCGAGGTTGATTTTTCCCAGGGGATATATGCCTTTCCATGGGATGATGTCGTGGAACATCGTGTCTGAAACTTCCAGACACGTCAGAGGGATCCTCATCGCCCGCAAGGTACTCGCGAACATGAGGTTAATGCCACTGCCACCATCCATGAAGACGCGACTCATGTCGAAACCCCCAATCTGCGCCTCGAGTATGAGGGGACAGTGGCTTGGACAAGGGACTTGGCGTGGGTGGTCACGCCTATCGAAGGTGATGCAGGAGTCGCTTCCATTGAGGAACTTAGTGGTGGGAGGTGGAGAGTTTATCGCCAAGTTGACTTGGCGAGTGATGGCCTTCTGCACTCGATTTGAGGGACGCCCTTTTTGGATCATCCCCATGTTGCCCACGGCTCGTGGGTATGGTTCCCCTCCATGATGCTCGACCGGTGCGGTCGCGGGTGGTGGTGGTCCGGGCGGTGGTGGAGGAGCTCCATGTGCCACAGCGCCTGGGGCAGCTCCATAGCCCCTATTGACTGCGTCGCGATTCATCTGAGCCAGGCCTTCGTGGAGTTTGAGGAACTCGTGACAGTCCTTGAGAAGGTGGCTAGATTTCTTCTTGCCATCGTGCTTGTCGATGTAGAAGTGCACGTGGCCCGGACAATTTGTCCTCGATAGATGTTGCGGGTGCCTCTTCGCGAGTGCGGTGTTGCCACACCTGCGTGGTTTTTCCATTGTCGCGGTATCCACCGCTACGGTATCCGCTGTTGCATTGTCGTCGCTTTTATCGGCGTAGCCGGCTGCGACCATGTTGACCTCGTCACGGTCGTCGTAGACGCACATTCGACATTTGCTTCGGCGGGCGCGTATGCGCCCAAGGTCATCGTCGTCGTCGGAGTAGATACGGTTTTTCACCGAGTCTTCTCCGTGTGCCCACCGATTCGCGATTTCCATCAGGTGGTCAATTGTTTTGGGCTTCGAGCAGCCCAGCTCCTCCCTGAGATCTATACAGCGAACGCCGCCATTGAATGCATCGATTGCGCAATCCTCCGAGATGTTTCTGCGGAGTTCTTAATGATGGACCACCTCTGGATGTACGAGTGTAGCGATTCGCCCGACTATTGCTGGCAGCTTCTCAGCTCTTCGATTGATGCGGGGCTCTTGTAGGTGCCCTTGAAATTGCGCACGAAGCTGTAGACCAGCTCTTCCCAGCTGCGAATGGATCCGCGCGGGAGATTGTTGAGCCATGCGCGAGCGGTGCCCTACAGCTATAGCTGCAGGCATTGCATGGCCATGCTTCGACTCCCGCCATGTAGTATGATGGAGGAGATGTGGTCCTCCAACCAGATTTTCGGGTCCTGTAGACCGTCAAATTTTGGGTCTCTGACGGTAGTTTGAACCCTTTAGGCATTCGCTTCTGCCTGATGGCCCTGCTGAAGCATCTGGCGCCGCAGAGCTCAGTCTCGTCCTCTTCCGAGTCAGTCGAACGAGCGCGTCTTACCCTTGATTTGTCATCGCGTGCATAGTAGTCGCGATCGTGCCGCCGTGAGCGGCGACACCGAGAAAGATTGTGGCTATCGTCGCTGGACGAGGGCGAGGAGTAATGTTTTGCTAGAGCCTTGCTTTTCTTTGGCGCCGATACATGCTCTTTGTCGAGGGCTGCCTCGACTAGCCCCAAGCCCGCGACCGTAGATCGGTGCATGGCAGCTCGTGGATCTCCAGCTGGCGGCTGGTTGTTGAGGAGGTACATGGTGTCCGCCGTTACTACGGCTTGCGACGTCTTTAGGAGCACGTTGCCCCATGTATCCACCGTCATGGAGCTGAAGTCGAGGACTTTCGCGGCTTCCATGCGCTCCTCCTCGATGGGGTGGGCCAGTCGAGATCTTCTCTTGTTGGCCAGGTACTCGTTGCCTTTAGAGGAGGATCCTCCGTGGGAGGAGAGCCCAGCTCGCCGAAGGCTTGATTCATCCGCCGCCTTTTTACGCGCTTCGAGTTGCGTGATTGCATGTAGCTGGCATCTGTATTCCTCCTTCAGTAGCCAATGGTAGCCCATCAGTATGTCTTGCGGGGAGTTGAGGGGCAGAGGATTACCTCGCAGAGATTCTCGACAGTAGGCCCACTCGTTGTCGTTGAGCTTGATCACCATGCGCTCTCTAGTGTGTTCATTCACTATGGTTGGCAGTTCCCCTACCGCCCCATTGTGGGGGTGCGCCATTGCCACCATTGGTGGGGCCACCGTTGGGAGGTCCAGTGCCGTTGGGCGGTCCGGTGCCAGTGCCGGTGCCAGCATTTTCACGATTGGTGGTAGTATCGCCTGCGTTGATGACTGCGCACATGAAGTGGTTGGGTAGGCTGTTGCTCCTGCAAATTTCAGATCCAGAGCCGTAGGCTCCGTCTTCAGTGGCCAGGTCACCCTGATCAGATCCGCGACTGCTATCGATGTTCGTGCTCCCGGCTGTTGCCGAGGCTTTGAGCTCGCTGCGGGTGTCGCTTGGTGGCGGGAACCACGATGCTGGAGAAATCGAGGGTGCCATCGGCTGGTCAGGCATGCGAAGCGTGCCTAGTTGACCAACCTGGGAGCGGAAGTTCCCAATCGCCAGGCTGATTCCATCGCCCACGGACTCGAAAGCTGGACAATGAAGTCGAACACGCCGAAGAGCTGGCGAATCTCCGCTGTTGCGGAGTTGTAGATCGCGGTTGATGGGGCCGAAGAAGCCACGACATCAGCATTTCCAATTCCCACAGACAACACCAATTGACGAGGGTTTAACTCGTCAATGCCCATTGTTATGGACTTGGGTTTCGGAGAAGGAGGGAGCGCTGGAGGCATCAGTCGGCTAGCAAACAAGCACACAGGGACGCAAGTTTTACCCAGGTCCAGGCCTCGTAGAGGTCCCTACTCCTACTTGTCTGCTCTTGGAATTAATGGAGGAATCGAAGATTACAGGGGCGCGCAGATGCAATCTGGCGAAAGTTGTGGAAACTAGGGTGGTGATTGTCCTCCTCGCCGCCCCTCCTAGCCTTTATATAGATGAGCTAGGTCTCGGGTAGCAGGTCGAGTCGGATACAGATTAGGATTTTCCCTTTGAACTTTCTATCTTAAGCTTCTTCTTGCCTTGCAAGCAATCGAGAGTCCGTGGGCCACTCGAATTCTCCACTGGGCCTTGGCAACGCCGTGGGCTTCTGCCGTATCTAGACCATATATACCAAACTCGAGTACCTGTAGGGTATACCAATGTCAACACCCAAATCTCTTGGACTACGACGTTTGGCAGTCAGACTCATATAGGTGTGTTCCTTAATAGATGTTCTGCAGGACAACATCTCTGCTTAGAAAAGCCACTTAAAACACATTAAGATAAAAATCAACTTACCATGCAGAATAAGAGAGTGTTGCATCTTTATGGATATGTAAATATGATATGGGCATACTCTCCTCTCAGATGATCAACAACTTGTCTCCCAGCTCTAATTCAGGCATCTCCGATCACATAGAGTGGGTTACCACTGCGAGCAACTCATTGTGTGGGTATCAAACCCATCTCCCTTGACGCATTATCTATCACATTACGTGATAAACCCTTTGTGAAGGGATCTGCCAAGTTCTTAGATGTTTGGATATAATCCAACACAATAACTCTGGAGTTTCTCAGTTTCCTGACAGATTTTAATCTCCTCTTCACATGCCTTGATGACTTCATATTATCCTTAGAACTGTTTACTTTGATGATCACAATTTGATTATCACAGTTCATCGGGATGGCGGGTATTGGTTTTTCAACCACAGGTAAGTCCATCAAAAGCTCACGAATCCACTCTGCTTCAATAGTGGCTGTGTCTAATGCTGTGAGTTCTGCTTCCATAGTTGACCTCGTTAAGATGGTATGCTTGCAAGACTTCCAGGAAACAACGCCACCACCAAGTATAAACAAATAACCACATGTGGCCTTAATCTCATAAGCATCAGATATCCAGTTTGAATCACTATAACCCTCAAGTACTCGTGGATACCCAGTATAGTGAATTCCATAACTCGCAGTGCCTTTCAGATGGCGCAAAACTCTCTCAAGAGCATGCCAATGATCATCTCCAGGATTTGACACAAATCGACTCAGTTTGCTTATAGCAAAGGAGATGTCAGGCCTCGTAGCGCTGGCTAAATACATGAGCGAGCTAATGATTTAAGAATATCTCAATTGATCTTTAATATTCCTTAGATTTTTTCGAAGTAACACACTCAGATCATAAGGCATTGGATAGGACTTGTAGTCGCTATGCCCAAAGCGACTCAATATCTTTTCCACATAGTGGGACTAAAGCAGTGTAATCCCACCATTGTCATCCTTTAGTAGCTTGATGTTTAAGATTACATCAGCCACTCGCAAGTCCTTCATCTCAAAGCAGCGAGATAAGAACTCTTTAACCTCCTCAATAACATCGAGGTTGGTCCCGAATATCAATATGTCATCGACATAGAGACACATGATAACTCCCTCACCCCTACCATGATGATAGGACACACACTTATCATCTTCGTTTACAACAAAGCCTTTAGCGGTTAAAGTTCTTTCAAACTTCTCGTGCCACTGCTTAGGAGATTTATTAAGACCATATAAAGACTACAATAACTTACACACCTTTCCTTCTTCACCATCTACTACAAATCCATCAGGTTGCTCCATATAAATTTCCTCATCTAGCTCTCCATTTAGGAAAGCTATCATAACGCCCATTTGATGGAAGAGAAGACCATGTGAGGCAGCCAAGGATAGTAGTACTCAAATAGTGGTCAATCTGGCTACAGGTGAGTAGGTATCGAAGAAGTCTTCACATTCTTTTTGGGTATAACCCTTGGCCACAAGACGTGCCTTGTACTTTTCAATAGTACCACCAGGGCTAATTTTTTTGTTAAACACCCACTTACATCATACAGGTTTGCACCCATAAGGATGACCAGTGACTTCCCAAGTTCCATTAGCTAAGATGGAATCCATCTCGCTACGGACAACTTCTTTCTAGTAGTCGGCATCTTGAGATGCATAGGCTTCTGAAATAGAAGTGGGAGTATCATCCACATGGTACACGATGAAATCATTACCAAATGACTTTGCAGTCCTTTCTCTCTTGCTCCTTTTGGGAGCTTCATTGTCGTCCTCCACAAGATCATCATAGTGTTTTATCGGCATAATGGGTTCAAAAATTATAACAAATTCCTAACTAGATGAACTAGTCATTTCCTGATTTGATGAGCTAGACATACCTTTCATGGGAAAGATGTCCTCAAAGAAAGTCGCATCATTCGACTCCATAATAGTACCAACATACATGTCGGATACCTTAGATTTTACTATAAAAAATCTATAGCCAATGCTATGAAAAGCATATCCCAGAAAAACACAATCCACGGTTTTTGGTCCAAGCTTTTGCTTCTTAGGTATTGGAATATTGACTTTCGCCAAACATCCCCAAGTTCGTAAGTAAGAGAGTTTAAGCCTTTTCTTCTCCCATTCCTCAAATGGAGTCATGGTTTTATCCTTTATGGAAACACGGTTTAGGACATGACACACAGTCATTAGCGCCTCCCCCACCATTCCTTGGAAAGACCCTATGTATCTAACATGGCGTTAACCAAATCAGTTAGAGTGCGGTTCTTTCTTCCGGCCACCCCATTTGACTGAGGTGAGTAGGGAGGCATCCTCTCATCGATAATACCCTGTTCCGTACAGAATATATCAAATTCATTTGAAAAGTACTCTCCACCATGATCCGACCTTAACCGCTTGATTTTAAGATCAAGTTGGTTTTCTGCTTCAGCTTTATAGTTTTTGAAGTAACTCAAAGCTTCATCTTTAGATTTTAGAAGATAAACATAGCAGTATCTAGTGGAGTCATCAATCAACGTCATAAAGTATATTTTTCCACCTCGTGTCAACACACCATTCATCTCACAAAGATCTAAATGTATAAGTTCTAGAGGTGCTAAGGTTCTCGGTTCCGCAGTCGTATGAGACTTGTGGGGTTGCTTTGCTTGCACACAAACTTGGCACTTAGAACCTTTGACAGAAGTAAACTTCGAAATTAAAATCATATTGGTTAGCCGCGTCATGCAACCAAAGTTAATATGACAAAGTCGTGAATGCCAAATATTGGACTCATTATCATTGCAAACATGATTAATAACTTTAGTACATGAGTCTGACAAAGATAAGCGGAACAGACCTCCGCACTCATAACCCTTTCTAACAAATTGTCCATACTTAGAAATTACAACTTTATTGGACTCAAAGACCAACGTAAAACCATCTCTACATAGAGCGATCCGCTGATGAGATTTTTATTGATGGAGGGAATGTGCTGCACATTCTTCAGCTGTACGGTCTTCCCCGAAGTAAACTTCAAATTTACTGTACCAACACCATGAACAAAAGTATGTGAGTCATTTCCCATCAACACAGAGGAAGTCCTAGAGACCTGATAAGAATAGAACATGGAAATATTAGAACATACATGTGTGTTAGCACCCATGTCTATCCACCATTCAGGAGAATGACATACTGAAAGCATCATAGGTAAAATACCATACCCAACGTCTTTCATCTCAGTATCGCTAATAATAACATTAGCGGTCTTGCCACTATTCCCATGTTGCCGCTTATCAAAGCGAATATGGCAGCTAGGAGCGCAATGATCAGGATCACCACAGACATGGGAAGAGCCTTTCTTCTTATCATTTTTCCTCTTAAAGTTGGTTGAGTGTGTGGCCTTGTTATTGGCATCAAACTTTCCTTTGCCATCAGATTTGTTCTTATTCTTGAACTTGTGGGATTGGAAGTTTTTCTTCTGTACTAAATTGGCACTAGAAGCTCCCTCAAATCCTCGAGCACGTGTATTATTTTCTCTCGCCTTCTCTTCCACATGAATAGACCCAATTTGATCCATAACGAAAAAGTCTTGTCTCTTATGTTTCAGAGAAGTAGCAAAGTTTCTCCACAAGGGAGGAAGCTTGCCAATAGTTCCTTCGACCATAAACTTGTCCGAGATGGTACACTTGAACTTCTCAAGTTCTTTGGCAAGTGATTGTATCTCATGATCTTGCTCAACGACGGAGTGCTCATCAACCATCTTGTAGTCATAGAATTGCTCCATGACATACAACTCAGTACCAGTGTCCGAGACCCCAAACTTGGCCTCGAGCGCATCCCACGCGTCTTTTCCATTATCAAATGACATGTATGGGTCAACAATGTCGTCCCCAAGAATACTAAATAGAGCCGCCAGAAACATGGTATAGGCTTTCTTAAAGGCCGCTTCCTGCTCAGCAGAAAGATCTCCTTTAGGTTTACCAAGAGTGGCGCTATAGCAGTTTAGGTTTTTAAACCATAGAATTGCTCTCGTGCGCCATCTCTTATAGTGCATACCATCAAAATAAGGCAGCCAAGTAGCCGCGGCTACACCAGTAAATTTTAGTTTCCTATAATCAGGTTTTTGAATTGTTGAAAATATAAGCAATAATCCATATGATTTAATCCGAATAAATAATCAACAAAGCATGATCATACATATAGCAATTAAATAGATCACGCAGACTAACAAAGTAGATGAACAGATTATATCTAAACAAGACAAATCTATTACATCTATACCAAGCGCTAGAACTAGACACTCTAGTATAATCTGAAAGTGATGGATTGAGATCGCATACGGTGTATCAGCAGTAATAGCAGCGGCCATGGCGGTAGCAGCAGCAGTAGCTGCAGCGGTGGCAGCATCGTCGTCAGCCATGTCGTCGATGTAGAGGCTGCTGATGTATGGAAAGAATTCCTCGTCGGAGAATGAGTTGTCCGTGATGGCGTCAGTAGTCACGCGAAAACGCTCCCCAAAAACCTGATCACCCCTCACCCGTAAAGGTTCACAAGAGGCGGGGTTTCGGAAGCCTACTGTCCTGATCTTCGGTGCACGCCGCAAGCCGGGATGGGGAAGATGAAGGCGGCGACGCAATAGACTGGAAGGAGACGCGTGTGATAGGCAATACTGATTAGGTTTAGCGTAGACGCTTATATAGTGCAGGTCGGGAGAGATCGTGGGGCTCAGCCCATGTCCGAGTCGTAACAGCCCACGTTCCAGAAAGTTTGGAAACGGCTGAGTAATTAACGCATCCATTAATGACTCGTAATTAATCCATGATTAATTTTCCCTACTAGCAAAAATAAAGCTCGTCTCGGCGGGATTCCTGCAACCCGCGGCCCACATGCGTCACGACGAGGCGAGGCGTGGCGTGGCGAGGCGAGGCGGGTGGCGTCGGAGGAGTGCGCAAGAGCTTCTCTTCTTCTCACACCTTAGTAAGTGGTGGAACAGTCTAGTATATAAGAATGTGTAACTCCCACTCAATTAGCAATGTGGGATTAAATTTTGACACCACTAGCACAGTCCTATGCTGCCATGCACAAATGGGCCAAAGAGAATTTCAGAATTTGTCTAATGTGTCAAAGACCCAATATTCACCAAATTCAACCAAGAATTAGGTGAAGGCCACGGTAGCTGTATACTCCTGCGCTGTAAAAGTTGGATGTAGCGCGCGACGGCAGCGCGAGGTCCTTCGTCAGAGGCGGCAAATGACACGGCAAAATAGAGCGCCGAAACACCGTGGCATGCGCATGATTTTAGTGCGCCCAAAACCGCGCGCACACACATTTGCAAATCAAACAAGATCTAGAAATAGCAGATAAAACCTTTTGGACGGACATATATTACATCAGGTCGAACACGTGCAATTAAAACATAAATTAAACCTAATCTACTCTTCATCCTCCTAGGTGGTGGTGTCGTTGGATTCCATCCGGAGGTCGTCCCACCTCGGGTCGTCATCCGAGATGGTGGTTGGGCTAGCGAGCTGCGTGTTGATGAACGCCTTGCGGCGGAGGGCCGCCCGGTACGCCCTTCTCTCGGCCCTCTTGGTGGCGTAGAACTCGTGCTTGGCTTGGGCGTGCTGCGGGAAGAGGTGCCTCCACTCAGCCATGGCCGCCTCGTTGCGCTCGGTGATGAGGAGGCGCCGCTGCGTCTGCCGGTGGCGGCGGCGTTGCTCCTCGGTGAAGAGGACTGGCGCGGGCGCGAGGAACTTGACCTCTTCCAGCGACTCGGTCTCGGGGAAGTTCATATTGCGCCGCGAGCGGCCGAGGCCGCCGCGTCGAACGTGCGTGCAGCCTCCTCCAGTGAGTTGTACGTGCCGAGGACGAGCCGGATGCCTGCGGCACGGAGCTCGGCGTAGAACGTCCCGTTGGGGTGCGGACGCACGCCCCGGAAACCAGACGTGTTGCGGCAGCGAGGCGGCATGCCGGCGCCGGAAGGGGAGGGGAACGAGCGTCGTGCCCACGAGGGAGTGGGAGTGAAAGTATCGGTGGGGAGGGGAAAGTTTTGGACGCTGGCGCGTGGTGGTTGGTGGAGCGCGCGCGTCAGTTGGGACGCGATATTTGGCGCTTTAGATAGCGCAAACGCCGTGCCTGGCAAAATATTCAGCGCCCGTGCTATTTTCTAGCGTCCTAGAGGCACGTGCTGGCGCTAGCACGGTTTATCATCGGTTTATTTAACGCTGCGGTATAATAGCGTCACCGGTGGAGATGCTCTAATCGACTTCGATCTAATGGTATTGTGGCATAAATTTTACTTTAATAACTACACTACCGAAATCGTAGCAGCAGGAAAATTTGCCGCGTCTAGCCAGTCCCCCCTCTTCTTTTGCCTGATGATGAAGTCCTGGTGAACCGGCTCGTCCGTGCGTCCACGAGTGAGCTAGCTAGCTATCTGAATGCTGGAAAGGGCAGACCTCCATGAAGTGGAGCAGCCAAATTGAGTAGTGGAGTAATAAAAATGGACAACAGAATCAGGTGCAATTATGAAGCTGGATCGATCATAATAGTACTACTACCCAGGAACTTGATGAGGGCATTAAATGCGTCTGCATTTCTATAATCCCGCCGCTGCTAATTCCTCCATGCCATGGCGGCATGGCCTGCGCCTGTTCGATCGTCATCCTCCCCGGACCCCGGTGGCCATGTGGGGTGTCGTTGCAGAGCTGCGCTATAAAAGCCGTACCACCACCAGAGAGTACATCGCCAAATCGACAAGCCCAGTTCACTTCTCTCGTTTGTGGCATACTGCAGAGACATACACACAGACACGCACACACGTCGCTTGATAAACTAGTGTGGTGTGGTGCAGCCATCGTCATCGCCACCGCCATGGCTCTAGTGGGTCAGTCAACGTCGCTCTGCCACGACGGCTTCGCCGGCGACGGTGTGCCGCCGTTCATGGACGCCGGAGGCCTCGCGTTCGGGTACGGGTACGATGATTACCACTACCAGCCCCATCTCCTGGAGGAGGAATGCTTGCTCGGCAGCGGCGCATGGGAGTTGCCGACCGGCGTCTTCGGCGCCGAGCAGCCGGGCAACGCCAGCGGATTCGATGGGCACGACTTTGGCTGGGCGCACGCGACCGGCGTCTCCTCCCCTGCTTCGGTGCTCACCTTCCACGACCCCACGGCGACGGCGGCGTCCGCGTCGCACAAGCGGCCTCGTGCGCACGCGCAGGCGCAGCAGGGAGCGGAGCAAGAGAGCGGTGGTAATCCCAAGAGGCAGTGCGGCGGCGATAGGAAGGCGGCGACCAAGAACAGAAAAACGTCAGGGAGTACCAGCCCACCCAAGGACCCTACAAGCGACGCCGCCAAGGTACGTACGCTCATGGACTTATGGAGTTCAGTAAGTCCCAAATCAGCGAGTGTTGCTTATTTCTCGGTGAATTTGACGTGATTTTGCCGGATTGTTGCGTGCAGAACCGTCGCGAGCGGATCGGCGAGCGGCTGAGAGCGCTGCAGGAGCTGGTGCCCAACGGCACCAAGGTGGACATGGTCACCATGCTCGACAAGGCCATCACCTACGTCAAGTTCATGCAGCTCCAGCTCACGGTACGGCCATTCATCCCTTTCGAGGATACGAATTTCTGCTTTCTCCCCATCAGTTCCCGGCGTTGGTGTCTAATTCAGGAATATGTTACAGGTGCTTGAGACGGACGCGTTCTGGCCTGCGCAGGGCGGCGAGGCGCCGGAGATCTCCCAGGTGAAGGCGGCGCTCGACGCCATCATCCTCTCCTCGTCGCAGCAGAATCATCAACGAAGCTGCTAGCAGCAAGGGGATCGAATTGTTACCGCTAATATATTCTCCCAGAATTCAGAGCATCACATCAGTAACTTTGGACAAAACAGCTTTGTTTATCTGTACTCTATCCACCTTTTCTTTGTTTACCCACTCTGTAAACTTCTCACCTTGCATTGTACTGCTCACCGTAGTAGCTACTGTTGTTATAGTAAACTTGAGTTCCCGTCAATTTTCGCTTTGCAAAGATTGATTTTGCCGAGTGCAACTTGTCCACACGATAAATTCTACCCAGACATTCGGAAAAGAAAATACAGCCGGTAAAATTTCAAAATTACACACGGCAAAAAAGTGCTCGGTAAAATTCTGAAAATACACACGGCGAAGAATTACACTGGGCAAAATGTTGAGAAAACACTCGGTAGAAAAGAATACTCGGCAAAACGACATCATGTGGATTCTGCGGTGCAGTTAACAACACCGCGCCTCCACCCCTGGCCAGGGATGTGTTGGACTGTGCCTTCCTTTCAAAGCGAGAAGCGGCGATTACAGTTTCGGTGACGTGGACTATCTGGGGAAGCCGAAATAAGTATGATCATGGGGAGGTAAAGTACCAACCCCTGAAGTCTATGGACCTGATGGATGAGCTAATAAAATCTCTAGATATCCCTCCATCGGGAGATGATACTCCGGCCTGGGTGGAAGTTCAGAGATGGTCTAGACCCGCTCAGGCCTTGTTTACTTTTCTCATATTTTTATCCACTAGAGTTTTGGGAATATGAGGAGATTTGGTGTTCACCCAATACTCTTCAATCCCCACAAATACTAAATACTCTACCATGTAGGAGAGTTTTTAATCTAGGCAAAAGTAAGAAGGATTTGCAGGGATATTCCGGGATTTGCGGGGATTATCCCGGCCAAACCCAATAAACGGACTACGAGAATTAGAATAATCCCCTTCATTCCCCCACAAATACACTAGTGAATACGAGAAAAGTAAACAAGGCCTCAGGGTTGGATGAAATTGAATTGTGATGGGGCTCTGGACATCAACGCTGGGAAGGCAGGAGTAGGAGTAGTGGTACGAGATGAGACGGGGGCGTTTGTGGCTGCAGAGTGCCGACAATATGACTATATCTCCGATCCAGGGATGGTGGAACTTCTTGCATGCCGTGATGCCTTTCAGTTTGCCAAGGAGCGGGGACGGAATTATGTGGAGGTGGAAACAGACTGCCAGCTAATTGTTACAGAGTGGATCAAGAATGAGGCACACAGGACGTCCTCGAAACCAGATTGTGAGGGAGATGATAGCTACTGTCTCCAATTTCCAGGGTTTTAGTTTTCGTTTTGCTAGGAGGGAGGCGAATAAAGCGGCACATGCTGGTGCTCGCACTGCTCTCTCTTTTGTTTCACCGTGTGTGGTGTTTGAACTCATCCCTGGATTTCTGATTGAGCCTGTTCAATCAGACCTTTTGTCGCTGATGGAATAAATGCCTCAACGACGAATGATCAAAGAAAAAAGTTAACAACACCGTGCCGGAAGCTGGCTTTGCCGGTGTGTACTGTAACAAACACTCAACAAAACACTTTTCTGCCTACGGTCAGTCAGCCACGCCAAGGAAAAAAAATCCTTCCTATTGTCTACGAGTGCGTCATGGAGAGTTTCTCGTAGAGTGTGTTTAGTGACAGGGGTGGAGACACGCCCAAGGCAACAAGGGCCTTGGCCTTGGGCGCATGAAAAGTTCCCGCCTAATATTTTTTAAAGAAAAATTTAGCCATGTACGGCCCAACTCGGCAGAGATGAGCCAAGGACAGAAATCCTTTCTGGCTGCTTCGTGTGCCCCTCGCTTGTGCAAGGCGAGTGCGCGCCGCCACGCCTTGCCACCGCTGGTCTCCGCTCGGCCGCCCATGCCTGACTCTGCCACTGCGCCTTTCGGCCTACACGCGGCGCCACCCCTGCCCTGCCTAGCCGCTACCAGGATTGCTGCCTCCTGCCCCCTCCCCCTCCGTCCTTCCGTGCGGCCTGCCTCGGCCAGTCGACCTCCTCGGCCGGTGTGCCCTCAATTCCATCTGCATCTCCTCTCACTATGTGATTTCTTGTTTAGGAATTGGGATTTAGCCACTTTTACCTAAGTGTTCTTGTTTTTGGAATAGAGGATGAAGATCTCCCGCCTGATTAGATTGAGTGATTATGGTAACAATTGTTTGTAATTGATTTCGTGTTTTAGGAATATAATAGGAATAGTTATTTTCCGTCGCTCGAATCAGCAAATGCAAATCCTCAAACCGAAGCATATGCAAATCTCAACTATGAAGGCTGAATTGGATGAATTAGTAGCATGGTGTGCTATATCGAGCTAGATGTATTTCACTCTATCAATGATGATGATGTTTATATCGTTTTTAAGCATATAGGTCACGCGGAGGAATTTTACCTCACCGTTTTTATAAGTTCTCATATTTGTATCAATGACTGACTATTTTATTTCATGTTTGTGCCTTTTCTTATGAAATATTATTGCTTTCTTGAAGGTGTTGGTTTTCTTCTACAATCGATGATGTCATGGAGGCTCGCCAGTGATTTGGTACCATCTTTTGTATTTTGTACTACTATTTATAGTTTCTTGCCATCTCTTATGTATGTTCTTCTATCGTTAACAATGGATTTGCAAATATATATTCATGTTTGCTATCGTACCAAATTTGATGTGCTATTACAAAGTTTTTTTACGCGTAGTTTTTGGCCCGGGGCTTGCTCTATTCCTAGCTCCGCCACTGTTTAAAGACGCGGGGTAAGGTGGCGAGTTGGCGGGTACGAGGTCACACAACTTAACCAGGTTAAGACACACAGTGGTGAATCCTACTCTTGCTATAAATTACTATAATGATAATACGCCGAGTTACAAATATTGGGGTTCACTATGCGAGAGTTGTATTTCTAGAACTTGTTTTGCCCTAAAGGCTCCCAAGGGCCCGACTTATAAAGGTGCCAGATCCTAGGGTTACAAGTTAAAGTCCATACCAGATAGGTCACAGAGTCCTACATTAATATTAACTAGTCTTAGTGTCTTATACTCCAAGGCTCCGACTTCATCTATGTCGTTGTCGTAGCCTCCCTATATTTGGCATGGGCCTCCCTTCTAGATCCATCTAACTGGACCACCCTACAAGCCATAGAACTTGCTACCAACTGTGGTCCACACGGGTTATCCGAAATAGAGCTATGGTGATACTCATTATGCATATCTCCAACAGTAGCCCCCAAAGAAGTTTGAGATCTTGCGTTGTCTTGTTGCTTTATGTCTTGAATGCTCCGTCTAGGTGATGTTGGCAAACATGGCAATCAATATCTTGAAGTTCTCTCAAAGAACACTGCAAATCGTTTTCTCCATCTTTAACTTGTAAGTCGGAGAATTATTGAGTCTTGATCATCTCTTCGGTAATTGGTAATTTTCTGGTTTTATCAAATATTATTTGGACGTAAGATGTCCACAACAGTTGTCAGGAAGATGACTTAGTGTACAGACTACACTTCCTCGTAACTCACAACGGCTAGTGAATAATCATTATGATTTTTCCGCGTGAGAAATCCGATCCTTGGCGGCAGTTGTGGTGGCGTGGCGAAATTACTGCACACGTTCCCATACACATGCCCACATCCAATCCAATGGATTTCCACTTGCACGAATCTCGATGATAGGGATATATAGGTTACTGTGCTGGTAACTGATCTCATTCACCCATCTTCCCCTAGCCTTCATCTTCTTCCTCACAACGGGCACCACTTCAAGCTCCCGAGCAAGAAACCCAAGACCCCAATCTCATCTCCCATCTCCTCTTCCTCCAATGTCGAGCTCCAGCATCCTACCTCCACGACACATGATGACTCTCAGACTGGACCATCTCAGGAGGTGGTTGTGCCATATGAGGGGCTGTCGATTTCGGTCAACGCCATGGTGGAACAGACCACGACCTTCCAGAGGAAGAAGAAGACGCAGACTCTCACCGCTGTGAGTGGAGAGGTTCAAAGATCACTCATGTAGAGCTCAAGGACCTCATCCCCGAGGGCTATTCCCGTCGATGGAGGGGCTCAACTGGCGGCTAGCGCTGGCCGGCAAGGTGCCACAAATGGCAGGACCTCTGTGGTCTTGCACACGTCCGGTGTTCGACAACGACTCCCGCTCTCCCTGATCTGCTGGGATGCGGAAGCAGTGGCGGAGCTAGAGTTCGAGTTACCAGGGTGCCAGGCAGTAGAACATGGTGCCACATGAGTGAAAAAACTCATTTTCCGGGGTGCACATATGGTGAAAAATTGTCATCTAACAAAGAAATGTTCTTCTAGCCGGTATCCCGTGCACCCCCATGGGCACACATGGATCTGCCACTGTGCGGAAGTAGACCATATGGAACTAGGATCCAACAGCACGACGGTGTGCCAGGTTGTGTCGTCTCCCACATGCGTAGTTACTCTTGGAACCACAAGCACGAGAGCCAGAGAGAGAGAGAGAGAGGGGAAAAATACCTAAGGAACAAGGCCATAGGAATTTCCCAATTATTTATTATTATTTTCCTTCTCCCTGGACCCCTCTTTATATAAGAGAAGGGGAGGGACTCCCACTTGCCAGCTTGCAATGTGGCACTAAAGGAGGAGGGGGTGCCCCATGGATAGGAGGCCGACCGGCTAGGCCCCTCCCAACCGCGCGTGCGGCCCAAGGCCGGTCGGGCAAGGTGCCCTAGGCGGCTGCCCCCTACATGGGCCCTTCCCTTCGGGACGTGTCCCATTAGGGACGTTTTGCAAAAAAAAGTCATTTAAATATTATTTTTAATCATTAATTCCAACAAGTAATATAAAAAAATTAACATTTCCTCATGATCAAAAACTCCTTTTCGATCAATTCGAACTACTTCGGACTTTACTCGGAACCCTTCTGGTTTCTCTCTTCTCTCTTCTGGTGATCCTAAAACAATCTCCAAGTGTTGAAGAACCCTTAAGTGTGTTACCCTACGGTTCGTGAACATCACAGACATGATCGAGACATCTCTCGTATCAATGATCATTAGCGGGATCTGAATACCCATAATGACCCCTATGCATTCCACGATGTTATTGTCGTTTGAACCATAAACATCAAATTTAATTCCTTTTGTTACTTTAATACCATAACTCATCCGAGATATGATCATCAATATCAACATACCTTGTTTAATCTCCTTACTGACAAGTCTACTTATCTTGTTCCCATGATATCACATCTTTATGACCTAGTCATACGTTGTAGCTTCTTGGATGCAATCTCGCCAAGTGGGATCGGTGTATATTCCCGTCACACGGGAGAATAAATCCCGATCTTGATGCATACGCCTCAACATATACCATTGGAATACCTAATAGACACCTTTATGATCACCCTTTTATGGTGTGACGGTTGATGCAATCAAAAAAGCCTCGGGTGATAGTGATTAGATATGATCTCACGGGCTAAGGAGACGGTCACTTCGTTTCCTAATTATTGCAACGATGAACTATGTGACTTGATCGTGTCATAATACTTATGTTGGGTAAGCTTGTCCATCATATCATTCATAATGATATGTCTTCATTGTCAATTGGCATAAATGCTCCATGATCAAGAAGACTTGATCATCAGTTGCCCAATGAACTAGTTGTATAGATGCTACTAGGGACTTGATTTGTTTACATACCATACGTGTACTAATGTTTCTGCTTAATACAATTATAGCACGATATAAAACTATTATGAACTAACTAAGATACAATAATAAACGCCATTTATTATTTGCATGTAGGGAATATGTCCTTCACCGGCTTCCTCCTAAGGCGCTGCACTGAGCCTTCCTCTTCAGACTAGGCTTTCTCTTCTCTTTCTAGAAACTAGGCCGCATGAAAGGCTATGTAACTTACCACCGCTATGGGACACCTGGTCTTGTCATAATAAATAAATGTCATGGTGATATCCATGTAGCATATTCTCAACAAACTCACACATTCATCTCCAAGTCATAAACTAGCAGTGTATCGGTGGGCTTGTATTTTGAACGCACATAGGTATGCTTAATCGTAGATATTCCATACATTTAGGAAAAAATTGAGAACTTTCAGTTCATTTTGTACTATTTTCAGTCACTAAGCAATTCATAAAGATCATCATAAATAAGAAAAATCACTTGTCGCGAAGGTCACTGGCGGTACATTTCCCACTTGAAGCCCCTGCAATCTTGGTTAGGATCTTTGGTGGCGTTGCCATCACCGAAGACTTTGACATTGGGCTAGCTCTTCCCTTCACCGAGTGTGTCATGCCACGGATGCTTAGGTGTGCCTGGTTACAAGAATTATGGCTGATCTCATGTCTGTCCTAGGTCGAATATTTTGCCACTACTCACTGATTTGGCACTCTGCCGCGGAGCCTCGCGCCAATGAAGCCAGCCTACTCTCTGCACTGGATGATGAAGCATGTGCCTACCTAGCTAGGTGATATCTTCGCTTTAGCTTTCTAGACATGCTGGGGAGCCATTGAGATGGAAAAGAGAGGCGCTTGTGCCACTATCACCGGAATTAGTAGCTAGGGTTTGGATAGTATAAAAAGGGAATTGCTACCCCAACAGTTGCATGGGACTTAGACATGATGGAACTCACATAACGGATAATGTTGGCAGACGAGACCTATAGCCGGCTTCTTGACAGGGTAAGTGATGGTAAAATTTGGTTTGGTAGATATTTCACTCCAAAATCTCCTCTCGGCAACTTTTTAAATCCTCCTAACTCCAAGCAACTTGGTAATGTTAAATAATGGGCTCGACAAGTTGAGAATCAAGACGCAAGTAACAAAGGCGCAAATATCCTGACTCGGTGGGGTATGCGTTGTGGCTCTAAGAGGGGCAACAAGGGGAAAATGGGAATCACCCCTGCTTGAGCCTTCGTCATCAGACTGGAATTTGGTCATAATAAGATGTAGGCGGCCTAGCCTTCAACAAATGTTGTTCCTTTCTTTTTGTTGTTAGAGAATAGTGGTGTTCATGTTCTAAACTGACAAGGCAATCTTTACTCCATCATCTTGTCTCTCCTGTTCACTGTGGGCATGATTGGTAGCCCGCACCACTTGGAAATAGGCCAGCTGGATGCAAAAATGGGCCGATTGGTAGCCCACATGACACCCATGTTATGGCCAGCGTGCGCATCAAAGCAACGCTCAGCCATGCCCAACAACAACGGCTGATTCCACCATTTCCCTAGAGTCACCCTAGCGACTGTCTCTCGAGAGCCAACTTCCTCTGCTATTTGCACAAGCTGATGTGACCATGGAGATGGGTGAGATCCCGCGTTGCAGCGAAAAAGGTAGTTGTAGTATTTCGGTCACCTCCCGTGGAAATTCTCCCCTTATTTCTACCCTCTTCCCTCACCTAAAATGCCAAATCACCATTTCTCGCTTCGAGGTCTCTTCTCCTGGCAGCGGAAAATCTCATGGCCAGCAACCTCCCAACGGCCACCCGGCGGCGAGTCTGTAGGTGCCATGCCAAACTGGAACGACGCCGAGAGATCGACTGCAATGTTGGTAGGGTTAAGTTCCATTTTCCCCAATTCATTTCAATGGCTAGGGTTAGCTAACAATTGGGGATTTTAACCTCAATTCGAGTCGATTTTTAGGAAATTCTTGTGTGTTAAGCCCTCACGTACAAGGACTATGATCCATACTACATCAAAGACCCCTTGTTATCCGGCGTAGAAGTAGATTGTCGCCACATCTATCTGCCGTGTCCACAAGCTTGAGCTTCTAAAGTGCATTGCATTTGAAGGAAATCAACACTAGCCATAGGTTCTACCTCTATTCTGTGCAAGATGTAAGCATAAATAACTAGCTCGACCTGAATCTTCTAGTTTGACAGTCACTAGCTCATCCAATACATATGTCCACGACATTTTGATATGCAGGAGGCCACGAACTATGGGTTTGTGGCTTGGTTGGACAAAGAATGGCCGCAGACTGCCAAAAATGCACTAGGAATACTATGGGAAATGTATGAAGACAACACCAGTGCAAGAATCGACGAGATGATTCAGAATGCTAAGCTGGTGAAGCATCTTGCTGATGAGAAGAACAAGATTGAACAAAAGTATTCATGTCTCTTGGTTAATGTGAATAAATTAATGGATGAAATTGAGAGAAGGTGTCTAGAGAACAACTTGTCAAGGATTGATGACAAGGTTATTTAAGAGTTGCAGAATGAAGTGGATATGCTTAAGCAAGTGCAGAAATCTCAGGCAGAGATAATGAAGTCATCTAGTCATCATTGTTTCAAATTGAGGAGCCAGGTTCCTGATTTCAATTTTACATGAAACTGATAAAACCGTTTTAGGTGGAAACCCACCCCTCACAAAGAGAAGCGCCACTCAGACCTACTCAAACGAAAATCCACGAACACAATTGAGAAGCACACTACAACTAAAATAGAACACTTCGTCTAGCGTTGCTTTTTACAAAACAGAGAACACTTATTTTCATCATCCCAGCGTTATTGTGCTTCAAGATGCTCACTCTAGTCCAATTCTCATTCTCAAAGGCACTCACCCCTACCGCAAGTTGAAAGCCTCCACTACAACTATAGACAACAACAGTGTCGCGATATCTTGAAGACGTCGCACCTTCTGTTTCTGCAAGCAAGCCCAATTAGTTAACTAGTACGAGATCTTGCGAACATGATCACTCTGTAACACAACATCGAAAACTATCTCATTCCAGGTTTTCCACACAGTCCACATCAATGCAGAGACACCACTAACAACTACTAGCCTAATCTTACTAGGGAAACACCACACCTAGAGACCTACCTCTACAAACTTGCTCCGAGTAGTACTAAGATTAAAATAACACTTAAAGAAACTCCAGAAATATGTAGCATGAGAACACTCAAAGAATAAATGATTGGTTGTCTCATCTTTCTCACAAGACATACACTTTGACACCTTTCCTTTCCAACCTCTACCCAACAAGTTATCTTTAGTAAAGATGCTATTGTGTGCAACCAACCACAGGAAAACCTTCACTTGAAGAGGCACTTTAACAAACCCAAGTTTCCTATGTTCCCACTTAACTTGAACAAATTTTATGGCCAAGTACATGGATTTAATAGAGAACACACCAGACTTGGCCAGTGTCCACTTAGGTAGATCTTCCTCATCATTCAGTCTAACCCCATCACAAATGGATTGAATCTGTTTCCACATATTTCATTCTATAAGGTTCTTCTAAATTTAACACAGATCCAACCTTCTGACAACACCCTTGCTACACTAATATTATTATTAGTAGTCACAATATATAGTCTAGGGTATCTATTCATAAAATAAGCTTATCCTACCCAAAAATCTCCCCGAAACCTAGTTCTATTACTACTAGCTACTAGTCTTTTAGACAGAAACTAAAATACAATTCCTTTAAGGCGCGTTCGGTAGGTTGCCTACCCTTCGGATAGGCCTGCTGGATGCTAGAATCAGGTGATACGATGGTTGTACTCAGTATGTATTGTGGCCCACACGGTTCTTAAAGCACCTCCTGACTAGGCCCTAAGGGAACGCCCAAATCAGCCATTTTTTAGTGGTGGGCCGTGGCGATGTGAAAAGTGAGGACACCGCGCACGCCGTAGCTCAACACGAGATGGAGGGAGATTGCGTAATCAAGTTGTTGTTTCGTGGCAAAGCTGGGTGTCACCTCCCCTATTCGGTGACTTACCAACTTTAGGCCTTAGAAAAATCCTCATTTACGCTTTGACACCGGTGGCTACGGAGGCTATGACACAGATCTACTCTGTCTTCAGACCGGTGTTATCTTCTGTAGGACGAGCTCATATCCTTCTTTTCTAGCATCGGACCATCATAGTATTCTAGACCATGGACTCTTTTCCTTCTTCTTTGATACCGGCTCATCTCCCTCGCCTACTATGGCGGCGATAAACGACGCTCCTACTGTGCTTTCTGCCTCACCCTGACTAGAAGGTATGTAGGGTCGATTTAGCGAGTACTCATCATAGAGATATTTTATTAGGTTAACCTAATGGATCTTATCCATCAAGCATGATCACTCATAGGTGTGATTCATGCCTGGATCCTGCTACTTCATAAGAGAGCAGTTAGGCGTGCTGCCTTTCCTAGGCTCACATACGGTTCTATGATTGTCCGAGATCAGGACAGGATGGAAAATATCAACTACATTTATAGCTCCAACAATGTAGAAGCTCTCCAAATGCAGTGGATGATAAGAGACCCTTTCTTTGAAGTCATCAAAAGG
Organism: Avena eriantha; assembly: GCA_910589775.1. NCBI lineage: Eukaryota > Viridiplantae > Streptophyta > Magnoliopsida > Poales > Poaceae > Avena > Avena eriantha. Next base: position 144,259,935 of record OU342744.1, on the reverse strand, counting down.
TTTAGGGAACGAGGACTGCTGCAAGATAGTATCCACACCTCTATTGAAGAACAAGTGCTATGGTTCTTCATGTTGTGGGTCATAACCAAGGTTTAGAGTGATCCATAACACATTAGGAGATCGATAGAGACTATTGCTCGCTATTTCGAACAAGTCTTCTATGCAATTGGAGAGCTCAAAGGACATATGATAAAACCACCAAGTGGTCACACACCAAGCAAGATACGAATCAGCCGTAGATGGTTTCCATATTTCCGGGTGAGTACTAATTCTCTTGTTTCTTTTCATGAAACAATTATATTGCTCAAAAGCATCACACTTTGCTCATGTGTTGATAGGATTGAATTGACGCTATCGATGGAACTCATGTGACTGCTAGAGTGCCGATATCACAATCAACAACATACATAGTAAGGAGGCACTACACCAATCATAATGTGCTAGTTGTTGATTTTGGTATGAAGTTCACCTGTGTGCTAGCTGGTTGGGATGGATCTGCTCATGATGCAAGCCTACTTGCTGACAGCTTTTCTAGAGATGATGGGTTGAACATTCATGATGGTAAGTTCTTTCTTGGAGATGCTAGATATGCATGACGACATGGGATTGTACCATCTTTTAGAAAAATAAGGTACCATCTGAATGAGTTCTCTCCAAGGAACTGTCATCAGATTGATGACAAGTACGCCATGAGGGGGTCCTCGAGGCATGCGGAAGAGAGGGGTGTGAGGCGTACGGTGTTCCGGGACGGTGAGCACACAAGTTTACCTAGGTTTGAATCCACCGTCTTTGGACGGATCCTACTCCTGCTAGCAATCCAGTAATACGGCAGAGCCGGAATATGGGTTACAAGGGTTCGTCTGTGCGAGTTGAGATTGTAGACTATTGGGTGCCCTAAAGGCTCTCCCTAGGATGGCTTATATAGATATCCGGCCTAGGGTTTACAAGAGAGATCTATCCGACCATGTCTAAGAGTCGGTTACAGAGTACATCTTGAACTACAAGTAACACTATGGGCCTATGTCAGTAAGTCTTCTGGGCCTTCCCGTAGCCGGATTGGACTCCGTCTCTTCTCCCTGACTGGGTCGCCCGTGAAGCAAAGATCTAACCCGAAGTGGGCCACCCTGGTCAGTGAGGAACTGTGAGGATAACCGGAAAGTATATCCCCAACAGCTGCCCCCGGAAGTCTCCAAGATCCAAAGTCGGATTCATCATCATCTAGCTTAATCTTTGGCTTGCAGAATCTTGACGGGTTCCTGAAACTTCAAAACAAAAGATACGATTTGGGTCTCAAAAATAAGTCGGACCTATCAATACATTAGTCGTGTTTCCAGCTCATAATTCAAACTAAGCCGGAACTTGGTCTCTGACGTCATCTGACACCAGTCATGGTCAAGTCACGTCACTGACAGACATTTCCTTTCAGAATGACCGTTGGTGGGCCCGTCTTTTGTGGAACCGAGGCACCGTTTCAATGCGTGCGTGGAGATCGAGGCGGCGTAATCATCGCGTGGGGGCTTCCCAGTTCTTTCCATGACGTGTGGCGTGTTTACTGTGACATTTGCACGAATCTTGGTGTGGCTTGCCGGTTATAAGGGGTTAGGATTTCTTTTCCTCATCTTCTTCACCTATTCCCAGCATCGCTTCCTTCTCCCCTACTTCTCCCACGCGCACAGAGCTCCCTTGCCTCCAAAAATTCCCAGCGCCGCCCACCCAAGGTCACCGGCGCACCAGGAGAATGGCTTCCACATCATCCTCCGACGCAGCAGCGATGGTGGCGACGGCAACGGCGGTGGAAAAGGAGAGCAATCGCGGGGTCTTGATCCCGTGCGTACTTGATGACGAAAAACTCCGCGTCATAGAAAAAGAAGGGCTCCTCCGTGCCGGCGAGTGGCAGAGCGGTTTCGGCGAAGCCATCCCCAACCCTCGCAATGGACAGAGGTTTATCCTTTCCTCCCTTAGATTTTTTTTCTGAGGTGATAGATCATTAAAGTGTTCAACTTCACCATCTCCCCCCGAACTCCATCTTAGAGATGAGTACTTACGCATCTTTGTGCGAGGGGTATCTCGACATTAGGCCGAGTCTCACTCTTTTTCGGTATTATTTCCACGTCCGGAGAAATTCCATCACCGCCGATAATCCTTGCATTACCGGTACAATTAGTTTTTCGGTTCGGCGTGAGCGTGTTTATCCTCGGATTTTAGCTAGTGAGTTAGTAAAACAATGGCCGACTACCTTTTTCTATCATAAGGACATTCCCGCTCTCGACAAAGCTACTGCATTGCCGGCTTTCGTCGATGGAGCCGCCACGCCTCAAGCTTCTTGGGATGAGGTCGCTCCGGCTCTCAGTGACGATATGCTTCTTGCCAAGAGGCGGATTGAATATCTGATGAAGCACAAGGGCCTGAAAGAGTCCGACTTGGTCCAGTGTTGGGTTTCTCGCTGGATCCAACCTCTCCAACACCATGGCGACCGACTGATGCATTCCATCATGACGTCGAAAAAGGACTCCCTCCGCATCAGCCCCAAGGCCTTAAAGCCGCAAGATTATATAAGCCAAATCGAATGGCTGATAAGAGAGCGGATTGAGAGGAAGATCCCGGATCTATCCCTGGACATGCATACATCGGAAGATCCCATTGTGTTGGTAAGATTTAGCAACAACCCTTTTATGTGTTTCACCTTTAAGTTATTTCACAACACTGAGATACTATCTTCTTTTTATCTTGCCGACCTCCCCGAGTCGGAATTTTCTCCTATGGAGGGATATCCTCCCGAGTTTTCTCAGGAGGAGGAATTGATCCCACATTGTGCCTAGGAAGCGCAAAGCTGTGACAGTGGCTATCGGCACAAAGGAAGTGCCAGTTGTGAAGAGGTAACTTTCCTCACAACTTCTGCATTTGTACTTTACTCGTGATTTCTTCTGAGATGTAATGTTCTTCATTCTATTATCTTCTCAGAGCTAAAGAGCTTGTCAAGGGCAAGGGGAAGGATGCCGCCTCGAAGCCTCTATGCCAGTCAAAGCTCAAACTGGCTTCTCCTGCCGTAGCTCCTCCGAATCCCGCTCCTCAGCCTTATGCAGCATCGGAGATTACTCAATCTCTGACTGTTGTAGAAGATCCGGCTCAAACAGCAGATCCCACGATCCTTGAGTCGCAGACTGATGTCACCATGGGTGACTCAGGTTTTGATAAGGGTCAACCCTCTTCGTGTAATGATCCCTCGGTAGAGACCTTCGCCGAAAATCTCCTGAACAATCCAGGACTTGCCAAATTTGGCTTGTCTCAGAAATCTACGGATGAAATCCAGTGGCTGGCCCGACAATGCCTGGAAAGCCGAAATATCTCTGCCAAAGAAGAAGCACAAGAAGCAGAGGACATCAAGCACTCTGATCTCTTGAACAAGTGCGTCTTCGCGACGAGAAGCTGAGGACCGGCGAGCTTCCAACTGCGCTAGTGGTTCCTCTGACTCTCGCCGAGAAGGTTGTTGTTGAAGTGAATGCGAGTTTGGACAAACTCACTCGTGAACAATATGTAAGTTGGAATTCCAACTCCCATTTTTCCTTATTTCATATCATATCCTCTAGCCCCCAAGCATGAAGCTGAATAATCAAATTTCGGTTTTATGCTTCCTTAGGATGCCAAAGAATGAACTAGTGTAGCCCCCAAGGCTCGTGCTGATATTAGTAAAAATAATAGCCCGAGTCTTTAGTAGACTTCTGACTTTGGGTATTCTGACTTACAGAAAGTATATTCCTATAACCAGGATTTGTTGAAAAATGTTTGCAACAAGCGGAAAGAGATTAGAGCTCTTCGGCTTGAAAATGCACAACTGAAGGTTTCCAAGGATGAGGCCAAAGGTAAACATTCCGAGACTCAAACCTTGTCTGTTCTTTCATAGTCGAATTTTTTGCTGATCTGTTATTCTTTTTTGACTTACAACACTGGTAAAACAGTCTTGCGCTATGATCGAAGAGGCCAAGAACCTCAAGACCTTGGTGGTGGAGAACAAAGAACTTCGCCAAGAGATGGATAAGCTCAAGGCAGATCATGAGACGAGCATTGCTCAAATTCTCGAGTCCACCTCCATGGCCACTGATGAGCGTGATTACAAGATTGCGATTCAAGATCAGAAAATCTCGGATCTCAACGACGAGCTATTCAGAGAAAAGGATATATCCGCGGTGCTCCGGGCTAAACTCCAAAGTCTTCGTGAAGAGAAGGCCAAAGTTGATGATGTCATCTTTGGTATGTCTCCCTTTCTCTGATTTTATCTGTATCTTCCGACTCTTAGAGTTCAGGTTTTTAGATTTACCCTTTGCATTATATGCGCAGGTCCTCTGAACTTGACGGACTCCACCTCTGCCGAGCCTCACACCCACCGGCTTACCCAAGTCGGTGATTTGCTTCATGACTTCCGCCAATCCATCGAGGATATTGGCGAAGCTCTCAAGGTTCCGGATATGCATAACATGTCCGACTTTCAGGTGCGAAATAAGGCAAAGGAGATGTCGCAGCTTGTCCAGGACTGGAACATGTCCTACGCGCAATCCGCATCGTAGAACGCTCTCACAATGGTCATGAGCTAGCATGGAAGCATGGAAATTTGGCAAGTGACTAGAGGGTATTCTACTGTGGATGAAGACGGCCAGGAGCAAGATATCAAAGCCATCATGGACTCCTGCGCCGGATATGGGTGCCAAGTAGCTGATTTGACCAGCTATGACACTCCCTTCTTCACCCGCGTGGACACGCTGCCTCCTCCTCCTGAAGAAATAGCTGAAGTTTCTGACGATGAACAAACCGTATCGGATTTGAACATATCGGAACGTTATCAAGCCGAGGCCGATGCATCCAGCGAGCCGGCAGCTCCTACCACTTCTCCTGCATCATAGATCATCAGAAAGAATAGATGTGTTATTCTGAAAACATTATGGGTCTGTAAATAAGTAGTATGATACTTTTGCTAGTGCTAAGTTGTTATATATTCAACACTTTTGATGTTGATATTTTATGCCTGAAATGTTTACATAAGCACTTGTATTTTTTGTCTACACTTCTCGTTTATCTGGCTTTCCGCCTCGTCCATTTCGTGAGCCGGCTAAACTTTCAGCACGGAAACTTTGCCGAGCAACGGAGCTCAACTGCTAAACCAGTTTAAACTCGGAAACAAAGCCGACTTCTAGTACCAACAATTCACTACTCGGAAAATACCCGCATCCGGCAATCAGACAAATAACCAAAGTATAGACTAGGAAATATAGATTTATACCCGAAGGTAGCAATTTTAGAATCGGAAATCTAAACCAGAACAAACATGAGCATAAAGTACTTTCAAGTATTCTAGGATTTTCGACTTCGTGACATGATCATTTGGAAATAAGATGGTAAAAACTTCTCAGAAAAACTTGAGGCAAAAAAAAACTTTTATTTCTCATAGAACATGTACACATATATGATTACAAAGAAGGATAAACTAAGAATAAAAGGGACGTAGCTGAGCAATATTCCATGGTCTGTCTAGTTCTTCAGGATTTGTACTGCCTCCAGCTCTCTTTCTCTTCTTAGTAGCAGGTCTTTCTTTGACTGGCCCCATATCAGTTAGGTAGTATGAACCATTGTGTAATAATCGACTAACTAAAAATGGCCCTTCCCATACTAGGGAAAGTTTGTGCTTCCTTTGTTGCACAAGCCAGAGAACCAAATCACCCTTATTAAAAGACTGGTTTCTGACACTCTAGCTATGATACTTGCGTAACTTCTGCTGATAGGCTGTTGATCTCATTTCAGCAACAACGCGAACTTCTTCGACTAAGTCGAGATCATTTTGTCGAGAAATCTCGGCATCCTCTTCGATATATGCGGCCACTCTAGGAGAAGTGTGAATCAAATCACTAGGAAGAACTGCTTCTACGCCATAGACCAAGAAGAAAGGTGTGTATCCAGTTGACCTGTTCGGAGTTGTTCGTAAATTCCATATTATAGAAGGTAACTCCTCTGCCCAAGCCCCCGCAGCACGTCGTAGTGGTGCTTCGAGTCTCGGTTTTAGGCCTTGTAGGATTAAACCATTTGCACTTTTGACTTGTCCATTAGCCCGCGGATGTGCGACTGACGCAATGTCAAGCCGGATATTTTGTTCGTTGCAGAATTCGGCAAGTTCTCCCATAGAGAAATTACTCCTGTTGTCCGTGATAATACTATGCGGATAACCATATTGGATTATAACATCCTCGACAAATCTTTTGGTTGTTGCTCCATTACAACTAGTGACGGGTTTAACCTCAATCCATTTGGTGAATTTATCCACCATCACTAAGAGGTGAGTAAATCCACTTGGAGCCCGTTTGAACGGTCCTACCATGTCAAGCCCCCAGACCGCAAAAGGCCATGTTATAGGTATTGTTCGCAGCTCATCAACCGGAATGCGAGCTTGTTTGGCGTACTTTTGGCAGCCCTTGCACGTCTTGACCAGCCGTTCGGCATCTGCTTTGGCTGTAAGCTAGAAAAAATCGTGTCGAAAAGCTTTTGCCACTAAAGATTTGGCTGCAGCATGGTGACCACACTCGCCTTCGTGGATTTCTCTTAAGATTTCCACTCCTTCTTCCGGAGATACGCAGTGCTGAAAGACCCCAGACACACTCCCCTTATAGAGCTCACCATTAACTACAGTATAGGATTTTGCTCGTCGGATGATCTACCGGCTCAGAACTTTGTCTTCGGGTAATTTGCCATCTACCAAATAATCAAGGTATGGTTGAGTTCAGCTGGGGATTACAGCCAGAACTGCTATCAAAGGTGAGTTGGATTTGGTCAGATATTCCTCGTCCACTCCCTTTATTGAGGAAACTTTGAGGTGCTCTAAAAAAGTGCCATCCGGGACCTCTTTCCGTGCAGAGCCTATTCGAGATAATGCATCTGCTTCCTAATTTTCTGCTCGAGGGATGTGTTGAACCTCAAACCCTTCGAACGATTTAGATAAATCGTCCACGACAGCTTTATATGCTGCCATGTGATTATTTGCATTACAAATATCCGACACTTGCTGAGCAACAAGATCTGAATCTCCGTAACAGATCAAACGTCGGATGTCGATATCCTTAGCAATCCAGATTCCATGCAGCAGTGCTTCATACTCGGCAATATTATTTGTCGCTGTGAAGTGGATCTGCAACACATATAAAAGTTTATCTCCTTGGGGTGATTTGAGCACCACGCCAGCCCTCGAGCCCCCGCGAGCCTTAGACCCAACAAAATATAGGGTCCAATATTCCGACTCGGGGAGGGTCATATTCTCCTTTGTCTCTGTCCAATCAGCAACAAAGTCAGCAAGGATTTGGGATTTGATTACTGTCCGAGGTTTATACTCAATGTCAAAAGCTGAAAGCTCTATGCCCCATTTGGCGACGTGTCCTGTGGCATCACTGCTGTTGATTATATCTCTCATGGGAGCTGTGCTCACCACGGTAATTAGATGTTCCTGAAAATAATGTCGTAGCTTACGAGATGCTAAGAACACACCATAAGCTAGCTTTTGATAGTGCGGATACCGCTGTTTCGATTCTGTTAAGACCTCGCTGAGAAAGTAAGTCGGACGTGATGACCCACAAGTATAGGGGGTGTATCGCAGTATTTTCGAGGGAAGTGAAACCCAATTTATTGATTCGACACAAGGGGAGCCAAAAAATATTTATAAGCCTTAACAAATGAGTTGTCAATTCAGCTACACCTGGAAACAATCTTGCTCACAGCAGTTTATCAGTAGCAACAGTTTTGTAGTAGGAATAGTAAAGTAACAGCAGTAGTAAAGTAAAGACAACAGTAACAATAGAAGTAAACAATAGGATTCGAGTGCAGTAGGCATAGGGATGGATAGACGGGCGTTGCATAGACAAGACAATTCACATAGCAATCAGAACAAAGGGAAATTGCAGATAAATAAGATAAAGCATCCAAGTACTAGATAATCCTAGGCATGTGTTCCATATATAGTCATACGTGCTCGTAATGAGAACTTGCACAACATCTTTTGTCCTGCCAGCCCGTTTGCAGCGGGGCCTCAAGGGAACTACTGGCAATTAAGGTGCTCCTTTTAATAGAGCACCGGAGCAAAGCATTAACACTCCGTGAACACATGTGATCCTCACATCAAAGCCATTCCCTCCGGTTATCCCGATTTGTATCACTTCGGGGCCATTGGTTCCGGACAACAACATATGTATACAACTTGCAGATAAGACCATAAACTATACTATCATAATGAATCAATAACATGTTCATATCAGAAATCATGGCACTCGGGCCCTAGTGACAAGCATTAAGCACAACAAGTCGCAACAAAGTCACAAAGCACTAATAAAAGATACTAGGCACCATGCCCTAACAATCTGATGCCATTACATGAATGATCTCATCCAATCCCTACCATCCCCATAGCCTACAGCGGGGCATTACTCACTCATAGATGGGAGAAACATGGATGGTCGATGGAGAAGCGATGGTGATGATGATGGCGATGATCTCCTCCAATTCCCCGTCCCGGCAGGGTGCCAGAACAGAGTTTCTGGTGCTTTTTCATGAAATCTGGTGGTGGCGGCGGAGCGGAACTCCTTCTGAAAAAACGTCGAACCCCCTTAAGTTTTTAGGTCAGAAGGCAACTTATAGGCGAAGAGGGAGACCGAGGGGGAGTCTGGGGCGGCTAGACCACACCCTGGCGCGGCCAGGCCCAACCCGCATGGCCAGGTGGTGTGGCTGGGCCCCAGCCCCACTCCGTCTCATATTCTGGCTCTAGGAATATTCTGGTGAAATAGGATTTTTGGCTTTCGTCCCGTCCAATTCCGAGAATATTCATTTTCTGACTTTCCTAGAACCAAAAACAGCAGAAAACAAGCAGCTGGCACTGTGGCTCTTGTTAATAGGTTAGTCCAAGAAATCATATGAAAAGTACTCCAAAGTGTGGACAAAACACAAGAAAGTAGATAAAACCAAGCATGGAACATCAAAAATTATAGATACATTTGCAATGTATCAACATCCGCAAGCTTAACTCCTGCTCGTCCTCAAGTAGGTAAGTGATAAAAAGAAAGAATAATTTTTGAGGTGACATGCACCATCAAAGACTTGATCAAAGTATTTGTAAAACATTCAAACCTGGGATCATAGTACTTCAATCATAACATGAAAGACAAAGTTCTAGCAATAAGACAAAGAAACTATGATGCAACATGAAAAGGCACAAACAAAAGTTTCATGAATAACAATGCTTTGCAAGACGTTTGTTTGTTTCACATAAAGAAAACATAGAATAATAGTATTCAGCTTGTCCCTCATAGAGTAGCAAATATAAATGCATAGGACACCTTCAAAGTTCATAAGAGTGACTAGATACAAATAGTTTAAAACAAGCAATATCAAAGTTATGCATCAATCAACAAGTCTTGGGAGAATGCACATAGAACTAAGAATGGCCACTATGCTCTCAAAGTAGGTGCATAAAGGTAGAAGGTGGAGACTCAATATAATGGTGGAAGAAAGGCCTTCATAGAAGGAAGCATAGATTCAAGTTTCATAAAGAGCTTCCAAAAATTATGGTACTTATAGCTTTCAACTCTCATCGCCCCTATCATAAGCATCTTGAAGTGATTAAGGTTAAAGTGAACAAACTATGGTGTACATGCTTGACGAAGTATAAGTTAGAAATCTCATGTCCCTTGAATATGAGGGCCGCTCCTCATGCTACTCAAGTTTAGTCACCGGTAAGTTCTTGTCATCATAAGTACGTGTGTATCATAGAGAACCGCCAACGGGGTACCCCTTGCCCGATGATACAGAAGAATCCCCATATCAAAATGACAATGCAAGCAGACAATGAGCATCTCAGCAATCTTCTTATTTACCATGGGAATATGGTGCTTTTTTCTCTCTTTCCTCTTTTCATAATCTCATTTTTTTATTTTTCTCTTTTTTCTCAATATAGGACTCTCTTTTATATAAGAAGAATGCTTCATAGAAAGCTCATTATGGTTACGCTGCAGGTTTCCACCATGTCAACATGGATTAGACCAGCGGCCCAGGTGTTTCTCTAACACATATACATAACTCCATGGACTTACAAGCTCCCCTTTCATTTCACATTGACGACATCCATATACAAAAGAGCATGATATCAACTAGGTACAAGTACCAAGTGCAATGTTAAAAGCGTTCCCCATGACAACATGGTTCTGCTAATTCCCAACAAATAAGTGCAGGCATATACAACATAGATGACACAATGGTTCAAGTTTATTAAGGGCAAGAAAACTAAAGTGTGCCATCAAGTTCGTGAGAGCTTTAATCACTAGTTTTCTCATAACAAGTTTAATTCGGAAGGTAAAAAAAGCATGAATATACTTGGAATAGCATAAGCTAGTAGGTAGGTATGGTGGACTCTTTGTAATAACTTGGTTTAGGGAGTTGGATGCATGAGTGGAACTCATACTTGGTTGTGGAGGCTAGCAAAACACTGGGAGCGACAAACTAAGAGAGCAATAATGGCCATAATCATGTAGAGCGACAAAACATCATTGATCAAAGCATAAAGTGATACTACAAGTTGAAAACTAAAGGATCATAAAGGCTATGGTGACTTGAGATAGTCATAACATGGTGTGAGCATGTGCCAAGTAAACCCAAATAAAGCATCAAAGGAGAATACCACTACACTATGCCTTAATATGCTAAAACAATGCATGATTCATCCAAGGCACATTAAGCAATCTCAATTGTTTATAACAAGTCATGCTACAACAAAGAATACTAAGCATAAAGCCAAAACAATATCAAGCATGGCATGACAGAGCATAGGACACAGTCAAAAACAAGCTCTTTTTACCACAGAAGTATGAACTTTCCTACTCTTTTCTAACCCAAACCAAACTATTTGCAAACCAATGTATGAAAGAGGGGGTCCAACCAATTTATTCAGAAAACTAAGCAAACGAAAAACCAAAATGAAAACGAAAAAGAAGATGCTCCAAGAACAACACAACTGTGCATGAAACAATAAAAATGAAGCGTTTGGAATAAACCTGGGATTTTTATTGATGAAGAAGGGGATGCCTTGGGCATCCCCAAGCTTTGAAGCTTGTACTTCTTGGATATTTCTTGGGGTGACACACGTGGCATCCCCAAGCTTGAGCTTTAGTCCATCCTTCATCTCATTACTCATTCCTTCCATACACCTGAATTTTTTCCTTCATACAAAACTTCACACAATCTTTATTAGCAATATTAGTGCACTCAAGATAAATAAGTCTTAAGGTTCAGTTCTAACACCAAATAAACTTCCATTAGAACACTAGCTACTGTAGCACTTCGCTCAAAAAGCTCAATTCCCCAAAAGAACTCAAAAAGGAACCAACAAGAAACAAATGCAGAAAATGGCAGAAATCTGTCAGAACAGACCAGCAGGTAAAGACAAAAAAAAATTGAAGACCTTCTGTTGCTGAAATAAAAAAGTGCTGAACTAACTAAAGTTAGATAACAACCTGGGGCAGAAGCACAAAAATTCACGCCTCAAAAATACATTCAGAGATTTTACACGAATTTTTACGGTGAAGCACAGAAATCTGTTTCGGCACAACAACTTTCCCAATCATTACTTCTCTCTCATTAGAGGTTACTCTTTGCAGAAAAAGCAAATAAAAAGGATAAGGAGCGGTTATTACTGAAGTAATAACTTCCAAGACTCATCTAAAACTTTTGGGTTATCGCCCAATAAGTACTTTTCTTTAACGCCTTTAAGTTAGGCATAAGGAAAAACTAAAATGGATAGAATAGAAATAAGCGGAGATAATCATGGTGAAAACATTGTTTTGTTCAATGAAATCCTTTTGTTAACAAGGTTGATCAGGTCTTGTTACCAAAACAATTTCATATGAAACAAAACTTTGTATTCCACTAATGATTATGTTACCTCATACTTGATAGCAATGGTCCCAATCATAATAGTTTCAAATTTTTCTCTTGGTATGAGAAAATATATTTCTCCAACTTGAATGCCCTCAACATGTTCAATTGAATTCAAAACCATAAGTACTATCAATCTTCTTGGGGAAATAGACAGTATGTTCCTTGTCATTAACATTCAAGGTCACCTTCCCTTGATTACAATTAATAATAGCTCCTGCAGTATTTAAGAAAAGGTCTCCCAAGAATAATAGACATATTATAATCTTCAGGCATGATAGTTTGAGAGGATGCTCACATAAGAAATATGAGTTGAAGTGAAAGAGAGCATCAAGAAGAAAATTCAAAACACATTTAAGTCTAATCCACTTCCTATGCATAGGAATCTTGTATGCAAATAAATTCGCAAGGAACAAAGTGACAGGCATAGAAAGATACAACAAGATTGACATCAAAACTTTCAGCACATAGAGAGGTGTTTCAATACCATGAAAACTTCTACAACCATATTTTCCTCTCTCATAATAATTTTCAGTAGCCTCATGAATAAACTGAACAATATAACTATCACATAAAGCATGCTTTTCATGATCTACAAGCACTAGAGCTTTATTATAAACATTTTCAAAAGAATCCTTAGGAACATAACATTCATCCTCCTTTAGTAAGCATGGGGGACAAGCAAATAATGTAAGGGATAAATAGTTACTCTCATTAGAAGGTAGGCATGGGTAGCTAATCCATTCTTCCTCCTTTTGTTCATCACTCTCCTCCTCTTTTTCATCTAATGAGATTTCAGGTTCATCAATTTCTTCTTCCATAGGATCCTGTAAGGCATTAGTCTCTTCCATTTGTGGAAAGCATCTATTAATATATTCAAGAATATAGCCATTTTCTTCCTTGTAATTATCAAAGCAAAATTTAAGTATACCATAAACCTCATATTTATAAGGTGAATCATCAATATTTTCAAGCAAACTAGCAAGTTCAAATGCACCATTCCAAGCAATAAATTCCTCAATTTGTTCCGCATCATAAAAGTCATAATTTCCTTTAACATGAGAAGATATGGTAACATTATCATTATACTCACATTGAAAAGGGAGGTGTTTATACCTCTTACAGCAACAAGATTTATCAAAGCAATAAGGAACATTATAAGTAGAGCACACGTTTCTAGCAATGGTATACAATTTATCAATTTGTTCCCATAAGTGTTTCCCTTTTTGTGACAAGCGGTGTTCGTTATAATAATATTTTCGATCTTCCGTGAATCCACCTTGCCAATAAGATTCAGTTTCAAAGAAACCAACCATTGATAACAAGCATGATAAAGCAAGACAATAACAGACCAACGAAAATACCAACTAGAGTAGGAACTAATTTTTTTGTATTTTTGATAAAGAACCAAGCAAACAAGACGGAAATAAACTAAGCTTGAACAATAGTGAATCCAAGTGAACTTGATAAATAAAGTTATGCTCCCCGGCAACGGAGCCAGAAAATAGTCTTGATGACCCACAAGTATAGGGGGTGTATCACAGTATTTTCGAGGGAAGTGAAACCCAATTTATTGATTCGACACAAGGGGAGCCAAAGAATATTTATAAGCCTTAACAACTGAGTTGTCAATTCAGCTGCACCTGGAAACAATCTTGCTCATAGTAGTTTATCAGTAGCAACAGTTTTGTAGTAGGAATAGTAAAGTAACAGCAGTAGTAAAGTAAAGACAACAGTAACAATAGTAGTAAACAATAGGACCCGAGTGCGGTAGGCATAGGGATGGATAGACGGGCGTTGCATGGACAAGACAATTCACATAGCAATCAGAACAAAGGGCAATTGTAGATAAATAAGATAAAGCATACAAGTACTAGATAATCCTAGGCATGTGTTCCATATATAGTCATACGTGCTCGCAATGAGAACTTGCACAACATCTTTTGTCCTGCCAGCCCGTTTGCAGCATGGCCTCAAGGGAACTACTGGCAATTAAGGTGCTCCTTTTAATAGAGCATCGGAGCAAAGCATTAACACTCCATGAACACATGTGATCCTCACATCAAAGCCATTCCCTCTGGTTATCCCGATTTCTGTCACTTCGGAGCCATTGATTTCGGACAACAACGTGTGTATACAACTTGCAGATAAGACCATAAACAATACTATCATAATGAATCAATAACATGTTCAGATCTGAAACATGGCACTCGGGCCCTAGTGACAAGCATTAAGCACAACAAGTCGCAACAAAGTCACAAAGCACTAATAAAAGATACTAGGCACCATGCCCTAACAATCTGATGCCATTACATGAACGATCTCATCCAATCCCTACCATCCCCATAGCCTACATCTGGGGATTACTTACTCATAGATGGGGGAAACATGGATGGTTGATGGAGAAGCGATGGTGATGATGATGGCGATTATCTCCTCCAATTCCCCGTCTCGGCAGGGTGCTAGAACGGAGTTTCTGGTGCTGTTTCGTGGAATCTAGTGGTGGCGGCGGAGTGGAACTCCTTCTGGAAATACGTCGAACCCCCCGAGTTTTTAGGTCAGAAGGCAACTTATAGGCGAAGAGGGAGACCGAGGGGGAGTCTGGGGCGGCCAGACCACACCCTGGCGCGGCCAGGCCCAGCCCGCACGGCCAGGTGGTGTGTCTGGGCCCCAGCCCCACTCCATCTCATATTCTGGCTCCGGGAGTCTTTTGGTGAAATAGGATTTTTGGCTTTTGTCCTGTCCAATTCCGAGAATATTCATTTTCTGACTTTCCTGGAACCAAAAACAACAAAAAAGAGGCAGCTGGCACTGTGGCTCTTGTTAATAGGTTAGTCCAAGAAATCATATGAAAAGTACTCCAAAGTGTGGAAAAAACACAAGAAAGTAGATAAAACCAAGCATGGAAAATCAAAAATTATAGATACATTTGCAATGTATCAGGACACTGCACCAAGTGTTCCTGATTTTCCTCCGGTCTCTCCACTCCCATGACGATACTGACGACTTTGTTATCGCAGCAAGATAGAGCAACATCAGTTCCTATGGTTCCGGGGCTGCAAGGATGGGAGCAGATGAGAGTACTGCTTTCAGGTCTTGCAGTGTAGCTTCAGCTTCGTCGGTCCATACAAAATCCTTGGTCTTTTTTAGGAGTTTGTATAATGGTGCAGCTCTTTCACCGAGCCGGCTTACAAACCGACTGACTACGGCAATGCAACCAGTTAGTCTTTGTACGTCCTTCAGGCGAGTTGGCCTGGAAATATTGAGTATGACCTTGATTTTGTCTCGGTTCACCTCTATGCCTCTTTAAGACACGATAAAACCTAACAATTTTCTGGCTGGAATTCCAAAGAAGCATTTCTTCGCGTTAAGCATTATGTTGTATTTTCGTAGATTGGCGAACATTTCCTCCAAGTCGGAAATCAAGGTTTCTTTCTTTTTGGACATCACTGCAGTATCATCCACATATGCATGTACATTGCGTCTAATTTGATTGTGGAGGCAAAGCTGCATTGTGCGTTGGTACGTAGCTCCTGCGTTTTTCAGCCTAAAGGGCATCGTAACAAAACAGAAGGTTCCGAAGGGGGTTATGAATGAAGTTTTGACTTTGTCATATTCCTTCATCCGGATTTGGTGATAACCGGAATATGCGTCGAGGAAACATAGGAGTTCCGAGCCTGCCATAGAATCAATAACTTGATCGATCCTAGGCAGAGCGAACGGATCTTTGGGACAAGCCTTGTTCAAGGCGATATAATCAACACACATCCTTAAATCAGTGGTGTCATTTTTAGGGACCATTATAGGATTGGCTGACCACTCAGTGTGGATGACCTCTTCTATGGATCCGGCTAACTCGAGTCGTGCTAGTTCCTTAGCTATTGCCTTACGCTTTTCATCGCCAAAACGTCGTAGGGACTATTTGACGGGTTTAGTGTTCAGGTTTGCATTTAAAGAGTGCTCGGCAAGTTCCCTAGGTACTCCAGTCATGTCATATGGCTTCCATGCGAAGATATCTTGATTTGCTTTGAGGAACTTGACGAGTGCGCTTTCCTATGCGCTATCTAGGCCTACGCCTATCTGGGTCACCTTGGAGGGGTCTGATACATTGCAAATGTATCTATAATTTTTGATGTTCCATGCTTGGTTTTATCTACTTTCTTGTGTTTTGTCCACACTTTGGAGTACTTTTCATATGATTTCTTGGACTAACCTATTAACAAGATGCCATAGTGCCAGTTGCCTGTTTTCTGCTGTTTTTGGTTCCAGAAAGTCAGAAAATGAATATTCTCGGAATTGGACGGGAAAAAAGCCAAAGTCAATATTTCACCGAGGGGAACACGGAGCCAGAAGACCAGATGGAGAGGGGCCAGGGGCCAGCCACACCATAGGGTGGCGCGGGTCCCCCTTGGTCGTGCCACTAGGTGGTGTGGGCCCCTCCGGCCTCCACCGACCTTGCCTCTTCGCCTATAAGAAGCCTCCTGATGCATAAACCCTAAGTAGTCAATCAGAAATCCACGAAAAGTTCCGCAGCACCGCCGCCACCGAAGGGGAGATTCGAGGGACAGAAAGTCTCTGTTCCAGCACCCTGCCGGGACGGGGAAGTGCCCCCGGAGCCATCTCTATCGATCTCCACCGCCATCTCCATCACCATTGTTGATTCCCATGATGAGGAGGGAGTAGTTCTCTCTCGAGGCTAAGGGTTTTACCGGTAGCTATGTGTTCATCTCTCTCTATACATGATCTTATTGAGATCATGAGCTTGTAATCTATAGATCTATTCTGCTACTCGAGTGCTTTATTGAATCTCTACTCTCCCCATGTGCGTGAAAGTGACAGCGTGCTCACCATGGTGGCACTTAGGCTAGAGATTACAAATACTTGTTATGAGTTATATTTGGAGTTGGATGTCTTTATGAAATTGTGGTTTTTGTTGGACTCATCTAGTACTCAAGGTGACAGTGTGGGGTTTTCTAGATGGGAAAGGCTTACTTTGAGGTGTGTTGTTATAGCCCTACCATCGATTAGAGTGTCCAACCAGAGAGTAGTTAAGAGTAGTATCATAAAGAGAAGATATTTATATGAGAGTGTTCACTAGTGAAAGTATGATCCCTAGGCCTTGTTTCTAAGCTTTGAAACACTGTTTGCAACTAGATCTGTTACATGTTTGCTTGCTTCATCTTTATTTCAGTTTGCCTTTAGTCTCTTCCACGTCATCAAGCTATTTACTAGCACCATTGTCTTATATCCATACCACTTGTATTTTACTATGTCTTCGTCGAACTAGTGCACCTATACACCTGACAAGTGTATTGGGTGTGTTGGGGACACAAGAGACTTCTTGTATCTTGATTGCAGGGTTGCTTGAGAGGGGATACCTTTGACCACTTCCTCCCTGAGTTCGATAAACCTTGGGTGATCCACTTAAGGGAAAACTTGCTGTTGTTCTACAAACCTCTGCACTTGGAGGCCCAACAACTGTCTACAAGAATAGAAGTGCGTAGACATCAGGGTCATCATCCTTCAACAACGTCTTCTTCGTCTCTTCTGATGCCTTGAACTTTGGATTCGGCTTTGTCACCTCCTTCTTCGTTGCGAGCATCTCGGACGGATCTATGCTCTTCTTGATCTCCTGGTACTCCTGGGCATGCAACATGGCTTCAGCAAAGGCGGCATTTCCATCCTTGCACTCCCGCACTTTCTTCAGGTCTCCCCTGATGGTGATCACGCCGTTGGGACCTGGAATTTTCATCATATTGTAAATCTAAGACGGACGAGCCATAAAAGCCCAGTAAGCCGGACATCCGAATATAGCATGGTATGCGCTCTTGAACGGGACCACTTCGAAGGAAAGTGCCTCCGTACGGTAGTTCTTTGGAGTTCTAAAGGTAACATCCAAAGTGATTTCCCCCAGGGAGTTTGCTTGTCTTCCTGGGATAACCCCGTGAAAGATCACAGAGCTATGGTTTAGTTGGGTCTCCGAGATTTTCATCCGGCGTAGCGTTTCGACATACAGAATATTGATGCTACTGCCGCCGTCCATGAGGGTCTTGGAGAAACCATAGCCGTCAATATGTGGATTGATGACTAAGACGTATTTTCCTCGCCTATGCAACTTAGGCGGATGATCAGCACGGTCAAAGGTGATTGCCACTTCCGACTAGTACAAGAATTGAGGGACAGTCGGAACTGTTGCGTTGAGCTCATGCAGAACTACTTTCTTGACCTTTGTTGGTTGAGATCCGAGGAAGGTGACGTAAGTGTCTTTTTTGGTCGGAAAATTTTTCTTCCCTTCTGGCTTAGGATTTGAAGCATCAGCTTCCTCCATGTCGAAATCTTCCTTGGGCTCTTTGTCCTTTTCGGGATTCTTCTTTCCCTTCTTTCGCTTAGCCCTGTAGCCAGCGGTATCATCTCTCTTAATGTCATCATTAAAACGACACTCGATGTTTGTGTGGGACGAGCCTCCATTGGCGTGTAGGTGATGCACACATGGGTTATTGGCAATGTCGGCCCAAGAGTAGGTTTTGCCAGGTTGCTGGTCTCCTCTACCTTGAACTCTTGATGTCCCACGACCGCGTCCGCATCCACTGCCACGTCCTCCTCGTCCTCCAGACCCGAAAGTAGCAGTGACCACAGCCGTTTCCGCGTTGGGTTTTTCTTCCGAGGTATTCTTGCGCTTCTGAGCTTGTTGCTTTGGTTGTTTTGCCGACTGTGGCACAACTAAGGCATTGAGTAATCCCTCTGTGTCGTCGTCAGCATCTGCATACTTGCTCGCTGTTTCTATCATCTCTCCCAAATCAGTGACTTTGTCGCACTTCAAGCGATGACGCAGTAAACCAATTGGGAGACCTGCAATGAAAGCTTCAATCGCAGTTTAGTCATTTACTCCTTCACAGGAGTTCTTGGTGTCGATCCATCGTCCGAGATAGTCCCGGCAAGTTTCTCCGGCTTTCTAGGTGCAACGCTGTAGGTCTTCGACCGTATAGGGCCTCCGGTATGTGCCTTCGAAATTCTAAAAGAACGCACTTTGCATATCATACCAGTTATGGATGGTGTTCTCCGGAAGTTCATTGAGCCATGATCGTGTCGTCTTCTGCAACATGAGTGGGAGATATCGGGTTGTGACCAGTCTGTTTCCGCCTTTGGTGATGCAGCAAGCTTGGAAAAAATCCTGGAGCCAAGTATCTGGCCGAGCTATGCCGTCGTAGGCTTGAATATGTCTTGAGATAGCGAATCCTTCCGGAAATTTTGTAGCTCTTATGCATGGTCTGAAGCACTTTGGGCCCACGTATATATCATCATTTTCATAGCGCCGCGCCTCTATGTTGGAATTAATCTTGTGCCTTGCGTCACTTGGGGATAAAGATCGTCCCAAATGACGGCTATGGCTGAGGTGCCTTGGAGCCGGACTTCGGCTTCTGCCACCACCTCCTCCCCCCGACGTCCTCCTTGGCCTCCTTGGGGACCGTTATGATGGCTGCTTGGTGGGGAGGGTGGAGCAGCTGGGTTGTTTCCGGCTGATCGCCGGCCTCCATTTGGAGCGTCGTTATTCCGGTTCCGGGGAGGGTCTTCATTATGACGAGCCCCCTGCCGGTTTGACTCAGCACGGTGTCCGTCGTTCCTTCACCCGTCAGCCGGACGGCTTTCATGTCTAGGAGGTGGCATTCTTTGTCGGTCCTCCTCTCGACGTTTCTCTTTATCTTCTTCCCTACGATCCTTCGATTCTTGTCGGGGAGGATTCTTCGGATTCAGTTCAGCAATTGCCTCTTGCTCCGCAACTGGGTTAACGTTATGCCAGTCACGTGCAGCTTTGTGGTGCTGTCCTGAAGATCCGGTTCTTGAGTAGTTGTCTTCCCGATGGTCGGAACGATGATGCTGTTTCGGAACACGTTGGGGTCTTACGTCAGCCCATGCCGGATCTGTGTGACATTGGTCAGAATGAGAGACCAGTTTTTGACTTCCGAACAGGGCGACCTTTTGCTGCTCCAGACCCTTGTTGAGTAGTTTAATGCCCAAGCGGATCTGCTCCGGTCCTAGATTAGCCGATAGGATTTCTCGAGCTGCAACGGTGTTCTGTACTGGTGTTGGATACACCCAATCCCCGTTGCTGTCGCGTCGAGGCATCCCATGTTCTCCTCCAAAGAGAACTTTGTGAATCTGCGGGAATTGGTCGTCATGAGTATGACGTTTCCTGGTCTTTTGATGTTGCCTGGAGTTGTACTTCTCTACAGTTGCCATGCATTTCTTTTCTTCCTCAATGTTTTTGGCTTCATCGAGGAGTACTTGGCGACGCGCTTCTAGGGCCTAGGCCCTCTCGTCCAGCTCTTCAGCAGTAAGTTCTACAGCCGTAGGAATAGGTGTGGTTAATGCAGCATCGATGAGTTTACGCGCACCTTCAATGATCACGTGTCCATCCACCGACTCTTCTTTGGGCTCGTCTGGGATAAGTGCTCCATCCAAGTCTTCCTCATATTCCTCGGCAATCACCTCTTCTGCCGGAGGGTCTTTTGCCGGGGTCTTTTTCTTCTTGTTCTTCTTTTTTGCCTTCTTGGCAACGCCGGTAGCAAAGACGGCTTTGGGCCCGTTTCCCGAAGTCAAACTTTGATCGGTACTTTCGGCCATTTGGTTCTCGGGATCATCTCCGAGATCCATGTTGTCCTGCGCTTTGGGAGAGTTTTCTCCGAATCCTTCATCCATGTCTTCTCCTTCTGCAGCAGCTGTGGAGTTAATTTCCTCTTCATATTCCGCGGAGAACTTCCGGAAATCTGCCGATGTCATGGAGTCATCCGAAGATGCCGGTAATTCGACGCTTGTTCCGATAGCCTCCAGCACAGAGTCAGTGTTGTCTCCAGTATCAGTAGAGCCGGATCCGGATCCCACATATCCGGCAAAGTGCGTGTGGCGCCCCGCAAAAACCACTACTAGAAAATCGCGTTGTTTTTTGCATTGCATCATCATGACCGCATGCTCATGTCATCATGCCACCTTGCATTTGAGCATCGTCATGTCTTCTTGCATTTAGTTTGCATAAAACTATTTTCGAAAAATCTATTTTTGTTTTCTAAACGCCCCGTCTTTATTTCAAATACAAAACCGGGTCTCCGGATTATTTTGTTTTGTCTACCAGCAGATTTCAAAAGCCCCGTTTTAAATGAATAAAATATTTAAATTATTTTGGGAGGCAGCCAGCCAGGCCCGAAAGCCTAGCCGGCCACCTCCAGATAAAATTCTACCTACCCAGAAAACACCCAACACTTTTCCCACCAAAAAACCTACCCTATTTTTCCCTACCCAGCCCCTCCACATCACCCCAGCCCATCACCACCTGCCACCTCACCCCACTCACCTCACTCACCACTCAGCCGCCGCCACCTGCACAACCACTCAGCCACCTACCCCCCCGCACGGGCCCCACCTCCTGGAGCGGACAGCCGCCCCTGGCCCACCCGCGCCCGCACCAGCCCCCGCTCCCGCCCACCTGGGCACGCCAACCCGTGCCGCCTGTCCCCATCCCCCTTTTCCCGCCCTGGCCCCACCACCATCGACCGCCCACGTCCCCAGGCCCCGGCCCCATCCTTCCGCCCAGGCTCGCCCCGCCCGGCTCTCCCCGCGCCTCTCTGCTCCCCGCCGCCGGCGCGCTTCCTTCCCCCGCCCTCTCACCGAGCTCCGCCCCAAGCCGGCTGTCTTCCTGCCGACTCCGGTGGCGCCTCCTCCTCGTCCACCTCGGCCGCCCCCCGTCTCGCCGCCCCACGCCGGAACCACCTCGCCTCCTTCCCGGAGCTCCCCGCCTCCCTCCGGCCTTGCTCCGCCCCTCCCTGTCTCGCCGCCCCGCCGATCGCCTCGAGCCGAGCTTCGGCCTCCCTCCGGCCTCGCCTGCCCCGCCTCCCTCGCCGTGCCCAAGCCACCGCCGGCCCCATCGACCGCGTCTCCCTCCTCCGCCCCGCCATCCGCGGTCTGGCTCTTCACCGCCAGGTCCCGCGCGAGCGCCGCCCCAGACGCCGCTGTTCCAGCCCGGCCACCAGCGCCCTGTCTCGCCGGAGCCTGACCCGGTCCGGCCCGCACCGCCACCTCGCGGTTTTCCTCTCCTCCGACCTCGGCCTCCTCGGCGACCCCAGCGCGTCTCCTCCGGCGAGCCCACCTTCCGCCGGCCCGCCCGAGCCCCGCGTCGCCCCTGTCGCCAGGCGCCGGCCTCGCCTTCCGCCATCGTCGCGGTGCCCTCCTACGAGCGCCCCGGGCCGCCACCACCAGATCCCCTCGCGAGCACCGTCCCTTCGCCTCCCTTCGTGAAGGCCAACATCCTAGGCAGCCTCGGGCTGCACCCCTGTGTTCCGCGTGTGGAAGCCGCATGAGTATCTCTGTTGTTGTAGGTCGTTTGTTCTCTGCGGCCAGTTGTCATAACCGTACCTTGTCCTACATGTGTGGGTCCGATCCGCTAAAGCGACTTCCGTGGCAAAACCATATCACGATGTCGCCAAGATCTTCCAAGTCCAGATCAACGCCAAGTTTCGGCAAGACCCGTTCACGGACTCCGGGGACCGCCAAGTGCTTCCACATGGACCCGATGATCCGAAGACCAACCCTGGCGCGCCAAGTTCTTCTTCCCGAACGCCAAGACCGACTCGATGGCGCGGACCCGACAAGATCTCCGCGATGTCAAGTTCGACACCGACCAGGGCGAATCCGATGCGCCCCGACGCCAAACCAAGCACTTCGCCGTTGAACACCAAGTCCTTCTTCCCGGATGCGATAAGGTCTACTTCCGTTGTCCGAGATAGATCCCGCCGAGCCGTTTCCGCCCCGTCGAACCCTGTCGAACCCCGAACCTCTCGAAGCCAAGTTCGCCGAACCCTAAATGTGATTCCCTATCCGAGACCCCCATTATTTTTATAATATGACATTATCGACTGTCGCATATTAAATTGTTCATCTCCGCATCATATCATAATCATGCCGGATCTTATGCCGTGGTATTAAATATTGCATCCGGTGTTTCTTCTAGTGTTTGCTTCTTCGCGGATTAGGCCGATGAGTGGATGGGAGTATCGACAAGTTCTCCGGCTATGATCCTTCGGCAGTGTTTTCCCAGGCGAGCACCTCTTCCGCTTCTACCTATTTTGCTTTTATAGTCTTTATTTCCTCCTGTTGATCTATTGCTATCTGTGTCGCGATGCTTTAGTTTCCGTGCACCAGTTATATCCCGTGCAGCCTCTATATTGCCTTGGACACCTCCTATTACCTGTGTTTGATAGATAACTGGCCTTGCGAGTCGTAGTCGCTTGCTCAGGTGTGATCTCGTGTTGTCAAGTACCACAATTGTTGGAACGCTGGCAAATGTGTATCGGTGGAGTTGTTTATTGGTGGAGATGATCATGACTTTAAATACAACTATTAAAATGCTAGCTAAAACTAATGCAGAGGCATCGGTGGGCAATAGACGTTATTTGGTTCTTCCACGCTCACTTGTGTCCCGTAGGACCCCGAGTACTTGATACCTGTTCCTTGATTTTTCGCACTATCCACATCCGGGAGGCCTTATGGACCCCCCCTGAGCTAGAGCTTGATTCATTTCTATTTCTTGGGGCCACAAGTAGTTTGGGGCTTTATTACTATCATGTACTTATGCCATGTTACTGCTTTATTTAAGATTGTGCGTGGAGCACCTGTACTGTTTTGGATCGCGCCATGTTTTCGCGGTATCGACAAGCCCAGTCATATTTTCGGGTTCCCAGTCGTTTACAGCCGTCGTCGCAAACCCTGGGTCTGTTCCGGAGCCGGCCAACTTCGTTGCGGGTAGCTTAGTGGGGTGGCTCCCTGAAATATTTATGAATCCTGTGATCGCTTTGTCGTGAATGCCTCGTTGGGTTTTGAGTTGGTTTTTCCGAGGTTGATCGAGTGTGTGTTGCTATTTGTGCACCCCTGCAGGGTAAAACTTTCTGAAAGCCGTGTCCGCGGTTATGGACGACTTGGAGCACAGTATCTCGATCATAGACAAGCATAACTAAAGTAGTGCTATAAATTTGACTTAATATATCTGACTAGTAATCAGCTTCACTATAACGGAATGGATATTAAAAATTCCAACCACTGGTGGACCTGGATTGTTTTGTTATACATGCCTAGTAAGTATTACAACTCCAATGGAATGTGATAAAAGTGCCAACAACTGTTGGGTTTTGGGATTCCTCAAGACAATTATATCTGACTAGTAAATGTTCCAACTACAACGGAATAGCGATTAAAACTGCCCACTACTTATGCTATCAGAATGACTCAAGCTATCTATACCTGACTAGTAAATGCTTCAACTACAATGAAATGAATAAAATTGCCAACTGTGTGAGTTCCTTGGTCCGACTTCCTCGTTTGGTCTCGAGGGGAGAATACCAGGATGGGTTTGTTTGGTGTTAGCTTCAGGTTGGATCCGAATAGGTCTTTCTTACCCCTCTCTAATAGCCGCCAGTTGTATCAAGTCTCTATAGGTTGTCTAGTGCCGCTGCGCTGCTGCTTCAGCCCACCATACCTATGTAGGCGAGAGCCGCCGAATTCTAGCCTCGCCGTGTACTGGCCTCAGTACTGACGCTCCTCTTTTTCCTTTGCCCTTTGTCGGCACCCCTTTTGTTTAGCAGGTTTGAGATCGATGTCGTTAGCAGGGTTACCCTTCCGGCTTGGCCTGGGCAGGGTTATGGACGCCATTGGATATTCTTCAGGGCTCTTAGCCCCATTCGCATCTTGTCCGTAGTCGGACGCTCTATCGTTTTCAAGGTGATTTGGATCTTTGTATTGTATATCTGTATTCTTGACTCGTTGAGTCGCTATTGTATATATATCTGTTCTGTGGGTCCCATCGAGGACTATTGTGTAATGTTATTACTTCGTTTTCCACCCGCACGAAAGTGCCTGGTGGGCGTCCTTGAATCGTTTCTATGCGGGTTTGGCGGAAAGGGCTAAAACTTGCATAGGACCGATTTGAGGGTGTTACAGTGCGATGCGTGCCTCCTGAGATAGTTGCGGCTCTCGTGATCGGCTTCTTCGAAACACCTGATGGTTTTGAGAATATCGTCTATGCTTGCGTCTCGCATCATCATGCGTCTTAGTGTGTATCTCAGGAAGGGTATGTTTGTCCCGGCGTCATCAGAGCCGGAACCAACGTTGTTGTTATGCTCCTCCTGGATTTTGACCTCAGCGGGTGGATCGATCTAGGATTCGGTCTCTCCAGGGAGATCCACTTCTGATTCAATTTGGACCGCTAGGTCTATTTAAGGCTCGGATTTCTCCACTATCTCCACAACTAGTGCGGGCTGGGTGGGATTAGGGTTTTCTGAGATCCGAAACTCAGCCGCCTCCACGGACAAAGGGGACACAGAAATTTCTTCTGCCTCTATCATCACCGCTGGGGTGGGTGGGGCAGGTTCAGCAAAACCGATGTAAACATCGATCTTGTCAAAAGACATGATGGTGTAGGTGGTCACGTCTTCCCTAGCCGGAATCCAAGTCTCGTCGAGTATGATAAGAGGGACGTCGCTAGCGTAGAGGATGCGACCAACGACGATAGTCTCGCCGATTCTGATTCTTGCAGATTCCGCTCGGAACGCAGATCCGAAGCTCACTTGCCCCATGGTGGGCGCCAACTGTCGTCGGATTGATGACAAGTACGCCATGAGAGGGTCCTCGAGGCGTGCGGAAGAGAGGGGTGTGAGGCGTACGGTGTTTTGGGACGGTGAGCACACAAGTTTACCCAGGTTCAAATCCGCCGACTTTGGACGGATCCTACTCCTGCTAGCAATCCAGTAATACGGCAGAGCCGGAATATGGGTTACAAGGGTTCACCTGTGCGAGTTGAGATTGTAGACTATTGGGTGCCCTAAAGGCTCTCCCTAGGACGACTTATATAGATATCCGGTTCAGGGTTTACAGGAGAGATCTATCCAGCTACATCTAAGAGTCGGTTACAGAGTACATCTTGAACTACAAGTAACACTATGGGCCTATGTCGGTAAGTCTTCTAGGCCTTCCCGTAGTCAGATTGGACTCCGTCTCTTCTCCCTGACTGGGCCACCCGTGAAGCAAAGCTCTAACCCGAAGTGGGCCACCCTGGTCAGTGAGGAAGTATATCCCCAACAGGAACACATCGCAAAATCCTATAAAATTGTTTAATCTGAGACAGTCTAGCCTTAGAGTCACCATTGATAGAGCATTTGCTGATTGAAAAATAGATTCAAGGTCCTTGATCAGAAACCTCTCCACACTTTCAAGACTCAAGTGAAGCTTGTGCTTGATTGTTGCATTCTTCATAACTGGATCTTGGTTTGGGGTCTTGATGATTTTTCCAAGACGAGGCATCTATTGACCCTAATAAAGTTGAAACTGAACATGGCGTGGAGTTACATGACAATGATGCTTGAAAAAACAAGAGGCTAGAGTGGACGCATGCAACGTGGTAAGACAGAGCTAACACAAGGTTGTCAGAAGAAGAGGAATTAGAAGATGAGCAAGAAAAAAAAGAAGAAGATGATGAAGATGCATTTCCCCTTTCATCGCCACTGGTCTGTAATGATAATTGTTATTTGATTCGTCGTTAGGATGCACCGATAAATTGTTGTTCATAGTAGTTAGGACCGGAGTATATTTTTAAGTACATGTAGTATCTACTAATGAACTACTAGTTTATTAGTCGTTGTGTTACATGGAGGTGTTCCAGTGGTAAGGTCACCAGTAGAGAGAAGAGGTGACCGCAATTTTAGCCTGCATATAACCAAATAGAGGTTGTTGCATCGAAATAGCCATTAGTGCTTGTGTGCATGCAACCAATCACCGGATCAATTTTGGGCCTAGAGGTGCAATGCATGCTACCAAATGAAGTGGACATCAAGGCCCAAAGATTGTTTTCGCGTGGACGTGCCCCCGAAGTCTTAGCCAAAACGATTCTCAAATCCATACCGGCTATCAAACACGGCCTTACTTTATTCAAACCTTGACAGAAATGTGATTTATCAAATTTTAATTTACACAGAGATAGTAAATTGCTATGAACGCCAGAGCCTGTCACTAGTTTCCAACTTCCACAACCATTTACAAAGAAGTCAAATGTTCATAATTCTCAAATACACCACGCAAGACCACCTAGGTCTCTAGGTTGACACACTTTATACCAGCTAACCAAGTGGTATTTGTTACTACCTTCTTCTTCTTGTTGTTGTTTGCCATAGTAACCTTTTCATAAAGATAATATAGCTCCCTCCGTCTTAAAATAGATATCGAAAATTTGTCTAAATTTGAATCTATCTAGTAGTAAATAGTGTTTAGATACATCTAAACTTACACAAATTTGCCATGTTTATTTTAAAACGGAGGAAGTCCTACTTACCAGCAGGGGAGTGTATTTCTCACTTTCCAGGTAAGATAGTAGAGCGGAAACAAGACAAGCTGGCCTTCATCCGTGTGGGGCAAAGTCAAAACGAACTCTGGGGGTCACCTGGCTCGTGGACAGTGGCGTCTCCGTACAGTTGAAGGAATCCCTAGATGCATGCGGACATGATCAGGCACTTCACTATCACGATTTGAATTCCATGCCTACGTATGCCGCATTGCATGGTGCAGAACAATTCAGCAATTCACCTTGACATTGTATTCAGGTCATCCATGAAAGTGTCTGTCACACTAGTATTTTGGAATGCTGTGTAGCTACCTGGTGTGTAAACGGTCACCTCGCCTCTTGACTTTCCTGTGAGCCTGGGGAGAATGATGTCAGCAAGGCGGAATACTGTGACGACGAGATCAAATAAGGCGGGCGTGATTCAGAAATGCCACTGAAAGGCATATATTCATTTGAAGAATAGAAGAAGAGGAAGAAATATCGGCCTAAAAAGAGGAAGGGTAAAGTTGGCATGTTACTATCAACATAACTGCGAGGTTGATAATCAAATGGTTCTTCTTTCGAAAAATGAGAACGGTATTCAATTTTCTTTGTTATATATATTCGATTTTTTTTTGGTCATAATCGTCAACTCTATGCTACTTGACTAGTTGTAGCAGCCGTATTAGTTCCACCATCCTCTCCTCCACATATACCAACGTCGTTGACATCTTCCTCCATCAATTTCATTTCCAGTTTTCCACCCATCATTATTCAGGCAGGCAATCGCCAGCAAACAGTAACAGAGAGCCAGGCCGTTCCCGCCGGAGTAGCTCTCCATGGTGCGTCCACCACGCAACCGCCTCGTGGGCCACCGCCAGCTCATGGGCACGTCGACCTCGGCGCCGGCAGGCGGCGAAGCAGGTGATGAGCTGACAAAACACTCTGCGCTCGCCCGGCCCGTGCGTACGTCCTAGCTGACGAACGACCATGCCGGAGCTGAATTAGACTGAACCGATTGCTCCACATTCTGCAGCTCCGGAGGAGCATGGCTCGAGCCAGGACGCGATGAAGATAATGGTGTCCGTGCTGGTGGTGGTCATCTTCTGCACCCTCTTCTACTGCGTCTACTGCTGGCGCTGGCGGAAGCGCAACGGTACGTGATCGGGCGTCAGTCTTAGTTACTGTAGAATTTAAGTGCCGGCTGCCGGATGAAATAACACAATGCTTGCTTGCTTCAGCCGTCAGAAGAACGGAGACCGAGAGCCTGAGGCGGATGTCGAGCTCGGAGCTGCCGCTCACGGACCTCGCCTCCATCCACGCCGCCACCGGCAACTTCTCCGCGGCCAACAAGCTCGGCGAGGGCGGCTTCGGCCCTGTCTACAGAGTACGGAATATCCGGAGTTCTGAACTTGTAATCTATGTCTCGTCATCACTCTGCTGATCCGGAGTTCTGAATTCGTATGGAACCCAAGGGCGTGCTGCCCGGCGGCGTGGAGATCGCGGTGAAGCGGCTGTCGGCGCGGTCGCGGCAGGGCGCCGAGGAGTTCCAGAACGAGGTGGAGCTCATCGCCAAGCTGCAGCACCGCAACCTGGTAAGGCTCGTGGGCTGGTGCGCTGAGCAGGACGAGAAGCTGCTCGTCTATGAGTACTTGCCCAACCGCAGCCTCGACGCCTTCCTCTTCGGTGCGTTGCGCATCCATCTCACACAAAGTAGCCAAATCTTTTTTTCTTCGGCGCCATAAATTAGTGACTGCTATGCATTTTATTACTGCTCCCTTTTTCCCGATCAACGAATATGAATTATATGTGTTTTTTTTGTGAAGAGGCCAAGAGCCATATATTACCCCTACAAGATAAACCTTACATAAAAAAAATTACTCCACACAAGTTCCTAGGGGAACATAAAAACATTTCCTATTGGGGCCAGAGTGCGAAAGTACTGATTCTTTTTTACATAAGTTCGCCCAGTTTTTTGAAACATAAAAACATTTCCCCTGGTGAACTAAAAGGGCCTAGATACCCTACTCTCATAAAGCTGGAACATCTTATATTTAGAAAACGGATGGGCTGGAGTGCCAAAATACAATTTTTGAGGCTTGGTAACAAGAGAACCAAAAACTAAGCCTAGTTGTAACATATATGAATCTACATATGTTGGCCATTTATGTCACAATGACATGTGGGGCTGATAAATGAGTTTTTTGGGTTATGTGTTCGACTTGCAACTATGCTTAATAGTTGATGTTTTTTGTTTTCTAGAAAGAAGTTATTATTATTATTCTGAAGATGAGTGACTGTATAATTTGCTCTTTTGTTAATGGGGTGAACTTTTTTGTTTCAAATTTGGTAAATTTGTTATTCCTTGTCGATCATGTGACACTAGGGTTGAATTACCCCAATAAAAATTGAAAACCCTTCACTAATTAGTACACTAACTACTATTTTTTTTATGTGCTGAGTTTTTTCTTTATGTTCGTTTCAGATGCACACCAGATATAGAGAATGAAAAGAATTTGCACTTGAACTTAAATTGAGGTTTTCTAGAGTACGCTTGCCATGTTTTGTTGATCACGTGCGGTATTTGGTATTTGGTATTTGGTATTTGATCGGTAGACAGCAGCATGAGCGCTCAACTGGACTGGAATACCCGGCACAACATAATCCTCGGCATTGCCCGTGGGCTGCTCTACCTCCACGAGGACTCGCTGCTCAAGGTCGTCCACAGGGACCTCAAAGCCAGTAACGTGCTCCTGGACAACAAGATGAACCCCAAGATCTCGGACTTTGGCCTGGCTCGGATCTTCAAGGAGGAGTGCATCGCGGTGAACACGGGACGCGTCGTCGGAACCTAGTAAGCATCATACGCACTGTCTACTACAGTATGTAGTATTTGCGTCAGCCGAACTACCGGACCAGCGAATGCTATGCCTACTGTCACTAACTCAATACGAGTTGATATTCTCAATGCAGCGGATACATGGCACCTGAGTTCGTGATGGAGGGCGTCTTCTCGGTGAAGTCAGACGTGTTCGGCTTCGGCGTCCTCCTGCTAGAGATCCTGAGCGGGCAGCGGAACGGCATAGTCTACCTCGACGAGCACCAGCAATCCCTCATCCAAGACGTAAAATGTTTTCACACGCACCTCCATTAGTCCATTAGGCATTAGATCTGTCAAGTTTGCATCCTCGTACAGAAATCTTCTGTCAAAATGCTTCACCATATCTCATATCTCGTGAACTAAACTTCCATTTCCGGCAGGCATGGACCCTGTGGGTTGAAGACAAGGCAGACGAGTTCATGGACGCGGCGCTTGGGCAATCCTACTCGATGGACGAAGCGTGGCGCTGCTTCCAGGTCGGCCTCCTCTGTGTGCAAGACGACCCCGATGTTCGGCCGACCATGTCCAGCGTCCTGCTCATGCTCGCCAGTGACCACATGAGCCTGCCTGCGCCGTTTAGGCCGCTCAGGAACGTCCCGTTGTCGGCGCCATCGTCCGCGCGCAGGAGCAGCGACCCGTCCGTGTCCCTCAAGTCGATCAACTATGCCTCCATCACTGCCGTCCAGCCGCGATGAGCATTTGTTAAGAGTCTGACCCAATTAGGATCTTGTACCTCCTAAGGCTTATTTGATTACTCCGTATGATTTTTATCTTGGATTGGCATGTAATGCAAGGCACGCTGCATAATAATACTGTATGTATGATCTGATTAAGAGCTCCATCTTCATCAGACTACCAATCCGATCCCAGTCCAGATTTTTTTGGCAAAGTACTGATACTAAGAAGTATAGGCTGTCAAAGTGAAATATTGTGTGTCGCCCAAAAGATCAGAGGGGCTAGGCATTGAAGTTCTTGAGATCAAGAATAAGTGTTTACTTAGCATATGGCTTTTTAAACTACTAACAAAGGATGGAATGTGGCAACAATTATTACATAACAAATACCTCCATGATAAAACTTTATCTCAAGTTGAAAGAAAACCTACAGATTCTCCCTTTTGAAAAGGCCTTATGCGAGTGAAGGAAATGTTCTTTGCTAATGGCTTTTTTAAAATAGGAAATGGTGAAAATGTTCGCTTTTGGGAGGATATTTGGTTGGGTCATTCATCATTAGCACAAAAATATCCCTCGTTATATAATATTGTTCAAAGGAAAAACGTCCTAGTGGCTAACGTCCTTTCTCAGACACCTCTTAATATTGTTTTTAGGAGAACTTTGACTGGTAATAAATGGACAAGATGGTTACATTTATGCCAACGTCTAATGATGGTTCATCTTACAGATCACCATGATCATTTTGTTTGGAAATTAACTACCACAGGAATGTTTACTGTCAAGTCGATGTATTTAGACCAAATGAATGGTCATACAAGATTCTTACATAAGTACTTGTGGAAGCTAAAAGTTCCTCTAAAAATCAAAATATTCATGTGGTTCCTTAAGAACAAAGTGTTGTTAACTAAAGACAACTTGGCTAAGCGCAAATGGAATGGATGTCAGAAATATTGTTTTTGCGATTCGGTGGAGTCTATAGAACATTTATTTATTTCATGTCTTTTTGCTCGTATTATTTGGAGAATTATTTACTTTACTTATAATATACCGCCATCATCCAATATTACAAATATGTTTGGAAATTGGCTGAATGGGGTTGATAAGAACAACAAAGCTAGATTGCGCATTGGAGTATCTGCTTTATGTTGGTCTATATGGACGTCCAGAAATAACATTGTCTTTAACAAAAAAAAACGGGCACTAATTTTTTGCAGGTTATTCGATTGGCGGTGTATTGGATCCAACTATGGTCTTTCTTACTCCCGGTGGATCAGCGGGAGCCGATGGATCCTGGATGCAACCGGTTGCTGACGGTTGCTCAGGACTTCTATTTCCAGGCCACTGGGTGGCGGCGCACTAGTAGACTTATCGGATGGATAGCTTCTTGTTGTTTATTATTTTTAGATGGTTGATATATGTATCGACCCTATCTGATCCATGAGTGTAAGACTATGATACATTTCAAATTAAGTCACTTGATGCAGAGGCCGGGGCATAGATTCCCTTTTCCAAAAAAACCAATCCGATCCCAAATAATCCCCCCAAAAAAGTCGATGACCCCAAGTCATTGACATGTGGGCCCCACATCAGGCAAACCTAAACTTAACAGAAGCTAAGTCTGTGAATTCGGAGCGGTCAGTTGAGATACTTTCAATCTAATGCTTCCCAGAATCATTAACCCAATTTCATAATTATTCTCGAAATTTTTCGAACAAAGATCACACTCTGTTCTAATCGCTCTTATTAGCCATAGAAACTTAATCATACTTTCTGTTTCTTAATTATTTATATTTTATTTTCTTATATGTGAGGATTGTTATTTTGCACTTACTACATAATTGTGTCTAACACGATGTTTTCTAAATAAAGAAGTCTTTCATATCATTGTCCTTTTTTTTGCGAGGATATCATTGTCCTCACAATGGCGTTGTTACAAATTTGTTAACAGTAATTGTTTATCCAACATGATCAACATATGCATGCTTGCAACTTTTTCACTCTATATTTGTTTAACTTAATTTATATAGTAGCTTTGAGCATTACCATGGGTCTTTTCGTTCATTTTATTTTTGTTGCATCTATTGAATTGCATGCACTAGCCAACACAACCAACAATCCGAATTAATGAAAATGCTAGTCAATTTACTTCAACACTCATCCTACATCTTTCGCCCTCTGGCCTATTGTGACATTTGCTTTGGGGAGCCGCAATATTTGTTTTTAATTCTTGCGTTGGCCAGGATTTGATCCTAAGATCTCCTGCTCTGATATCATATTGAATTGCATGCACTAGCCAACGCAACCAACCGTCCTAACTGATGGAAAAGGCTAGACAATTTATTTCAACACTCACCCTACGTCTTTCTTCCTTTGGCCTATTGTGACGTTTGTTTTGGGGAGCCGCAATATTTTCATCCTACGACCTCCTGCTCTGATACCATGTTGAATTGCATGCACTAGCCAACGCAACCAACAGTCTAAACTTATGGAGAGGGCTAGGTAATATATTTCAACAACATCGATCTGATATACTTTGTTTATTACATCGATTAAATTATACCCCTACGTCCGAAAAAAGATGTCCAAGATTTTTCTAGATTCACATGTCTCTAGACGTATTTTAGCGTATAGATTCATGTAAATCTACAAAAATCTCTGACATACTCTTTTCCAGATGTTGGAAGTAGTATATTTTGCTAAACAATAGTACACAGTACTAGGTTTTCCTATAATGCGTACACAGCTACTTATTTTGTTTAGATTCGTTCCATATTAATAATATCATGCGTGCACCCTGATGGTGACGGACAATTGGCTTGACATTCCTCCAGACTTTCTCGCAGTCTTCTAGCTGAGCAGGCAGGATCTATTATAGATGAATAAAACTCTTTGGTTAACTCGCAAAAAAATATACAAGATAAGAAAATACATTAAAAAGTAGAAAACTATACTTTTTCTACAGAAAGACATATGCCTTTAAATGACAAGGAACTGTTTTTTACTTACGCTCTAGTTATCTAAGTTCAAAATAGGGGTAGATTTTGTTGGGTTCGCAGTATAAAAAACAAAACAAAAATACGATGTGAATAACTAAGCACCAAGATCTATCTACCTAGATACAATCAACGGGTGCATATACATCCATATAAAATATACCCTTGAAGAACGACAAAACGTTACGAGGTTGTACTCGTGGATGATGTAGTCGTACACTTGTCGATCTCAAGATCGCGATGAAGTCCAGCGAGTACAGCAGGTCCAACACCAACAAGTCCATCAGGTCCAGCACCAGCAAGTCTAGCACCGCAAATCAGCGGTATATCCGTGATCGCACACACGTCCGATACCCCGACAACCTTCGCGTCCTCGCTTTAGCGATACAGTGAAAGTAGCATCTCCTTTCTAGATAAAGTCACCGAAAACATGTATCTCGCTAATCCGAGACCAGGGACGGAGCTACATATGGCTTACATGGTGCACATGCACCAGGGTCCAAAAAATCATTTAGTAGTGACCAGATCATACGCATGCAGCGATGCACCAGGTTACACCACCCGTGGTGCACCACCAGGTCGCACAAAATCTTATTGCAGCCTTGTTCGGTGCGTGTGACCGTTTGACTTTTGGGCAGTAGAGGCCTCTAGCGAATGTGGCAGCCGGAAACAAATCGATCAGACGATCCGGACCTCATACGTATGTATCTGCTTCCCACGATTCGACTCTCTCGGGATTCAGGCTGCAGCAACAAGATGACGGCGCACGGGGGACGGCCTTTGCTACGCTGTGAGCTTCAGTCTCCAAACGATCGAGCATTCGTGGACCAGCAAGGCGCCGACCTGATAAGCCACCGCCAACTGCTTTCAATCATAGTCCGAGGTAGGTTCCAGGGACTTATCCCCAGTTCTCCGATCTGATCTTCAAATTCCTTGTAAAAGTTTTTGGCGAATTGAAGAATTTCTTTATTTAATCAATCTTCGTTAAATGCAAGAATGTGAGTATCTTCTGGAAAGATAAGCGTTACAAAGTCTAGATGACATGAATCTGTAAAATATGATCTTGTAAAAAAGAAAACGAATTTAGGGATAGAAGATTATCGTCCTTTTTTAGGGATAGAAGATTATCGTCCTAATCTTAAGGACTTGGTAAGAAAAAGTTACCTGATTAATGGACCTTGCGAGCACCATACTTATGAATATATTAGAAATAAAATGTTTAATACTGGATGGTTTCATGTGTATAGCACTTGTCTTGAACAAAACATCGAAGCTAATAGATCATATTGGGAAATGGTAATGATGGCAATGTCCATAATCAAATACTAAAATAACAAAATTCTATTTAGTCATTTTATTTTAGTTCATGACTTGAATTCATTGCTAAGACTATACATTGTGGAGGATGTGAGGTGGGACTATGCGTCTTTTGCACATATCAACTATCTTACATGAGTCGCATCATCATTAACTTACTCATTTCGGCAAGAATTTGATCAACCTTATTTGTTAATTTATGGTGTGTGCTTTGTTTTGTTGAATTCTACTATCTGCTAAGACTTGTTAAACACAACTATACGAGTAAATGTTTGGTTCAGCTACAAATATAGTCAAGTCAATGTAAAAGTTGTGCACCAGGTCTATTGTTTCCTAGCTTCGCCCCTGTCCGAGACCATGGAGAATAATTTTTAGAGGAGGGAGATCCTTCACGAGGAGGTGTGAGAGTTGAGAGGAATGAAGCTCCTTTTATAGGAGGAGGGGGCAACCCCATTGCTCCATGCGCATGGGCATAGTGTGCCCCACCTCTCCCTCCATAATGGTGAGTGGAGCTTCCACTTAGACTAGCTCCAATAGGGATATCATAGGTAGTATCATGTGTGCCATGTTGATAAAATTCTAACGTGGTATGCTAATTAATAATGAAAGAGGTTGTTTTGATATCATAGGTACATACGGTATCATAGCACATAGAACTAGAAAAACTAATCTCAAATGAATCTTATACACAATTTTGCATTGAGATTTTATAAAATAATAAATATAGTAAGACTATGATACTACTACATGATACTATGCATTGTAGAGATAGTATCATATACTAGTATCAGATGCATGATACTAATATATGATACTCCCCATTATGACTAGTCTTAGCCCACTCCTATTAATTTCATCTCCACTCAAAGTTGTATTAATTTTTCACCAAAATTAATGCATCATTTAATAAAATAATTTTATTTATTTTATTCAAAAATTTGTTAATTACTTTAATTAACAAATATTCTATAAAATCCCTGCAACATTTCAATATCATATGCAGAACCAGTTTCTGTAAATTCAACCGAAACAATTTTGGTTTCCATCAAAATAATTCCAGTGCCTTTCAAATCTTTATCTAAAATATATTGACTCTAAATAGTGTCGCTTTCTACTGAAGGATGTATGCCTTTAAGTGACTATTTTTTTACTTACGCTCTAGTTATCTAAGTTCAAAATTGAGGTATATTTATGCTTTTTATAAGGAAGCTGCCATGAATTTACTACTCCCTCTGATACAGAGTTTTAGTTCAAATTTAGACTAAAATAAACTAAACCCGACGCTTATTTTGAATCGGAGAGAGCTGTATTTTTTTTGGGAAGCCCAAACAGAATACGTCCCAGCTCATGCTACTTCATTGTCAGGCCCAGCCCAAAACGCTCAACCGATCCGCTCCCCTCTCTCTCCCAATTAAAGCTGCCTCCCTCACACACACACACGGGCACTGAGGGCGACCGACGGCGGCGGTAACCACGACCCACGCTCAGGTGGCCAATAGGCCCTGGGGTGGCCTTCAACCGATAGTGAGTCGGCGATTTCCCGTCCCTCGACGGCGACCGACGGACTTGTGACTGTGAGCGCCTCCGTTCCGTTTTTCTTCTGTTTGATTTTGGAATTCTTAGCTAGGTACGTATTGCCACTGATTGAGGGCTTTTTTGCGGCCCGTAGGCATCCAGTCCAGCGGTTTAGTAATCGGGGAACCGTCTACAAAATAAAATCAATTCTGAATTTTCGCTTCTGTTGTGCACTTTGTGGAATAATAATTAATAATTAACAATAGAGCAGTCTAGAGCATTGAGCGATTAGTAAAGGAGAACAGAATCCCTAGGAATTACAACCTCATTAAACCTGAGATGAGTTTTGTTGCAACGAATCTTGTGGTTTGTGACTAGCAGTTTCGCAAAAATAGTAAATTTCTGTGGCAGATCAAATAAAAAATGGTAAACTTCTGTAGCAGATCAAATCATCAATACTTAAGCAGCCAATATGCATCCCTACAATTCCTAAGTGACTAAGTACGATGTAATCATTACTTTGGAGGTACAAGAAGCCGTCCGGTGACATAGTAGCTTGCCTAAACAATTTGTATCTTCTATTCCTGTAGGAGCGATCTGAACTATTTTACCGAACAGGTTCCCTCACCCAACTCAGAGTCACAGTATGCTCTTTCCTTTGCAGGAAATGAGGAATGTGAAAGCGAAAATGGCCACACAGTATGCTCTTTCCTTTGCAGGAAATGATGAATCAAACATGACCGTAAACACAAAGAGCCTGACATCCATCTTGGGGAACTCTGTCGCCACTCTCAGCGACGTAGGCGGTGGCCTTGTGGGCAGGGGAACTATACCGCAACTAGTACATATGCACGTGCACCACACGTTGGCAAAAAAAAGATGTAAATACATACATTGAAGGGTGAATGAGTTTCAGTATTTCATACTCTCTCTCTCCTAAAATAAGTGACTCATGAATCTATACTTGTTTTAGTGTGAGATACATTCAAATTTAGACAAATAGAAGTCATTTATTTTGGGATGGAGGGAGTAGATAGAAGTACATTACAGAAAATGTTATACAAAATAGTGTCCTATCATCTGTTTTATTGTACAAAAAAACCCAAAAACAAATTTCCGTAGACCATGTCAGAGGACGTTAATAGATAGATGCGCTGCTCCTAGGAAGTTTGCTACTCTCTTAGGCCAGCAATTAGTTGACGTGACCTCTATCATGACTTTATAAACATCTCAAATGATGAGTTCTAGAAAAAATTACAGCTGCGCCAGGAAGCCTTATTGGGCGCACACGTTAGCATTACCTAGTCTTACTAAAGCCCTTCAGACAGTCAAGAAATTACACTATTATTGGAGCACCAGATATATAATATTAATGGTGTCAGCGGGACATATATATAATCTTGATATTTGAAGCTTCCTCAGTGAACCCATACATGACACAGGTTGTGTATCCATCCACATAAAGAGCAATCACCTTCATTTATGGGAATTTTGGGCACAATAATGCTGTGATGCACATGAAGGAGGACACCATGACATGCTGTGAAGCACCTTCGTTCACTGCCAGCATTTGAAAGTTTGTTAATCAGCTTACATAATTGATCATGGCATACATGTGCGAAGAAGGTTGAAATAGTTCAGCTTTGGACTATTCCTGTAGAAAACATCCAGAAATACAAATTATGAGTATTAAATGACCTACTCCATGGGAAATATATTAACTAATATCTAAGAGAATCATGGATTCAAACAAAAAAGGGATAAAACCCGTGAGATAGAAAGTTTTTGCTCATGGCAAGCCACATGACAACAACTGGCTTTGTCAAAGAAAAGGTAAAACAGGGCCCAAACTAAACAAAAGCAAAGTCATTCTTCTAATGACCAG
>OU342744.1:142222175-142420372 GCA_910589775.1 Avena eriantha | reverse complement strand
AAAAGAACACACATTCAATGAAACATTGGTTGGATGATCCATAGGTCTGATTGTGAAAAAGAATACACACGGCAGATTGCGAATGAATGACTCTAGTTGTTGTGTTAGATAAAAGAACACATCAGTGACAAATGTGACCACTTGCGGTGGGATCCATGGTGGATTGTGAAAAGAACACACATGCAATGACACTGGTGGATCCATAGGTGGTTTGTGAAAGAACACACATGCAAAATGACTCTGGTTGTTACTAAAAAGAACACACATGCAATGACACTGGTGGATCCATGTGTGTCTCTGTAGAGAACACACATTTCAATCACACTGGTGGATCCATTTGTGGTATGTGAAAAGAACACACATGCAATGACTCTGGTTGTTGTTAGTGAAATGAACACACATGCAATGACACTGGTGGATCCATAGGTGGTATGTGAGAAGAACACACATTTCAATGACTCTGGTGTTGTTACTAAAAAGAACACACATGCAATGACACTGGTGGATCCATAGGTGGTATGTGAAGAGATCACACATGCAAAATGACTCTAGTTGTTGTTACTAAAAAGAACACACATGCAATGACACTGGTGGATCCATAGGTGGTTTGTGAAAAGAAGACACATGCAAAATGACTCTGGTTGTTGTTACTAAAAAGAACACACATGCAATGACATTGGTGGATCCATAGGTGGATTGTGAAGAGAACACACATGCAATGACACTAGTGATCCATATGTGGTATGTGAAAAGAACACACATGCAATAAATCTGGTTGTTGTTAGTGAAAAGAACACGCATGCAATGACATTGGTGGATCCATAGGTGGTATGTGAAGAGATCACACATGCAAAATGACCCTGGTTGTTGTTACTAAAAAGAACACACATGCAAATTGACACTGGTGGATCCATGGGTGGATTGTGAAAAGAGCACAAATGCAATGACATTTGAATGGTACGGGTGGATCCATAGGCGGATTGTGAAAAGAGATTTTCCCTCTCTCTCTCTCTCACAAATCTCACAAAAGCCCAAACGTGTGGACATCCCAAACATGTGCTCACTCTGGGTGTTATGCCCTGATTGGCTGACAGAGATGTCACGCGGATCGTCTCCACCAACCGTTGATCCCATGTGATCCAACGGGCAGGATAACCCCTCCCTTCTCCACTTTTTTTATGCATGGTCAATCTGCGCCACCTCTCTATCCGTGCCACCGATACTAAACCCCCATAAACAAGTGAAAATCCATCTGTCTAACTAAAATAAATGATCATATTTCGAAGAAGCCATCGTCTTCGTCTTCCGGTTCGTCCTCATCTTTGTCAACGCCATGGTCCCCGCCGTCACCGCCGTCGGTGCCCTCCTCTGACGACTCGACACCGCCCCCTTCCTCGAATAAGCGCGCTATCTCCTCGTCGGACTCCTCCTCCTCCTCTTCGTAGTCCCACGGGTCCACGTCACTCTCCTTCGCTCCTGCCTCCAACTGATCGATGAACGCCTCCTCGTTGGCCGAGTCGGACTCGTCCAAATAGCTATCTTCTCTCTTCTTCCTAGTCTTCTTCTCGTTCCTCTTCTTGTCCGTACTCGCCGGCACAACACGCGCCCCCCGTCCTGGCTGCTACTTTGCGCTCGTCCGACGCTGCAGGTACCCCACGCTCGTCCTGCGCGGCTGGTACGAGCTTCGACGTTGTGGTGTCCTCGAGTGCCGATGTCGATGGATCCTGGCGCGGTCGGACACGACGTGCTGCCTCAGCAGGCGACTCACGAGCACGGACGATGCGGCGAAGAGCCGGGGACGCAGGACGGTCAGTGGACGGCTTGGACCTGCCATTGCCACGGCGAGGGGGCATCGTGCTCGAGGTAGTTGCTCCGAATGGTCGATGGCGGGTACACAGAGTGGGGTGCCGATATGATCAAGGAAGAGCAGCGGTTTCGTGCATAGTGTCCACGCGTGCATTTGTCGATTATCAAAAAAAGTAATATCTCGCGTACTGAACATAATTTGATCACAACTAAAGTGGCACAGTGTATTCTAGACTCGTAAATATCCCGTGCGTGCCTGTCACGTGGAGTTCGACGGAGTTGGACATGCCGACGTGATCGTGCAGTAGTTGCGCGCGTCATATCCCCATCAACACATGACACACGCACGCGGGATGTGCGCGCCGATTCCTGTGACGACCACCCAGCTCGCACTCCCTTATTATATACTAGATTTTGGGCGGCGCCTAAGACCATTGAAGTGTCCATCGCAATAAAGACAAGTCCCATCGATTCCCTACCCCTACCTCCTTGGCTTCTTTGAGAAGGTAGACCGTACACGGTGGTCTTGTATATTAGTACTAGTACTACTGGACCATGGCATGTACTCTTTACTCTTCTCCCACACTAATAATCACTATCTCCTTCCTCCTGCCTCCGCCACACTCACCCTGCAAGCCATGGCTCCACTGAGGAGGGGGAGAGGCCAGTCGATGATCCTCGCGGAGAAAAGGGAGAGAAATCGCTGCGAGGCACTTCTTGCTCTACCAGCTGCTCAAGCCCACCCTCTCATCGAGGCCCAATCTCCCCCGACAATGGCGCCAAATGTTCTAGCAGGCGAGGGCTCCTCCCGGTACGGTCTCCTTATTCTACTTCTTCTCCATCTCCCTCTCCATCATGATCTTAATCAGCTTCTTCTTGTTTTTCTTCTTCTTCTGGATCTTCCTCTTCTACGTATTATAGGTCGGCTGTGGAGCCCGAATCCACCACGACGGAGGCGTTGTAGGACCCGTTCGGCCCCGTTCCATGTCTCAGCGAGGGTAGCAAATCTCCATGCTGTTATTTCTCCGAGTTATGATGTGGATTTCTTAGATGTTGTTTGCCCTGCATTGGTTTTTCTTCTTCTTTTGCGAGTTGTATTTGTTTTCATGAATATGACTGGATCTCTTGGTCTTTCCTTAATACCGCTGTTCATAGATTCACTATGGATTTTTTGTGATTAGGATTAGTTTGTCGTGGTCATGAATAGATCTCTAGGTTAACACTGCGGCCAACAGATTCAACGGGGATTTTTTTGATCTGTATTAGTATTCACCTGGGACCTGGAGTGTAATTGTAGAATTCCTATTTCAATTAACATGAATGATGCAGCGATCGAAGGCCGAGTACCGTGAGAAGGTGGCCGCGATCAGTTCCAAGATTGCCAACCAACATGAGCTTGCACGCTCCCTCACCCAAGCTAATGAGAGCCTACGCAAGCAATTATCTATGCAGAAGGAGATCTCGCTAGATTTTGCACGTGACGTCGTTAGGCTGCAGAAAGTGCTCGACCGTAACTTGGTCAGGCAAGAACAGGCCATCAAGATAATCAATGAGCTAACGGAGGAGAAGAATCTCGTGGAAAGGTGCATTCTCCTATAGGACGAAGTCAGCGAGGCACTCAGAGGACGCGTCGAGGAAACCAAGGCTACCATCCGAGCCTACCATGACAGGAACCGTTGCCTGGATGCAGTCAAGGAGATGAAGGCGAACATGAGCAGAGGGATCACCGTACTCGAGGGTGTTCGAAAAGAGAACGAGGATCTAAGGGCATGTCTGGAGGCATACCGGAGCAATGCCCAAGTCTAATTCCCGTTAGCGGGGACACGAATACCAGTTCGTCCTCCTCTCCTTTTGTAATGTTTAGGGTTCAGGGAGCAATGCCCATGTCTGCTTCCCATTATAGGGTGCAATAAGAATCCTAGGGAAACTCCTTATCTATCTGGACATGTGTTGGTGTTCATGTTCATGAATGGACACCATGTTCTCTTTCCATATGTATCTGGACATGGGTTTCTGTATTATGAGTTTGCCACTCTCCCACTACTATTTGGTGATAT
The DNA here is from genome assembly GCA_910589775.1 of Avena eriantha. Classification (NCBI taxonomy): domain Eukaryota; kingdom Viridiplantae; phylum Streptophyta; class Magnoliopsida; order Poales; family Poaceae; genus Avena; species Avena eriantha. The sequence continues at coordinate 142,416,509 of OU342744.1, read as the reverse complement.
TGGGAAAAACCCACATCACACTAAACTGTTGATAAATCTTATTTGTCTTCGAAATTGAAATTATGACAGTGCCACTAGTCGATTCATAAAATGTTGATTAGTCCTAGATTGCTTCTTCCTTGAAATTATGACAGTGCCACTAGTCGATTCAGTTAATTATGGAAACTAACCAGCTTGTCCTGGTGAACTGAACAAACCATACCATGTATTTTTGTTGCAGGGAAAGAGGCGAAAGATCGACCAGGACCTGGCGACCTGGCTAAACGACAAGATAGCAATCCAAAGGGAGAAGCGGAATTCCCAGAAACTGGCCTTTGACCAACTGCGCGTTGAATTCGTGGTCCTTTCTGACAAGTGCCAGAAACTGAAGGAGTTAAACGCCGACTGGGCGAAGCTACACAGTGAAGGTCACGCCTCGGCTAGGAAGCAGATGGAGATCATGAAAGGTATCTTGAAGGAAAATCGTATGGCTACGGACAAAATTCTCTGCCATGTGACGGAGCGCTGGAACCTACAGCCGAAGCACGACATAGTACTGAAGGAGGTGGCCAATCTTAGGGAGGAAAATAGGCAGCTCCGGGCCAGGCTCGCTTGAACACAACATATGTTCTATTTAGTACTGAAATGCCTGGTTTATCCTCTGCAGTGGTGATTTTGTAAGCGTGAACTTAACTCTATGCACGATATGTGTGTTCGTCTGAAATTAGTTTGCTCGAGGATTGAGTTTGGCTTAGTTCAGAAAGCGCAACTGCAAGTCTTACAATTAACTAGTTTCAGGCATTGGTACAACATAAATTATTCATCTCGAATTTCCTTTATCCTTTATAGTCTGTCATTGTTCACCCTCATGCGCCTTCTCCAGTTCCTTCAACAGATCCGCAATGCAGCACTCTAGCTTCTTCTTGTCTTCCCTGAGCTGATCCCTCTCCTTTTCTGCATTATGAATCAGCAACCTATGACTATCCTGAAGCTTCTTTGCAGTTCCAACAACCAAGCTCCCATCGATTCCGTCAGTTAGCTTTGACTGCAAATTCTCGATTTCTTGTTGCAGCTCCTTATTTTGTACCGACAGCTTATAATTTTTTTCAGCTGCATCACTTACATCAGTAAATCTCCCTGACCTTTCCAACTCATACATCTCCCATAACTGTGCCAAAGATTTCTTAAGTGCATCTGGCCACTCAAGATCCACCCACTCTACTGCTTTACACACCGGGCCAACCTAAAAACACACACACTATAGTGTTATGAACATGCACGATACAATTTACTTCATGTCACAGTTGCACATAATGTAAACAAACCTGATTTGTACAGCCCAAAAACCTTCTCCTAGTGTTACTGCCTTCGAATGCAACATATCTCCTCAGTTTTAGCCCATGGTCACATGGCACTTCTCCATCGAGATCTAGGCCCTCCCATTCGAAGTCGTAGATCATCCTTGGTACCTATAGGTAAAGGCAAAGATGAAATCGAACACGATTGCATGCACATCTGGTCAGGCTCAGATCGAGTGATTTACCATTGCCTAACCCTAGCCCGAGAAAACAGAGGAACTCACATCGTGGAAGGAATACTCGATGTCGGAGAGAAGGCTGTCGCTACTCGACTAGTCGTCCTCGCCGTTCAAGGACAGCATGGCGAATGCGACGGTGTCGGCAAGAGCGAGAGAGAGAGAGCAGCCCTTCTACCGCTGCAATGATGACTAAATTGGCATGTTACAATAGTTTAATGGATACCATGCCCTTTCCCTGGATTACTGTCTTCTGCTTGATAGGATTCTCTTCACACATTCTCATTTCAAATATTAAACCTGCACTCCCTCCATCCCAATTTCATTGCTTAACGAAAACATACCAGTATATTACATCATCCAAAGAAACAAAATCATGTCAACTACAAGGTACTTATGCATCACTTCTTCAGTCATGGTTTCACAAAACATTACATTATAATCTCCCAACAAACATAACCACAACATGGTTTCACAAAACATCACATTACAATCTCTCAACAAACGTAATCATAGAAACAAGTATATTACATCAACTCAAGAAACAAAATCATGTCGACTACAAGGTACTTACACATCACTTGTCCTGTCATGGTTTCACAAAACATTATATTACAGTCTCTCAACAAACAAAATGTCAGAAACAAGTATAGTACATCATCTCAAGAAACATAATCATGTCAACTAAAATGTATTTATGCATCACTAGTCCAGTCATGGTTTCACAAAACATTACATTACAATGTCCCAACAAACATAATAACTGAAACAAGTACGGTACGCCATCTTAAGAAACATAATCATGTAAACTACAATGACTTATGTCTTATTACAACAACGATGGTTTCAGTGAGTGACATGTCTAAAAATCTCAATAGCTCGCACATCATTATATCGCAATCTCTCAACAAACATAATCACAGAAGCACGCTCTAAATGCAACAGCAGTCAATATTACAAATACAGGCAGGGGAACCCCGCGGTCCATATGACAAGCCCAGGGTAGCAGCTCTTATCAGATCTCATCAACGTCGACCACCTCATTCTGTTCAGCCACTACAGGGGCATCTTCATCCACTATAACCTGTTCAACAACATCAGAAATGGTACCAAGGAAGAACACCTTCCTGGTTCACTTCTTTCGCCGCATAATCTGCATAAGATCTTCAGTATCCAAAACATCTATGAGTTGATGCTTCTTATTATGCCACCACCAGATTTTTGCCATCTGCTTAGGGCCAATAGTGATTTCCTTACCGATCATCTCTCTCATTTCATCAAGAGTTATGTTTTTGGAATCGACAGTGATCTCCACAGTACATGACGAAACTGGCTTATTAACTCCCTCATCAAGTTTGCCATGTATGAATCCACCTCTATGCGTATACTGAACTTATCCAGATCAGCATCTATTGGTCTGTATTCTCTAGGAGCAGAAGCTCTGGCAGCAAGATCTCCAGCATATGCATACATATCATCAATCATCGCTTCAACTTTCACCTTACGATCAGCTGCACAACACTCCCAAACCATCTGAAGCTCATGGGAGTGCTCAATTTGCTGATAGGTATCATTCATGTTGCGCCACACCAATTTTGTCCTCTGTCTAGAACCCCAGAGAATTCTAGCGGAGGGCATATCTACCAGCTGCGGAACAGACACAACCTCTTTGCAATTCACAAGCAGATGCACATCTTGCCCGAACACAACCCTCTCGCAACCAAAATCAAGCTTTGTAGTGTACTGCCGAACATGAACGGTGAACTCATATAGGTCACTTGTATCAAAACTGTGCCTAATTTGATTAAAAAGGGGAACATTTCAGTTCATTCGATTCTATTATGTCGTAACTAATCTACTTGCAAGATAAGGCACATATAAGAAAATTTCACCTCTCGCTCTTCTCCCGGGTTTTTTTCTTCGAGATCTGAGTGTTGCATCCGCCCACCGGAGCCGAACAATCCGCCACCGGCCTTGCTTTTCTCTTCAACCCGCTGCTCGTAGGTACCTTGAGAGCAGAATCCTTGCTGGCTTCCTCGCTAACCGGGGATGAAGACCTTGCCGCAGCTACGCGTTGAGCCCCAGACTTGGGCCCCGACGGACCCTTTTCAGTCGGCGACGTAGCTACAACCTTCGCCTTGCAAGACATGCTGGGCCGCCGCCGCCGGATTCAGTGTCGGGGGAGGGAGAAAAAAGGTCCTCCGCCGCCCGCAGATTTAGGGTCGGGGAAGGGAAGAAAAGGGACCACCGCCGCAGCAAGATTCAGTGTCGAGAGTTAGGAAAGTACAGTAATGGATTTGCCTCTACGACACGTGCAGGGTGGCTAAGAAGAGTGACCGGCGAAGGAGGGGCACAGCAGGAACTAGTGTAACGGAATATCCTGACTTAACGAGCGCGATTTGAAAATATTTGGTTTGGCCATCATTCACTCGAAAGACCCCTCTCAGCAATTGGCGCCCCAACTTTTCGAATCGCGGTGATAAAAATCAACTTGGGTACCGCGTTGCCTGTCCACCCCAACTTTCGGGCCGCAAAATGATATTCTCGGTTTTTTCCCCTATATAAAGAGAGGTATTTTGGCAAAATAAATACACAATAATCAATAAAAGGTTTGATCTATTTTGGGGAGACCTCCAATTGATTCTCTCTCTCTCCCGTGACCGTGGTCCCAAGTCTGGATCACGCGAGCAGGAGTCTTCTTCACCACGGAGCGCCATCGCGTTGCGGGATTTGGATCCAGGAGCTCTACTTCCGCAATTGTTGCTGGATCGGAGGAGCAGGAGTCATCGCCAGACACCGGATGTGTGTAACTCCCTACGAGGTGCAACACTTGGGGCACTAGGAGTCATTGGAGCCACAAGAGATGTCGGGACTTCAACACGACCTTGAAGTCGGCTTCGGTTCGTCTACATCAACCACACTCTCCCGAGCGTTGACAACGCTTTTCGGTCTTCAAGGGTAAGTTCGCAAAAACCCATCCCTTTACTGCATTACTAATAGATAGGTCCTAGCAACTAGGGTTCTAGGCGTAGGGAAAATTTTATTTATTTCATGCGCAAGGCCCTAAAGTGGTATCAGAGCTAGATCTATGCATAGTATTGCTAGTATGGGTAGAACACACGAGTTGTAGCATGTGGGCGTTGATCTTTTAGTTGTTATCCTCCCACGTGTACTTGTGTATACCACAGTAGTTCTTTATGAAGCGGCCCCCAACCAAATTTACGCGTTCATTTACGAGACAAGTCCACGCTTGACATACGGTGTGTACCGTATAAAGTGGCTTTGGGGGTGTCTGTCTCTTTCGCATTATTTGGTATGACATTTGCAATAGAGGGCCCCGAAAGGGGTGTAGTATAGACAACTACTTGATCAGCATTGTGGTGAAAGTTCGTAGGTAAGAACGGTTCTTGTGCGAAAGCCCTATCAGCCACATAAACATACAAAAAATAAAGTAGAGGCATCTAACTTTGTTTTGTAGGAGGGCGTTGTGATGTGATATGGTTGTGGAAAAGGTAAAGTAGTTTACATAAGTTGCTAAGTAGTAGTAGATGGTTATGAAGATGATGGACTACCACATCGGAGGGCACTGGTACCCTGGTGCCTACGGCGCCGGAACCCTGGCGCCAAAATCTAGAGGCGCAGGATGAATATCACAGCGTGAAGGACCATATCGCATCACACTTACATTCAATGTTTATTATTTGTGCATCTTATTGTGTGCTAGTATTAGATACTCGACGGTAACCTAATAAGATGATCCCTAATCAAAATAACAATATAAGTGTTCTCCCTTAGTGTGCACCACCAAGAAAGTTCTCCGATATGAGGCAGGCCATGACGATCGGGTGCCAGACATATCTGCGTTCGCATACAGTGGGTGTAAGCCATGTTGCACATCAAATAAACTAAGGTTAAGTTGGTGAGCCTAGCATGTGTAGACATGGCCTCAAAACATGGATGGTCGAAAGATCGAGCAAGAGTCGCATGAATGATGTGATTGACGTTTCGGCGTCCACCTTTGCAACTATATCGCCGGCCGTGACGATCGGGGGCAGTGTAGTGAATAGGGATCGTGTAATCGATAAAAGCCTTCTGGGGATAGGATTTTTTAGTGGATTTATTATTTTAACTCATATAATTATAAACTTAGTCTAAATTCCTTTTGCAATTATAAATATAGAAAATGATTCTCCCCGATACTACCTTCCCTGTTGACGATTGGTTACATGGAGAGAAGTTCAAACTAGATGGATCCAACTTTTCTATGTGGGTTGTGTGTCTCCATGTTCTCCTTAGCGATAATGATGTGGTTGACTATATACTCGACAAGATGGATTTGGTGCCAGTGTCTATGAGACCCCAGAGCAGTGGGAAGACCACTATTACCGTCGTGAGATATCCACCTTCATATCAGTGACAATGCGCTTCGCAATGGTTGATGAGATGTGGCAAATCATGGGTAACCTTGACCCTCGTACGGTTATGGAAGAGCTTAGATCACATTTCGTGAAACAAGTGCACATATCGGAGCATGAGCTGATAGGAGATTTCCTCTCCATAAAGATGGAGGAGAACTCTTTGCTTGATGATCAATTGGAGCGCATGCATGAGGCTTGCATACTTCCTGAATAACTAGTTGACGAGCTCTTTTGCAAATGGCATTGTGCTGCACTCGCTGCCACCAAGCTACCAAGCACATGCCAGGACTTGCATCATGAGAGGCGATGCGAAAACACAGGATTTCTACAGGTTCATATCACATCTCAGGAATGTGAAGGTTGAACCCATTTCTGGAGACGTCATCAATGATAAAGGTATATATTTGATATACAGTTTTATAAATATTATAATCTTGCAAACACATATTGAAGTGTTAAAGTATTTGATACTTATTCTGTTTTGGGTAAAACAGGTCCTTCTGCATGAGAGTTGTTTGCTGGAGAGGAGGTGACGTTGCATGATGATGATGGCCAACGACACTCTTCCTCGACGTTTATCACATAGTTTATCAGTTTGGGATAGTTATTGTAATCAACGGATTGTGAACTTATTTAGTGTGTCTCACATTTCATGAGACGATTATTCATACGAATTTGTACCAAATAGTTCTTCTGCTTCTATGAATGGTTTCTATTTGCGTTCATATCTTGTTCGATTATGTGTGAATTATCCCGGTTATGAAACTGATTGATAATGCATGGACATTTGTAAAATATTGAAAATGCCTTAAAAATACCAACTTAATGATATATTCATTTTGAATGAAACCATTGTTTAAATTCAAAGTTATGTTGATAATATGTGAAAGATATTTGATTTCTTGTCAGATATGAATCATGCCCAAGTTCGGCAAGATAACTTAAACATCGTGTATTGCATGAATACAAAGTGTTTAATGAATTGTTGAAAGAGACTACATATTTGATGTATCGTATTTCAATGAAGAGGTGATTATCATTTTGTGATTGTTTGAATTTAGTAAAAGAGTTTACCAAAGGAAACATGAGCATGAAACTATTTGATATGATCAAAGTATTTCATCATCCAAGGGTATTAAAGATAAAAGAGAATCTAATTACTATGATTAATCAATAGTAATGAAATTCGACATTATAAAATTGGCATAAGAAGAATTGTGAAAATGCAATGCGTTTGAAACGTCAAATTGCAAAGCATCGCAATGTGATATTAATTATCAAGTGGGTGAATAGATGGCGCCGAATAAATCATTGTAGTGTAAGTGTAAAGACCATTATTAGATATAGTAAACGCTTAATTAGTATATATAGTGAACCATCTGAATTCGTGAGATTGATGCCATATCTTGTATGGATCATCGTGAAAGTTTTGGAGTTATTTGATATAACCAAAACAATAGCGAATAAGTCCTTGTAGTATATTCATTGGAATCGTTGAATACAAAATCCATGGCTAGAACCAAAAGAAAGGCAGAACTAGTGTTGCTTGAATTTTGGTGTTTTTTCGAGAAAGTTTATGTTCTCAAATATGAAGCTTATGGAAGATAGTGAAAAACATGATGAGGATTCAAAACCCTGCATCTGAGTGTTGAGAAGCACAACAGAAAGCATTCCTAAATGATTCTCTTCATAAAGGAAAGCATAAATGATAATGATCATTGTGTTTTCCCCACTAGTGTTTTCACTACATGAAGTAGGATTCAAAATGTACCCCATATCTTGTATGGAGACATTTTTGAACCATTTGTCATATCACCAGAATATGACATATCTACGAACTACGAAGGAAAATAATGGTAAACTAAAGTTATGAGAAATCCTAGAGGAAAAATTCACTTAAGATTAGAAAGCAATTCATTGCTGAATCTTACCAAGTAAAGGGGTTACTTGAATTTTTCAAAACACTGCAAAGTCATGAAGGAAAACGTGAATGACAAAGGCACGATTTGTCGTAAATAATGTATTGGACAAATTCAAAAGTATTTGATTCAGAAATGTTGAAAGTCTAGTGGATTTAATACTAGCAAGGTACTAGTGTCTCGTAATAAAACTCTCAGTTTGATAATTGATCAATTGATTTTGAAGTTATTCAAAATAGTGAGTGGATATGCAATTTGCATGAAATTGAGTGGGAGTTGTGAAAGTCTTCCTAAAACAATATTTAAATGACATATTTTTGAGTGGGAGCAATATAAGTCTTAGACTCAAATATGTTGGAAACATATTTTGAGTGGGAGCTTAAAGATTGATTCTTAAGTGTGTGTACAACACATTAATAATAAAAGCACAAGTACCGATAAATAATGATTTATAGGGATTAGAAGTTGATAATAAGTATGTTATGATATTATGTTGGATTCCTAAAAGGGATTCTAAAAAGAGTTTCAGAATAGGAATTGATTAAGGATTGATCCTTGGTCACTCAAATTAGGAATAACATTAAGTTAAACATCAATGGTTGAAAGAGAGAGAAGGATGATCGTCATCCCCTATGTTGAGACATTGGTTCTATGTTGAAAACCATGATGACAACTTAACATGATATATGATCCGAGAAAGAACGTTTGAAAAGTGATTAAGCACCAATCATAGAATGTTAAGCTGAGTGTATCCATAGTGTCTAATAAGAGAATTGTAGACATGTTTCCAAGTCCATGAAGGATGACATATTTTAAAGCATAAAGGGTTATGTTATAAGGAAATGTGTCAACCTTAGAAGATTGGAAACTCTTGTATCAATAATACCGACTGAATTTAAGTAGGAAGCGAGGTGATAAAACATCGAAAGTTGCATAGAATGCACTAGTATTTCAATGATTACATTTATAACAATGTATAAGGGTACCATCTAAAGTGATGCATATTGTTATGGCGGGACTAGTTCGTATTTACACAGAAGGAGTGTCCCAGGAGACAGTGCCCATGAGAAAGCTCGAGTGGCTGATCTAAAGTCACTGTTGGCTCCTGGAAAACGACCTTATTATGCTGCCATAACTATGATGCATACACAAAGATGTTATCGTGTGATGATAAAGTATTAATGTCAAGGTGACATTAATAAGTTGCAAAGGATTTGGGACTGTAAAGTACAGACCCAGAACTCAACCTCTTCCATGAGCAAGCATGATCAAAAGTGTCGAGGTATATGGTGCTAATGATTAGGAACAAATGCAGCTAGTTTATTTGTACTCTAGTGCAAGTGGAAGACTGTTGGAAATATGCCCTAGAGACAAATAAATATGGAATATTATCATATTTCATAAAGTTTATGATTAATTTTTATATCATGCTATAACTGTATTGAAACGAAACATCAATACACGTTTTATATATAAACAACCAGGAGTTCCTGGTGAAACTCTAGTCACTGGTTCATTGGTCAACAGATGATCAAGGTTTCTTGATCATGTGCCAGTTGACAATGGAGTCACCTCATTGCGAGAATGAGATGATGAGCTATACCCAACCTAAGCATCGTGACCCAATCATGCCACGAAGTTCAAGTTACGATGATTAGAATAGACCTAGTGTACTATTTCTTAGACCGTGAGGCCATATCAATCAATGTTACCCGAGGGTACTTTGATAACATCAAACATCACTCGGTGACACGGTGATCATAAAGGTGTGTTCAGGTATTCGGAGGAACAGTTGAGGCAATATGCATCAAGAGCGGGATTTGTCCATCCGCGTGACAGAAAAGATACTCGAGGGCCCACTCAGAGAAGTTATGTCCAATAGCTGCACAACATGTGATTTGATCACGGGGATATCACTTGTCGGAACGAGTCAAGTATCATTTGTTGATAACAAGATTGAACACGACATGGTGATGTCATTGATCAAATCTCGGACAATGCAAGTATCAACAGATAAAAGGAATATGACACGACGTTCATGGTTCAAACGACGAAAGATTTCATGGAATGCACAGGGGTCCCATGGCCATCCAGGTCCCTCTATTGATCATTGGTGCGGGAGGGTCCCGACCATATCTAGAGTGTTCCCAAACCATGGGGTATCACGCTTAAGGGCTTGATGATGCTCAGAGAGTGTTTTAGGATCGGTGGAATCATTGAAGAAAAGAGAAGAGAGAAAACCAGAAGGGTTTCGGTAAGAGTGGAGGATGTCTGGAATGAGAGGGAATGAGTTCCGCATTAACGGGGGTTGAATAATATGTAAGTGAATGTTAAATGTTGATTTAATCATTCATTTATATTTATTCAATAAAAGAAAAAGAATTAAAAAGGGTCAAATACCTTATTGGGCCAAATCCGGAGGGAAAATGGCCTATGAGGGAAAGACCAAAGGGAGGAAGGAGGAGGGGATTGCCGGCCAAGCCAAGGCACCCCGCGTTGGGCCCTGGCCGGCGGCAGCCAGCCCTCCCCCTCTCCCCTCTCCCTTGTTTAGTCCCACATGGCTAAGCTAATTAGCTATGGGGGGTTTTTCCCCTATATAAAGAGGGGTATTTTGGCAAAATAAATACACAATAATCAATAAAAGGTTTCCTCTATTTTGGGAAGACCTCCAATTGATTATCTCTCTCTCCTATGACCGTGGTCCCAAGTCCGGATCGCGTGAGCATGAGTCTTCTTCACCGTGGAGCACTGTCGCGCTACGGGATTCGGATCCAGGAGCTCTACTTCTGCAACTGTTGCTGGATCGAAGGAGTGGGAGTCATCACCAGGCACCGGATGTGTGTAACTCCCTATGAGGTGCAACACTTGGGGCACTAGGAGTTGTTGGAGCTGCAGGAGCTGCCGGGACTTCAACACGACCTTGAGGTCGGCTTCAGTCCGTCTACATCAACCACGCCCTCTCGAGCGTTGACATTGCTTTTCAGTTTTCAAGGGAAGTTCGCGAAAAGCCCCTTCCGTTACTGCATTACTAATAGATAGGTCCTGACAACTAGGGTTCTGGGCGTAGGGAAAAATTTATTATTTTCATGCGCGAACCCCTAACCTCCTGAGGCCGCCAGGTGACCAACTAAACCCATCTAGGGTTCCGTCCCCTCGCAGGTGACGCTGTCGGCCCGCTCCACCTCTATGGCCTTAGGGCCTTGGAGGTGTGGCAGACCACGACCTCTAGCTGGCGGGAGGGTTTCCGTTTTTGCCTTTTTTTAGTGTCTTCTTCAGGATGTTGAGATGGCGGTTGCGTCCTGGAGTCAGAATAAGGTCATCCCCGTCCTATCCTCGCTCCAGTGGTGCGTCTAGCACCGGCGGAGGGCGCATGGAGTCATGTGTACGGCGGATCTCTTGGGATCCGATCGTTTTTCGTATTTGATGGTGTGGTTTGAGGTCAGTCTCTTCTGGTCTACAACTGTCATCTTCGGCGATGGTTGCTACTTTAGTTTGCTGGTCCTATGGGGCCTTAGCATGATGATTTTCTGTTTGTCTACTACAACAAGCTCAGCTACGACAAGCTTTGCCCGGCTCCGGTGATGGAGGGGCGAGGACCGTGGCGCGCCTTCAGCTCGTGCTTGTATCTGTAGTCGTCGCTACGTGGTCCAGTGACCTATTTGTAATTTCTATTACTTTTATGGCTCTTTGTACTGCGGTTGATGATTATTAATAGATCGGTGAAATTTCGAAGAAAAAAAAAAGCAAAGTGACAGGCATGCTTACTTGTTTCACGCCGCATGATGGACAAGTGTTCTCCCAAATCACTGGAGTGGGCCTTCCCGTTTCAGTTTTTTATCACTTTCAACCTAGAGTTATACCTACTATTTTATAAAGGAATTGGTGGGACAAATAATTTCAGAAAGGTAGGCAACATTGCTCAACTTCTACAAAAAAAACAAAGTGTATCAACCCTCACAATATGAATACTACGCCTCCCCGAGGAGTGATCAAAAAACCGATAAAAGTTTCGTAAATAATGATCTTGACCGATCAAGTCCCAATCATGGCAACTCTAAAATACATGGAAGGAAACTTGAAGATAATCACAAAAAAACTGTACTTTTTATTCATGCCCAAACTCTTTTGACAAAATTTTCACACAATATCTTTGTTGGGTGATTGCATTATGTTGTATCAACATGGAAAATAAATGTTTTTTACATGCGATGTTCCATGGGTGTATAAGGGATTTGGGCCCCAGATTCCTTGTATGGGCAAAATAGTACTATCCTAATCATAACGTTCTAAATCTTACACATAACCATATGTACGTCATAGCACCCTAAACGGGAGTCAAACTACTACAGATGGTCATTTAGAGAGATATTAGGATTTTTTTTTGAAAAGGCATATTCCTGGCATATACGTCGAGTGATGCACGCAACCTCATTCATTGCAAAGTTGTTTTACAAAAATTGATAGAAAAGGAATATCCAGGATTTCTAGCCTCAAGCAAACATCACGGGACCTGCTATTCTGCATCTATATTTGTTGAACAATACCCGAGCTATCATCTCCAGTTGGTTGTACACTGAGTCCAGAGTATCCCTCTGGGACAATGTAAGGAGCCAATAGGTAGCCATATGAACAACCTACAAGAAATTAGAAACTCTTTTCTAACAAAAAAAATCTTTTTCAAGAGTATGTTAAGGTATATCATATTTTTATAGACGGCAGAGAACAAATACAAGAAGGCAACCATTTACTGCAAACAGAAAGCGTAGCATCAATATCCACACCACAGCAAGTCCGAAGACCTCCACCACAAACATTACAACTCTAGCACAAAAGAGCCTGCCCTTAACTAAAAAATTAAGCCACGTCTCAACTAACGCCAATCACCTCCAAAGACCAACGACTCCAATTGAACTTCCCTTATCGAAGCACCATCCACTCATGAAGGCCTAAAGGAGACGAGAAGTAGGTGTTGACACACATCGGCAACGCTTCCAAGGATGAGAACGACACCTACAGGTGCCTTTGTTGTTGGCACCAGCGAAGATGGGTAGGACTCGTTCTTATAGTCGCACATCTGACCTCCATGATCACCGAGACTTGTGGCACAAACTGTCACTATTGACTTTTCCCGCCGATGCAACACCTTGCCATCGGAGCCGCAACGTCCCGGTCACCAGCAACACCGCACAATCTACATTGGCCGACACCACCGTTTTGAGCTTCCACCGACACCGCCTTCACCCCCATGGTGCCTAATTGTTGTCAAAGCTCAACGCCTACATGCTCCCTACAACAGTGGATTGGGCTCCGTCCTCCCAGCCAAGACCAGATCCCACGAGCAGGCGCCAACGGACAACACCCTGATCAGAGCCCGTCCTTCCACCACCGCCGATACGCAGAGCCTCTGTCAGGTCTTCGCTGCACCACACCGCCAAGACTTTAGCCGCAAGACCTCAGGTCGCCGCCATGGAGGGAGGAGCTGCGACCAGGTAGGGTCCCGCTACTGTCGGCAGTGGCGAGTGGGAGGTGAGTGTGAGGCGACGGATGGTGGGAAGGGATTAGGCTTCCCCCATGAGGCTTGGAGAGGGACACAGGGTACCGGTTTTTTCCATCTAAAAAGACCAGCCCGACTGGCCTAGGATGCAAAAGAGCATCCTACCACTCAGATAGCCTTGTCCAAAATACTTCAAAATATCAGCACGACAATTCTATATAGGCAACATAAAGGTGGCTATTTGACTCACGGGTGCATTTGCACTCATTGTGAGAACATATTTCGGAATGTCAAAAATTACAGAAAAAATGTCTATATATGCATTCAAACATTTTATGTTCGATCACAAGTTTTTGGGATGAAAATACATTCTACAAAAATATCCGGTGATTAGTCCTATTCATGTGATATTTTTGTCTTTTTATACATGACACATAAAAAAATTTCATCCAAAACTTGTGAACGAACATAAAATGTTCGAATGTATATGTAGATATTTTTTAAAATTTATTGACATTTCAAAATATGTTTTCTCACAATGGATGGCCAAAAGAGATTTCTGGTGGTTATTTGGCTCACAGGTGCATTGCACCCATTGTGAAAAAAATATTACGAAATGTCAAAAAAAATTAAAAAAATGTCTACAAATACATTCGAATATTTTATATCCGTTCACAAGTTTTCGGGATGAAAAAACATTCTACATGTCCTGTGTAAAAGATGTTCGAATGTATATGTTAATATATTTTTTTCAAATTTCTTGACATTTCAAAATATTTTTTTTACAATAGGTTCAAATGGACCCGCAAGCACCCGAATATTATCCTCAACTTGATAGATCACCCCTTAGAGCATGTACAGCGCTGGCATCTGGCGCTTAGCTTCTAAGCCCTAATTTGCAGGACATTTCCAAGGGCCTGACACCTACGCCTCCGTCCACGCTAAAAGAAAATACGAGGAACTTCATGAACAGGCTGTGGTTAAATCCTTTGTGCCTGCCCTAAGCTCCCACACAGATTCAGTAGAACAATTTTCCATTCATAAACGCTAGGCTGGTTTAGATGGCCAACCTGGACGAAACACATGCACAGTAGCACAACATGCAGCTCAATTTACTTTTATTATCAACCTGAAGAGAAGAAGGGGGTGTTTTGACACATCTGCCATAGAAATTGTCCTCTATAGCACTACCACAAGCGAGTAATTTCTTCCACTTGCTATCATTGTAATAGATGCGAAAGTTCAGTGTAGCATCACACAAGTAGTTAATGAGAGAAACCAATGCAATGTGCCTGACGTAATACAAGAGCTTTTCAGGCCTCGCTGAACTTAAAGACACAATCATAAAGCCTTCCTCCCAAAAATTGTGCCACTTCGGGATGCTTAACCTGGAAAATTAACAGCAGAACAGTAGTTTGTGAAATTCAACTTGTGTTAAATCACAATCTGCAGCCAAGCTGGATGTTCTTCAGTATAAATCACATATTCACAATGGACACAGAACAACGCACCATTCCAATTTTGATCGAGTCACATTTCATTTGTGCATATAGGTTGGTTTCGATTCCTCTTCCCTGAAGATGACACAAATAAGTTAGAATGCAATTAGTAGATAAATGTTCAAAGAAAAGGATGTGCCAACTTGTGAATGCACTTACCATGCCTTCTAGGACGACCAAGTCAGCATCGCTTGCCATATATGCTAGCTCTGGGGACACACTAGATAAATCTATTACCTGGGAGGAGGTGGTTGTATATTTAAGCATCTGAGAGACTGACACAATCAACAGAAATTACGAAGCTACCATAATGGATGGTAGAGTCAGGTCGAGGTATTCTTACAGGCAGATCGTTACCAGAGTTGGCAACAAGGAGGTTAGATACGTCCACACCTGCAAGCTTTCCATTTTCGTCCTTGAGCTGAAAACAATTGCAGAATAGGAGTCGGATTGTTGTATAAAGGATGATATATAATTTTTTTTGGCTTACCTTGTTTACAATCTCAACCAGCTCTAGGTAAGTGACATCATTGATGGAAGGCATGTCATTGGCAGCAAGTATCACCTGCACCAACCAAGAACAACTATTTAGTGATACTCTTTCCTCTTTATTAATAGAAGGAAGAAATCATGAATATCAGACAATTTATGCAAAAATCACAATTAACATTCCATGTTGTACGTGTACGCAACATGCACTATGTTACAGATACATCTTATGCTTGATGGGTATTTGCATGTTCATTCTCAGAATTAACCCCTTTATCCAAATCCCTTGTGTATTGCATCACAACCTAGAACCTCGTTTCTTTTCAGAAATAAAATTGCAGTTGCTACAACTATATGATACTACATCTACTCATTTATGGACGCACAAACCCACTCTCAGCTTAACTAAGAATTTTATAGAGTTCATTTTCATATATGTTTTATTGCATTCAGTTACTTCAAAGCTCAATAGCAGTAATATGTTACTACAGGACACGACCTCGGATAAAAACGACAATTCAACTCTTATCCACGCAATGTCTCCAGTAGTTCTGAATGAACAAGAGCAATATAAAAACAATAAGACAAACCGTTGTGCCACGTCGGAGCAATTCCCTCGCAAATGGTAGTATGCCCAATATGATATCAGCACCAGAATTATCAACAAAAATAACTGCCTGCAGCATATGATAGAAGAATAATTAAGCTAGGTATAAACTTAGGTTGGATGTAAAGTATCCACATTGTTACGATATACAGGCTGAAAGATAAATGTCAAATGTTTAAATATACTCCCTCCATCCCAAAATAAGTGACTTGTATTTGTCTAGATTCGGATGCATCTTACACTAAAACAAGTCTAGATACATCTAAATCTAGACCAATTCAAGTCAGTTATTTTTGGACGGAGGGAGTAGTTTATATCCAGCTGTGCAAAAAATGGATTTCACCCGTAACTGATGTATGGATGATCCAGCATTGTTACCAGGCTAATAATAACAAATATAGCTATATAAAAAAATCCATCTACAAAGCTACAAGGAGATAAAGAAAGGAACACACTGAATATCATTTGAGAGAATGACTGATTATTAACAATATACATACTACATATCCAAACACTTATAACTAGGTCTGTAACAACTACGAACCATAACTATTGGAGATGGGACAAGGGACCAGAAAACTGATGATACATGCATGAGTTAGATTCTTTCATTCAAAATACTAATCAGGAGAACTGCACATATACTCTATAAGGCTCTATAAAACAGTACAATGTCACTGAGCCTACAGTCAGTTACACATAAATCATAATACAGATTAAGAATCTCTTGGCATAGGATGGACATCAGGCTGAGTCTGGCATTTACTATGGTGTGCAGTTTCAAGAAGTTTACATTGAACTATGATATGACAAATTTACCTTTTGCCAAGATTTCTTGGTCCATTTGGTTTTGAACACGTCTAGGTCATCAATAACCCAAGGTCGAGATAAAAGATTCTGGCAACTTGCCAAGAACGACATACCATCTTTAGCAAAAACTTCTGCAAGCTTCAAAATATGCAACAGAGTTGTTTAGAGGCAGAATATGTAACACGAGACGATGTGGATAAAAACATTGTCAACAACAGACAGATTATTTCAGAAGGATTGAAAAAGAAATAGCAAAAAATGATTTATTGCTCCCATGAGTTCAGGTTGGCTGGCCTTTCACATTAAGGCAGTGATGTTTCGAGTTTTGAAGCAACCTAAAGTAAGCATGCTAAGTTCCATGACGGTAAAAAGGCCAATAAAACAGTAATGCAGGTGAGACCACATACCTGTGCAGATCCTAAATCAAAAATATTTCCTGCTAATATTCCACGGATCAAGTTCTCTGCCCGTTTCTCACTGTCTTCTATTTCATCATTCCGCTGAACAACTCCCTCAAACAGTGACATAGCCTTAGCATTCTCCTCATCCTACTCATGAACAATCAAAATCATCAAAGGAGCATAGACAATTATGATGAGAAATCATCACAAACATGAACAAGAAAATTATCCTAGGTTAAAGAAACTCTGTTAGAACTTACCTTAACCTTTTTGAAGATATCGTTAAATCCCAATTCTCTAAGGATTAGCTCACGTAGCCTACAAAGAAGCTTGAGACCCATTCCAAGAGTTAGAAGTGATCCACAATTTCTTTCAGGGTTCAATAAAATTTCATCTTACTAAGCAGTCAGGAGGTCCTCCATGGCTCTCGGGGTTCTTCTTCAACTCCTCAAGAATAGAAGTGTACCTTCACCACAAAACAAGATGTACATAATAAAATGTTAAGGCCATATCACCAAGCTGGTTCTGCACTAATATGAACAGGGTACCATCTTGGCCATTCTTGAGTTATTATTGATGCACATTATCCCAGCATTTAACCCACATTTGCAATCGTGTACGTGCAATGTGCGTGTTGGGAAGTGTAAATCAAGCCACACATACATCTTTGGTCCCGAATCAAACATGACCATCCCATGGGCAGCAAAATGTTGGTAAGAAATACAGGGCCCAGTTGTTAGAGAACGAGAAGGGGGGGGGGGGGGGTTAAATGACAGTATTCCTGTATACAAATGGGGCAATTTTTTGGCTACAGAACCCAGCAGAAACTGACAAGAACTGCGTCGAACTTCAGTATGAAGCCAAACCCAGCCACCATAAAAGGAAACTGGTCAAAGTCACGCCAATTTAAGGCTCTTACCTCCAACAGCAACGGTGCCTAAAATGGATCCAAACTAAAAATAGTGCATTCATCCATTAAACTACCTCTCAGGCTAACAAACTAATATCTTCCACCAGTTACTTATCTCTTTCTTTTCTTTGCCGGGTTCCAGTTACTTCTATCTTTAAGATCAGTATATCTTGAGTTATAAAATAGCAACATGAACAGACTGATACTGAGGGTCATCAGTGATCAGTGATCAGTAATCAGATGTCTGCATGATCAAAGAGATAAATCACACATAAGATACCTCTGAGCAAACTTCTCGGCCTTGGCGGGGGCGTCGGCCACTGTGGGGTCGTTCTGCGCCCGCTGCCTGCAAAAGGATAAGAAGACGAGCAGAGTGAGAGTTGATGGAAGTATGGAACGTTACGGGGGTCGAAATTCGAGGGTCGGGACGGTACTTGAAGGAGGGTACGGAATTGAGGAAGAGGTCGATCCACTGGATCTCGACGGGGGTGGCCTTGCGGGGGTTGTCGGAGGGGAAGCGGTAGGGTATGGTGCAGGCACGGTACGTGCTCTCCACCGGCGCTTGCAGCAGCGGGAACGGCACCGAAGGCGACGAGCTCTCCATGCCCCTCCTCTGCCGCCGCTACGGATCGCTCCTCTTCCTCCCTCTCTTGTCGGCGACGGTTAGGGTTTGCTGGGATCTTCGTAGGCGGTTCGCCGTGAGATCTGGTTGCGCCGTACGCAACGGCCGGGAAGATGGAGGAAGCCAAGTGCCGCTTGGCAATTGCGGAGCTGCTCTTTTTTATTTTTCCGAGGACAAGAAGCTCTGGTCCCAAATTGTCTAAATTTGTCTGATTTGGGACCCAAACGGTTTCCCTAAATTAAGGGCGCCTGCTAGGCGTCCCGGACGATGGGAAGGCCCCATCGTCCTCCTTCTCGTGCTGCCACGTGTCCAAGAAAAGGATTCAAATTTCGGTTTTGCTGCAAGACATATCTTTTTGTTGCATATGTCCCCGTTTTTGCTTCCGAAGCAAAAAAAAACGGTTTGTTTCATAATAGAACTTCTCGCCGAAGACTTCGCCGGAGACCATGCAGCAAAAAATTTGTACTAATGTAGCAAACCGACTTCGCCGGAAACATCGTCGGAAAAAACTCGCCGGTGACTCTCGCCGGAGACCTTGTAGCAAAATGTTTACACTGTTGTAGCAAAACCACAATACGGTTGTAGCAAAAAAGTTCTTCTAATGTAGCAAAAAACCGGTTCGTTCTACAAAATAGACCTCGCCGGAAAAAACTCGTTGGTGACTCTCGTCGGAGACCTTGTGGCAAAAAGTTGACACTATTGTAGCAAAATCACAAGACGGTTGTAGCAACAAAATTATGACATTGTAGCAAAAATCCGACGCCGATTGTAGCACCGCCGACGACCACGCCTGTAGCAAATCTCGACGGCACATGTAGCAGTGCCCATGTTCTTCGGTAGCACCGTTGGCGGTCGCATGTAGAAAACCCATGAGGATATGCTGTTGTCGTCTATACTGCCAGACGAAGCTTTGCAGGGAGGGCGCTCGGGTGGAGGGTGGAGCAGCGGGGCTCCCTGGGCGGCGCCCATGGCGGGTTGCATGCATCTCCGTCGGCGCGCGGTGGCGCGGCTAGGCGGAGCAGCGAGGCTCCTTGGGGCGGCGCCCATGGCGGGCGCGAGGGGCGGAGGTGGCACCCATGGCGGAGCGCGCGGAAGCTGGGCGACGGCAGCGCGGGCACAGAGGCGCGAGGGCGGAGGCTGGGCAGCGCCCATGGCGGATGGCACGGCTAGGCGGAGCGGCGGGAGTCCTTGGAGCGGCGAGGGCAGGGGTTGGGCGGCGCCCATGGGGGAGGCGCGGAGGAGGCCGACCCGGGGGATGGAACCGTTTCATCCCCATCCCCCGGGGGATGGGGATCATTTTCCTAAATTAAGTCTGTGGGTTCAATTTGGACATTTTCTTTAACTGAGATTCTAGATTGATAGACTTGGAAAAACTTTGATAAATATAGCAACTGACATACATATGTAGCACTTAACGTACAAATTCAACGCCAAAGAGCATCCTAATTCATGACAAAATGGATAAGTGCAAAACCAAAAAATGAAGAGAAAATTTGCTACAATACACCATTATCTTTTGGCGTTTCCCTAAATTAAGTTTGTGGGTTCAATTTGGACATTTTCTTTAACTTTTTTTTAGACAACAACTGATGAGATTTCAACAATGGTGCAACCCAACGACTCCACAAATAAAAGAAAATACAATATGGTCCCAGAATTTTACAAGAAGACCTCACACCGTACTTTCAAAACGCAATCAAGCCCATCGTACTCATCATCACCAACCAGGTACAGGGATCGGATCTAGAAGCAACACGTCTTTAGACACCATCGAATCACCGCGCCGCAGCCGCCACATTGGGCTTTGAACACCGTAGGAGTGCCCACCCCGAAGGGTGAGAGCTAAGAACCTTTTCCAGACCATCGAGCATGCAGGAGATGGGAAAGAGCAAGCAATACCTCCAACCGAGGATCCCCGAGCAGTAGATCCAAATCACCAGCAGAATGCTCCACCATCTGGAAGATTTAGGCGTCAACATGTCGAGCCGCCCCCTCCCCTCACCACCAAGGCCGGCCGAAAGAAGCTTCAAGACGCGACAGCCACACACCACCAGAAGAACACAAACAATCCTAAAAAGGGAAGCGGTGGTGCCATCCCCTTCCTCTCCCTCGCCACCACGGTCGTCCAAGGGGAAGACAACAGCATCAGCACCCCTCCGACTCCACAAACTCCAAGGCGAGGTCGAAAGTCGACCGCACCCGGAGAAACCACCCTCCCCAGATCCATAGATCTAAGAGGATACCAGGCCAGTAGCTCGTCGGCGCTGCCACACGTGGCCTCGCCGAGATGGAGATTGTCGTGTGAATGACCACAGCAGTCGCTACCAGGGGTAGCGATTGGAAGGATTTGGGGCAAGAGTGGGCAGCCATCTGCAGGGCGAGATGAGGGAAAAGACACAGGGATTTACCCACGTTCGGCCCCCTGAAGGGTAAAGACCTACTCTTGATAGATTGTATTATCGAGTGAGTTACATGGGTGGCAAGCTCGGTGGCTAGGCAGCGAGTCGATGGGGTGTATGATGGAACGTGGGTACAGAGAGTACCCTAGGGAGGTTTATATAGGGGGTACCTCGCTAGGGTTTACAGATATACAACCAAATCAGTTAGGGACTCAGAGGGTTTGACCTAATTCGACAGGGCCTAACTATGCTTCTAGGCCTCCAGCTTCCAGTCATCAGGCTTCATCTTCTGTCTCGTTCCAATCGCCGTCCTGTAGGCCCACTCGCAATGGGCTTTGTCTAGTCGAAACGTCCTGCTGGGTATACCCCATTCAGCATATCCCCATCAGTAGCCCCCGAGGCCAACGATGATTCGGTGCAGGTGTTTGCTTGGCAGTCAAAGTAAGCGAGTCCGAGTGGATGCCAGTCGAATCGGAGATGGACTCCTCCAATGAAGGGATAAATTCCTCAAATGTGTCCTCAGTCGCAGTTATGGCGAGTGGAAACATGCTTGAGTCGCCACGCCCAGCCGATCGGAGGGGGCGAGTAAGCAGGCGAGTCAAGTGAGTGAAGTTGGACCGTCAGCATGGTCAAACAAGCCGTTGGGTAATTCCAATGGTAACTTCAACGATTTTACCATGTAGTAACGGCCATCCCAAGATTGGCGGGTAGCGTCCTCTTTATAAGGAGAGTGGCAGAGGTAGAAGAAAATCTTCACATTTCTCCACCCTCGCGCGCCTTCAGTCTCCAGTTCTGCTCCCGATCCGAAATTGTAAAAGGATAGAGAGGGAGAGAGATTGGCGGAATATGATGGATATATTATTGAGCCTCATGGCGAGTATATATAGGCGTACAGAGTATTATCTTGGAGTACAAGTCAAGTTAGGACTATACGTAAATAGATCCTAACTCTATCTAAACTACCATAACAACCATATATACCTTGTTGGGGATATACTTTCCGGATATCCTCACAGTTCCTTGCTGACTAGGGTGGCCCACTTCGGGTTAGAGCTTTGCTTCACGGGCGGCCTAGTCAGAGAGAGAGAGAAGACGGAGTCCAATCCGGCTACGGGAAGGCCCAGAAGACTTACCGACTTAGGCCCATAATGTTACTTGTAGTTCAAGATGTACTCTGTAACCAACTCTTAGTCGTAGCCGGATTGATCTCTCCTGTAAACCCTAGGCCGGTGTAACACCCTCAAATCGGCCCTATGCAAGTTTTAGCCCTTTCCGCCAAACCCGCATAGAAACGATTCAAGGACGCCCACCAGGCACTTTCGTGCGGGTGGAAAACGAAGTAATACCATTACACAACAGTCCTCGATGGGACCCACATAATAGATATATATATACAACACGACTCCACGAGTCAAGAATACAGATATACAATACGAAGATCTAAATCACCTCGAAAACGATAGAGCGTCCGACTACGGACAAAATGCAAATGGGGCTAAGAGCCCTGAAGAATAACCAATGGCGTCCATAACCCTGCCCAGGCCAAGCCGGAAGGGTAACCTTGCTAACGACGGCGATCTCAAACCTGCTAAAACAAAAGGGGTGCCGACAAAGGCGAAGGAAAAAGAGGAGCGTCAGTACTGAGGCCAGTACACGGCGAGGCTAGAATTCGGCGGCTCACGCCTACATAGGTATGGTGGGCTGAAGCGGCAGCGCAGCGGCACTAAACAACCTATAGAGACTCAATACAACTGGCGGTTATCAGAGAGGGATAAGAAAGACCTATTCGGATCACACCTGAAGCTAACACCAAACAAACCCATCCTGGTATTTTCCCCCTCGAGACCAAATCGAGGAAGTCGGACCAAGGAACTCACATAGTTGGCAATTTTACTCATTCCATTATAGTTGCAGCAATTACTAATCAGATATAGCTAGCATGAGTCATCCTGAAGCATAAGTAGTGGGCAGTTTTAATCTCCAATTCATTGTAGTTGGGACATTTACTAGTCAGATATAATTGTCCTGAGGAATCCCAAAACCCAACAGTGGTTGACACTTTTATCACATTCCATTGGAGTTGCAATACTTACTAGGCATATAGCATGTCACGAAACAACCCAGATCCACCAGCTGTTGGCATTTTTAATATCCAGTCCGTTATACTTGAGCTGATTACTAGTCACATATTAAGTCAAATTTATAGCACTACTTTAGTTATGCTTGTCTATGATCGAGATACTGTGCTCCAAGTCGTCCATAACTGCGGACACGGCTTTCAGAAAGTTTTACCCTGCAGGGGTGCACAAATAGCAACACACACTCGATCAACCTCGGAAAAACCAACTCAAAACCCAACGAGGCTTTCACGACAAAGCAATCACAGGATTCATGAATATTTCAGGGGGCCACCCCACTAAGCTACCCGCAACGAAGTTGGCCGGCTCCGGAATGGACCCAGGGTTTGTGTGGACGGCTGTAAACGACTGGGAACCCAAAAGTGTGACTAGGCTTGTCGATACAGCGAAAACGTGTCACAATCCTAAACAGTACAGGTGCTCCACGCACAATCGTAAATAAAGCAGTAACATGGCATAAGTACAGGATAGTAATAAATCCCCAAACTACTTGTGGCCCCAAGAAATAGAAATGAATCAAGCTCTGGCTCAGGGGGGTCCATAAGGCCTCCCGGATGTGGATAGTGCGAAAAATCAAGGAACAGGTATCAAGTACTCGGGGTCCTACGGGACACAAGTGAGCGTGGAAGAACCAAATAACATCTATTGCCCACCGATGCCTCTGCATTAGTTATATCTAGCATTTTAATAGTTGTATTTAAAGTCATGACCATCTCCACCCATAAGCATCTCCACCAATAAACATCTCCCAGCATTCTAACAACTGTGGTACTCGACAACACAAGATCACACCTGAGCAGGCGGCTGCGACTCGCAAGGTCAGCTATCTACCAAACACAGGTAATAGGAGGTGTCCAAGGCTATATAGAGGTTGCACGGGTATAACTGGTGTACGGAAACTAAAGCAATCGCGACACGGATAGCAATAGATCAATAGGAGGAAATAAAGACTATAAATGCAAAATAGGTAGAAGGGGAAGAAATGCTCGCCTGGGAAACACTGTCGAAGGATCATAACCGGAGAACTTGTCGATACTTGCATCCACTCATTGGTCTAATCCGCGAAGAAGCAAAGAACTAAAAGAAACACCGGATGCACTATTTAATATTACGGCAGAAGATTCGGCATGATTATGAGATGATGCAGATACGGTGCAAATGGGCAGTATTAAGCGGAACCGGGGTCCCGACAATTAATTCATCGGTTCAGGTTATTTAGAACCCCGCAATTTAAATATTGTCTTAACAAGGCAGGGCATGGTATCGGTTCACTACACAAATGTAAATGGAGTCCGGAATAAGACAAGATAGCCCGCAGATAGACTTCATATTTAATTCAGGTGATTCGACTAAATACCCCAAACCTCATGATCCGATGTATGCGAGTATGATCAATTTATGTGCAGCAGATAGATATTATATATTATAAAAATAAGGGGTCTCGGGAAAGGGTCACACATCATGGTTCAGAGATCTCGGGGTTCGATGTGGTTCGGGGTCCAGTCTCAGGGTTCGACGGGGCTCGATCTCGCATCCGGGAAGAAGGACTTGGCGGGGTGGGGACGATCTTATCGGGTCCACGAGGAGAACTTGATGTCCCAAGAAGGAGATCTTGGAATTGGGCGTCGCCGTTTTCGGTTCCGTAAGGTTCTTGGCCATCACCAATTCGTAGTGGTACTGTCCGGATCTTCAAATACTACGGCCAAAACAGAGGGAAAAAGGTTGACACCAGGATCAACAGAACACATACTTATACAAATTACATGGAACATTGCCGGGTTGCTGGTGCACTCAAATGCACAGGCAGTAGATACATGGGGCACGACCTGCTGGGCGACGAGCGGGACCAGTGAGGAGACGGCGCGGAGCGACTAGGTGGGGTGGCAGCATTTGCGACGTCTCGTAGGGGCACGGCCGGTGCCAGCGGCGAGGAACGTCGGCGAGGTGCGGAGAGGGGCGCCCTTGGCGGCAGAGGAGGCAGGGAGGCAGGCTCGCCGGAGGGGGCGGGGAAGAGGCTGCCGGCGACGAGTGGCTACAAAGGTCGGCAAGGCGGGCTGCGGCCTTGGGCCCGGTCAGATGCGCGGCGACCGGGGTCTGGTAGAGGCGGCGAAGGGAGCAGGGGCTTCGGGCGACGGCGCGCCGGCGGGAGGCGATGTCGAGGGGCCGACGGAGGAGGCGGCCGGCGACGTGGCCGAGACGGAAGGAGATCCGGGCGGCGGCGAGCTTGGCCGACGAGGGACCCCTGGGGCGGAGACGGGCGAGACTGACGGGGTCAGGGAAGTCGCGGTCGGCGGCGATGGTGGCGCCCGATGGGGTCGTCGGCGAGGAAGGAGACGGGGGACGGCGGAGATCACGGCGGCCAGAGCAGAGGGGAGGTCGGCGAGTCGAGGCGGAGGAGGCCGAGAGCGGCGAACGACGGCGGAGGGAATAGCGGCCTCGCGGGGGCGAGCGTGCAGGCGCGGGGAGAGAGGAGGTGGGCGACGTGGAGGAAGAGAGAGAGGAGCGGCCGCGACGGGCGAGGTGGGGCGCGCGGGGCCACGCGGGGCGTGGGGATCGAGGTCGGCAGGGTGAGTGGGCCAGGGCGATGTGGCGTTTGGTGGGAGGGCTCCTCGCATGAGTGTGCGGGCAGGGGCGGCAGGTGAGCGTGTCGGCGGGTGTGTGCGGTGCGTGCGTTGGCCGCCGCGTTGCAGCTACTGCGCGCGCGCGTGTGTGCGTGAGTGCATGTGTGGCGGCGGCTGGGAGGGAGAGGGGGTTTTAGGGTTAGCTGGTGGGGTGGTAGGCCGGCTGGCTGGGCCTTTGGGCCTGGCCGGCTGCCTCCCCTACTAAAACGGTTATTATTATTATTATTATTATTAGACTATTATTTTGTTTTATTTATAAAAGACTTTTGTAAATATCTTTTAGACAAACAAAATATCTGGAAGAGACCGGAGTTTTAATTTGAGATAAAGACGGGGCGTTTAGAAAACAAAAACAGACTTTTGAAAATAGTTCCAGACAAAACCATGAATGATGACATGACGATGCTCAAATGCAATGTGGCATGATGACATGAGCATGCGGTCATGACGATGCAATGCACAAAAACAACGCGATTTTCTAGTAGCGGTTTTGCGGGATGCCATAGCCGGATATCTATATAAGCCGTCCTAGGGAGAGCCTTTAGGGCGAACACCTTACAACACAATAGTCTACAATCTCAACTCGCACAGGCGAAACCCTTGTAACTCATATTCCGGCTTTGCCGTATTACTAGATTGCTAGCAGGAGTAGGATTCGTCCAAAGCTGGCGGATTCGAACCTAGGTAACTTGTGTGCTTACCGTCTCGGAATACCGTACGTCTCACACCCCTCTCTTCCGCACGCCTCGAGGACCCCCTCATGGCGTACTTGTCCTCAATCCGACGACAGTTGGCGCCCACCGTGGGGCAAGTGAGCTTCAGATCTGCGTTCCGAGCGGAATCTGTAAGAATCAAAATCGGCGCGACCATCACCGTCGGTCGCATCCTCTAGGCCAGCAACGTCCCTCTCATCGTTCTCGACGAGACTTGGATTCCGGCTAGGGAGACCGTGACTGCTTATACAATCATGTCTTTTGGCGAGATCGATGTTTACATCGGTTTCGCTGAACCTGCCCAACCCACCCGAGCGGTGATGATAGAAGCAGAAGAATCTTCTGGGTCCCCTTTGTCCGCAGAGGTGGCAGAGTTCCCGAACTCAGAAAAACCTAATCCCACCCAGCCCGCACCAGTTGCGGAGATAGTGGAGAAATCTGAGCCTGAAGAAGACCTCATGGTCCAAGTCGAATCTGGAGTGGATCTCCCTGGAGAAGCCGGATCCCAGATCGACCCACCCGTGGAAGTCAAAATCCAGGAGGAGCATATTAACGACACTGATCCCGGCTCTGACGATGCCGGGACAGACAGGCCTTTCCTCAGGTACACACTAAGACGTATGAAACTGCAAGGCGCTAGCGTAGATGCAATCCTCGAAACCATTAAAACTTTCGATATGGCTGATCGCGAAAGCCGCAGGTACCTCAGGAAGCATGCATCGCACTTCGTCAGGTATGTTGGATCCGGATCCGGCTCTACCGATGCTGGAGAAAACACCGACTCGGTACTGGAGGCAATTGGAACAAACGCCGATGTTCCCGCATCCTCGGATGAATCCATGACGTCGGCAGATTTCCGAAAGTTCTCCGCGGAATATGAAGAGGAGTACAACTCCAAAGCTGCAGAAGAAGGAGAAGCTATGGATGAAGCATCTGGGGAACACTCTCCCAAAGCACAGGATGACATGGATGTCGGAGATAATCCCGAAGTCCAGATGTCTGAAAGTACCGATCAGAGCTTGACTCCGGGAAACGGACCCAAAGCCGTTTTTGCTACCGGCGCTGCCAAGAAGGCAAAGAAGAAGAACAACAAGAACAAGACCCCGGCAAAAGATCCCCTCACAGAGGAGGTAATCGCCGAGGAATACGAAGAAGACTCGGATGGAGCACTTATCCCAGACGAGCCGAAAAAAGAAGCATCGGTGGATGGACACGTGATCACTGAAGGTGCACGTAAACTCATCGATGCCGCTTTAACCACACCTATCCCTACAGCTGCAGAATTTACTGCAGATGAGCTGGACAAAAGGGCCCAGGCCCTAGAAGCGCGTCGTCAACAACTCCTTGATGAAGCCAAAAACATCGAGGTGGAGAAGAAGCGCATGTCAAACAAGGAGTACATGACCCGTCTACATCAGAAGACACGGAAGCGTCACATAGATGACAACCAATTCCCATGTGTCCGTGCCGTCCTTTTTGGAGATGAGATGGGGAAGCCACGGAAGGATAGCAACAGAGATTGGGTATACCCAACACCAGTGCAAAATACCGTGGCAGCTCGTGAAATTCTATCAGCTAATCTAGGGCCAGAGGAGATACGCTTGGGTATTAAGCTACTCAACGAGGGACTGGAGCAGGAGAAGGTCACCCTGTCCGGAAGTCAAAAACTGGTCTCGGATTCTGACCAATGTCGCACAGATCCGGCATGGGCTGACGTAAGATCCCATTACGTACGGGCGCAGTACCATCACCCCGAACGCAGGGAAGACAATTATTCAAGAATCGGATCGTCGGGACAGCATCGTAGAGCTACACATAACTGGAGCAATGTCACTCTAGCAGCGGAGAAAGACGCGATCGCTGCATTGAATCCAAGGAATCCTCCCCGACGAGAATTCAACGATCGAAAGGGAGAAGATAAGGAGAAACGTCGGGAGGAGGATCGTCAGAGAATGCCACCTCCTAGACATGAGAGCCATCCGTCTGAGCCTCACCATGGTGGGAACGACGGAAACCACGCTGGAACAAGCCGGCAGGGGGGTCGTCATAGTCAAGAACCTCCCCGGAACCGGAATAATGACGCTTCGGACGGAGGCCGGCGATCAACCGGAACCTATCCAGCTGCACCACCCTCTCGACCACACAGTTATCACAACGGCCCCCAAGGAGGTCAAGGAGGACGACATGGCGGAGGAGGTGGTGGCAGAAGCCGACGTCTGGCTCCAGGGCACCGCAGCCGCAACCGACATTCGGGACGATCTCTATCCCCAAACGACGCAAGGCATAGGATCAACTCCAACATAGAGGCTCAGCGCTATGAAAACGATGATGTGTACGTGGGCCCAAAGTGCTTCGGACCACGCATCAGAGCTACAAAATTTCCGGAAGGATTTGCTATCTCAAGACATATCCAAGCCTACGACAGCATTGCTCGGCCAGACACCTGGTTACAGGATTTCTTCCAAGCTTGCTGCATCGCTAAAGGCGGAAACAGCCTGGTCGCAACCCGATATCTCCCACTTATGTTGCGGAAGACGGCATGATCATGGCTCAATGAACTTCCGGCAAACACCATCCACAACTGGTATGACTTGCAAAGTGCGTTCTTTCGGAATTTCGAAGGCACATATCGGAGGCCCTGTACGGTTGGAGACCTACAGCGTTGCACCCAGAAAGCCAGAAAAACTTGCCGGGATTATCTCGGACGATGGATCGACACAAAGAACTCCCGTGAAGGAGTAAACGATCAAACTGTGATTGAAGCTTTCATCGCAGGTCTCCCAATTGGTTTACTGCGCCATCGCTTGAAGTGTGACAAGGTTACTGATCTGGGAGAGATGATAGAAACAGCGAGCAAGTATGCAGATGCTGACGACGATGCAGAGGGATTACTCAATGTCCTGGATGTGCCTCAGTTGGCAAAACAACCAAAGCAACAAGCTTAGAAGCGCAAAAATACCTCAGAAGAAAAACCCAACGCGGAGACAGCAGTGGTCACTACTGTTTCCGGGTCTGGAGGACGAGGAGGACGTGGCGGAGGCCGCGGGCGTGGCCGTGGGACGTCAAGGGTCCAAGGCAGAGGAGAGAAACAACCAGGCAAAACCTACACTTGGGCCGACATTGCGAATAACCCATGTGTGCATCACTTAGACGCCAATGGGGGCTCGTCCCACACCAACACTGAATGTCGTTTTAATGACGACATCAAGAGAGATGATACCGCGGGCTACAAAGCTAAGCGGAAGAAAGGAAAGAAAAACCCCGAAAAAGACAAGGAGACCAAGGAAGATTCCGACATGGAGGAAGCTGATGCTTCAAATCCCAAGACGGAAGGGAAGAAAACTTTTCCCACCAAGAAGGACACTTACGTCACCTTCCTCGGATCTCAACCAGCAAAGGTCAAGAAAGCAGTTCTCCACGAGCTCAATGCAACAGTTCCGGTTGTCCCTCAGTATCTGGACTGGTCGGAAGTGGCAATCACGTTTGACCGCGCTGATCATCCGCCTAAACTACACAGGCGAGGAAAATACGCCTTAATCGTCAATCCACTTATTGACGGTTATGGTTTCTCCAAGACCCTCATGGACGGTGGTAGCAGCATCAATATTCTCTATGTCGAAACGCTACGCCGGATGAAGATCTCGGAAACACAGCTGAACCATAGCTCTGTGATCTTTCACGGAGTTGTCCCAGGAAGACAAGCTAATTCCCTGGGAGAGATCACTTTGGATGTTACTTTTGGAACTCCAAAGAATTATCGGACGGAGGCACTTTCCTTCGAAGCAGTCCCGTTCAAGAGCGCATACCACGCTATATTCGGACGTCCGGCTTACTGGGCTTTTATGGCTCGTCCATGTTACATTTACAATATGATGAAAATTCTAGGTCCCAACGGCGTGATCACCATCAGGGGAGACCCGAAGAAGGCGCGAGAGTGCGAAGATGGAAATGCCGCCTTTGCCGAAGCCGTGTTGCACGCCCAGGAGTATCAGGAGATCAAGAAAAGCACATATCCGTCCGAGATGCCCACAACGAAGAAGGAGGTCACAAAGCCAAATCTGGAGTTCAAAGCATCAGAAGAGACGAAGACGACGCCGTTGAAGGATGATGACCCCTCCAAGGTGACCCAAATAGGCGTAGGCCTAAGTAGCGCATAGGAAAGCGCGCTCGTCAAGTTCCTCCAAGCAAATCAAGATATCTTCGCATGGCAGCCATCTGACATGACCGAAGTACCTAGGGAACTTGCCGAGCACTCTCTAAATGTAAACCCGAACGCTAAACCCGTCAAACAGTCCTTATGACGGTTTGGCGACAAAAAGCGTAGGGCAATAGCTAAGGAACTAGCGTGGCTCGAGCTAGCCGGATTCGTAGAAGAGGTCATCCATACTGATTGGTCGGCCAACCCTGTAATGGTCCCTAAAAAGGACAGCACTGATTTAAGGATGTGTGTTGATTATACTGCCTTGAACAAGGCTTGTCCAAAAGATCCATTCGCTCTGCCTAGAATTGATCAAGTTATCGATTCTACGGCAGGCTCGGAACTCCTCTGTTTTCTCGACGCATATTCCGGTTATCACCAAATCCGGATGAAGGAATCTGACAAAGTCAAGACTTCATTCATAACCCCCTTCAGAACCTTCTGTTTTGTTACGATGCCCTTTGGGCTGAAGAACGCAGGAGCTACGTACCAGCGCACGATGCAGCGTTTCCTCCATGATCAACTCGGACGCAATGTACATGCATACGTGGATGATATCGCGGTCATGTCCAAAAAGAAGGAAACGTTGATTTCCGACTTGGAGGAGACGTTCGCCAATCTACGAAAATACAACATCATGCTTAACCCGAAGAAAGGCTTCTTTGGAATACCAGCCGGAAAATTGTTAGGTTTCATCGTGTCTCAAAGAGGCATAGAGGTGAACCACGACAAGATCAAAGCTATTCTCAATATTTTTAGGCCAACTCGCCTGAAGGACATACAAAGATTAACTGGTTGCATTGCTGCGGTCAGTCGATTTGTAAGCCGGCTTGGTGAAAGAGCCGCACCATTATACAAACTCCTGAAGAAGACCAAGGATTTTGTCTAGACTGACGAAGCTGAAGATGCACTACAAGACCTAAAGAAAGTACTCTCATCTGCTCCTATCCTTGCAGCGCCGGAACCTCAGGAACCGATGTTGCTCTACATTGCTGCGACAAATAAGGTTGTCAGTATCGTTATGGTAGTGGAGAGACCAGAAGAAAATCAGGAACACCTGGTGCAGTGTCCGACGTACTTTGTCAGCGAGGTCCTGACAGAATCAAAACAGCGGTATCCGCACTATCAAAAGTTGGCTTACAGTGTTTTTTAGCATCTCGTAAGTTACGACACTATTTTCAGGAGCATCCAATTACTGTGGTGAGCAAAGCTCCCATGAGAGATATAATCAACAATAGCGATGCCACAGGACGCGTCGCCAAATGGGGCATAGAGCTTGCAGCTTTCGATATTGAGTACAAACCCCGGACATCAATCAAATCCCAGATCCTTGCTGACTTTGTCGCTGATTGGACAGAGACCAAGGAGAACATGGTCCTCCCTGAGTCAGAATATTGGACCCTCTTTTTCGATGGGTCTAAGGCTCGAGGGGGCCCGAGGACTGGCGTGGTGCTCAAATCACCCCAAGGAGATAAACTTTTATACGTGTTGCAGATCCACTTCACAGCGACAAACAACATTGCCGAGTATGAAGCACTGCTGCATGGAATTCAGATTGCTAAGGATTTTGGCATCCGACGTTTGATGTGTTACGGAGATTCGGATCTTGTTGCTCAACAAGTCTCGGATATTTGTAATGCAAATAAGCACATGGCAGCATATAAAGCTGTCGTGGATGATCTATCTAAATCGTTCGAGGGGTTTGAAGTTCAACACATCCCTCGAGCAGAAAATGAGGAAGCAGATGCACTATCTCGAATAGGCTCTGCGCGGAAAGAGGTCCCGGATGGCGCATTTTTAGAGCACCTCAAAGTTCCCTCGATAAAGGGAGTAGATGAGGAATATCCGACCAAATCCGACTCACCTTTGATAGCAGTTCTAGCTGTAATCCCCAGTTGGACTCAACCCTACCTCGATTATTTGGTAGATAGAAAATTACCCGAAGACGAGGTACTGAGCCGACAGATTATCCGACGAGCAAAAGCCTATACTATTGTTAAAGGTGAGCTCCATAAACGGAGTGTTTCTAGGGTTTTTTAGCGATGTGTATCTCCGGAAGAAGGAGTGGAAATCTTAAGGGAAATCCACGAAGACAAGTGTGGTCACCACGCTGTAGCCAAATCTTTAGTTGCAAAAGCTTTTCGACATGGATTTTTCTGGCTTACAGCTCAGGCAGATGTCGAACGATTAGTCAAGACATGCAAAGGCTGCCAAAAGTACGCCAAGCAAGCTCATGTTCTGGCTGATCAGCTGCGAACAATACCTATAACATGGCCCTTTGCGGTATGGGGGCTTGATATGGTAGAACCTTTTAAACGAGCCCCAAGTGGATTCACTCACCTCTTAGTGATGGTGGACAAATTCACAAAGTGGATCGAGGCTAAACCTGTCACTAGTTGTGATGGAGCAACAACCAAAAGATTTGTCGAGGATGTTATAATCCGGTATGGCTATCCGCATAGTATTATCACGGACAACAGGAGTAACTTTTCCATGGGAGAATTGGCTGAATTCTGCGATGAGCAAAATATCCGGCTTGACATTGTGTCAGTCGCACATCCACAGGCTAACGGACAAGTCGAAAGAGCAAATGGTTTAATTCTACAAGGCTTGAAACCAAGACTCGAAGCACCACTACGACGTGTTGCGGGGGCTTGGGCAGAGGAATTACCCTTTGTAATTTGGAGTTTACGAACAACTCCGAACAGGTCAACAGGATACACACCTTTCTTCTTGGTCTATGGCGCAGAAGCAGTTCTTCCTAGCGATTTAATTCATACTTCTCCTAGAGTGGCCACGTATATCGAAGAGGATGCTAAGATTTCTCGACAAAATAATCTCGACTTAGTCGAAGAAGTTCGCGTCGTTGCTGAAATGAGATCTACAGCCTATCAACAGAAGTTACGCAAGTATCATAGCCAGAGAGTCCGAACTAGATCTTTCAATAAAGGTGATTTGGTTCTCCGGCTTATGCAACAAAGAAAGCACAAACTTTCCCCAGTATGGGAAGGGCCCTTTTTAGTTAGTCGAGTATTGCACAATGGATCATACTACTTAACTGACATAAGGCCAGTCAAAGAAAGACCTGCTACTAAGAAGAGAAAGAGAGCTGGAGGCAGTACAAATACGGATGAGTTAGACAGACCGTGGAATATTGCTCAGCTACGTCCCTTTTATTCTTAGTTTATCCTTCTTTGTAATCATACATATGTACATGTTCTGTGAGAAATAAAAGTTTTGGTTACCTCAGAGTTTTTCTGAGAAGTTTTTACCATCTTATTTCCTAATGATCATGTCATAGTCGAAAATCCCAGAATGCTTGAAAGTACTTTATGCTCATGTTCATTCTGGTTTAGATTTCCGATTCTAAAACTGCTACCTTCGGGTATAACTCTAAAAATTCTAGTCTTTACTTGGATTATTTGTCTGATTGCTAGATGCGGGTATTTTCCGAGTAGTGAATTGTTGGTACTAGAAGCCGGCTTTGTTTCCAAGTTTAAACTGGTTTAGCAATTGAGCTCCGTTGCTCGGCAAAGTTTCTGGCTGAAGGTTTAGTCGGCTCACGAAAGGGACGAGGCGGAAAGCCAGATAAACGATAAGTAGAGACGGAAAATTTCAAGTGCTTATGTGAACATTTCAGGCACGCAAAAATTTCAAAAGCCAAAAAGTGCTGAATAGATTAAAAGCTTAGCACTAGCAAAAGTCAATAGTACTTAATATTTACAAACGCATCATGTTCTTTCACAGAATAATACATAAGTTTGTGGTCTATGATGCATGAGGAGATGAAGGAGCTGTCGGCTTGCTGGTTACTCCGCCTTGATATCGTGCCGAGATGTCCGGATCCGAGGTGGTGTTCATCGTCGGAAACTTCTTTGGTTCTTCTGGAGGAGGTGGCGGAGTAGCTACGCGAGTGAAGAAGGGGATCTCGTAGCTGGTCAGATCAGCTACGTGGCACCCATATCCGGCGCAGGAGTGCATGACAGCTTGAAGGTCTTGCTCCTGGCCGTCTTCGTCTACCTTGCAGTACCCTCTGGTCACTTGCCATATCTCCATGTTTCCATGGTGGCTCATGACCATGATGAGAGCATTCTGCGCAGCAGTCCGTGCATAGGACATGTTCTAGTCCCGAACAAGCTGCGGCATCTCCTTGGCCTTCTCCCGCACCTGAAAATCCGACAAGCTTGGCATGTCCGGAATCCTGAGGGACTCACCAATGTTCTCAAGGGACTAGCGGTAGTCATGAAGAAGATCACCGACTTGGGTAAGCCGGTGGGTGCGGGGGTCGGACGACGCAGAGTCCGTCAAGTTCAGAGGACCTATACACAAAACAAGTTAAGAAAAAAAACCGACAATGATAGAAGTCGAAGAAAAGATAAGTCATAGAGGGGAAACATACCAAGAATGACGTCGTCAATCTTGGCCTTCTCCTCCCGGAGACTCTAGAGTTTAGCCCGGAGCGCCTGGGAGATGTCCTCTCTGCCAAGCTCATTCTTGAGGTCCGAGATAACTTTATCTTGAGCGGCAATCTTGTGATCGCGCTCTTCAGTGTCCATGGAGGAGGATTCCAGGACTTGAGCTATGCTCGTTTCATGATCCGCCTTGAGCTTATCCAGCTCTTGGCGAAGTCCCTTGTTCTCCACCACTAGGGTCTTGAGGTTCTCGGCCTCTTCAATCATAGCGATGCATTGTTTCACCAACGTTGTAAGTCAAAAAGAACAACAGTTCAGAAAAATTCGACATTGAAAAAGCAAAAGACAAGGATTGAATCTCGAAATGTTTACCTTCGGCTTCATCCTTGGCTACCTTGAGCTCAGCATTTTTAAGCCGGAGAGCTTTGATATCTCTCCGCTTATCACAGACATTGGATAATAATTCCTGGTTATAGGAACATACTTTCTGTAAGTCAGAATACCCAAAGTCAGAAAGCTACTTAAGACTCGGGCTAATATTTTTTGCTAAATATCAGCACGAGCCTTAGGGGCTACACTAGTTCATTCTTTGGCATCCTAATGAAGCATAAACTCAGATTCTATATCCTAC
This sequence comes from Avena eriantha, assembly GCA_910589775.1. Lineage (NCBI taxonomy): Eukaryota > Viridiplantae > Streptophyta > Magnoliopsida > Poales > Poaceae > Avena > Avena eriantha. The sequence goes on along the minus strand of OU342744.1, from coordinate 142,380,715 downwards.
TTCATGCTTGGGGGCTACAGGATATGATATAACATAATGTAAAAACAAGAGTTGGAATTCCGACTTACATATTGCTCGCGGGTGAGTTTGTCTAAACCCGCGTTCATTTCAGCTGCCACCTTCTCGGCGAGGGTAAGAGGGATTACTGGGGCTGTTGGAAGCTCGCCAGTCCTGATCCTCTCGTCGCGAAGGCGGACTTGAGCGAGAAGGTCAGAGAACTTGGCGTCCTCTGCTTCTTGCGCTTCCTCCTCGGGGGATAGATGGCTTTTGTCCAGGACTTGCCTGGCCAGCCGCTGGATTTCCTCTGCAGATTTCCATGATAGGCCAAACTTGGCAAGTCCCGGATTGCTGAGGAGGTTTTCGGCGAAGACTTCAGCCGAGGGATCATTACTCGAAGAGGGTTCACCCTTATCTTGAGCTGACGCACCCACGGTGACGTCAGTCTGCGACCCAAGGATCACAGGCTCCGTTGGAGGAGCCGGATCTTCCGCGACCACCGGAGAAGGAATGATCGCCGGAGTTGCAGAAGGTTGAGGGGCAGGAGTTGGAGGAGCCACGGCAGGAGAAGCTATGGTGAGCTTCGTCTGTCACAAGGGCTTCGTAGGAATCCCTTTCCCCTTACCCTTGATGAGAGTCTTTGCTCTGAGAATGTAGTAAAGTCAGAAACATTACATCTCAGAAAGAAATTCGAGAAAGGTACAAAGGCGGAAATTGTGAATGAAAGTTACCTCTTCACAACAGGCACTTCCTTTGTGCCAATAGCCACTGTCGGAGCTTTGCGCTTCTTGAGCGCAAGGTCCGGCAATGGGACCACTTCAGTCTCCTGAGAAAACTCAGGAGGATATCCTTCGAGTGGAGCAAGCTCCGACTCGGGGAGGTCAGCAAGCTGAAAACAAGAAAGCATATCAGCACTCTAGTATATAACTTAGAGATTGGAACACATAAAAGGTGTATTGATGGAAGCTTACCGACACCACGGGGTTTTCCGTTGTGTACATATCCAGAGAAATCTCCGGAATTCTCCTCTTAATCCGCTCCTTGATCAACCACTTGATCTGGCTGATGTAGCCTTGAGTGGTGTAGGATTTGGGGCTGATGCGGAGGGAGTCTTTTTTGGAAGACGTGATGGAGTGCATCAGTCTATCCCCGTGGTACTGAAGTGGCTGGATCTGACGTGAGACCCAGCACTAGACCAAGTCGGATCCCTTCTGACCCATGTGTTTGATCAGATATTCGATCCGCCTCTTAGCGAGGATCAGATCGTCGGTGAGAGCCGGAGCAGCCTCGTCCAAGGAAGGCTGGGCTGTGGCGGCACCGTCGACAAAAGCCGGCAAAGTAGTAGCTTTGCCGGGAGCCGGAATATCCCTATGGTAGAAAAAAGTGGCTGGCCATTGTTTGACCGAGTCACTGGCAGAAATTTTGGGATATGGCCGGTCTCATCTAACAGAAAAGCTAATGGTGCCGGTGATGTAAGGAACACCGGCAGTGATGGAATTTCTCCGAACATGAAAATAATACCGGAAGAGAAGCAAACTCGTCCTAATGCCGAGAAAGCCCTCGCAAAGCACAGCATATGCACTCATTTCTAGAAGAGAATTGGGAGTAAGATTATGGAGTTGAACTCCATAGTGATCTATCACCTCGGAGAAGAACTCCGAGGGAGGAAAAGACAGACCTCAGTCCAGATGGGTGCCGAAGTGGACACGCTCGCCCTCGTGCGGGTTGGGGATGGTTTCGCTGGAGCCGGCCCGCCAATCGCCGGCGGTGAGAAGCCCCTCCTTCTCCATGTTCTTGAGGCCGTCCTCGTCAAGGGCGTAGGGGATCCAGATTCCTCGAAAGCTCTCCTTCTCCGCAGCAGCTTCCGCCGATGCCGCCGCCGCTGCCACCGCTAAACCAGAGGAAGAAGATGATGAAGCCATTTTTCTCCGGTGAGAAAGTGACCTAAAAGGGGCGGCGCTAGGAGCTCTGTGGGGGGAGGGCGAGGAGGCTCTGAGCGTGCAGGGGGGTTGGGAGGAAAGGAACGGCAAAGGACTGGTGGAAAGGAGAAGAAGAAATTCGAACCCCTTATATCCACCTACCTACGCCAAGATTCGTGTAAAAGCTACAATGTAACCGCCACGCGTCGTGGAAAGAACTGGGAAGGGCCCACGCGATGATTGCGTCGCCTCGATCTCCATGCACGCATTGAAACGATGCCTCGGTTCCGCGGACCGCGGATCCACCAACGGTCGTGCTGACGGAACGTCTGTCAGATGACGTGACTTGACCATGCTTGTGTCAGGTGGCGTTAGAGACCAAGTTCCGGCTTAGTTTAAAAGCGAGCTAGAAAATCCGAGTAACCTATTGAAAGGTCCGACTTACTTTTAAGACCCGGATCATATTTTTTGTTGTGAAGTTTCAGGAATCCTTCAAGATTCTACAAGCCGAAGATCAAGCTAGACGATGATAAAATCCGACTTTGGATCTTGGAGGCCTCTAGGGGCTGCTGTTGGGGATATACTTTCCGGGTATCCTCACAGTTCCTTGCTGACCAGGGTGGCCCACTTCAGGTTAGAGCTTTGCTTCACGGGCGGCCCAGTCAGAGAGAGAGAAGACGGAGTCCAATCCGGCTACGGGAAGGCCCAGAAGACTTACCGACTTAGGCCCATAATGTTACTTGTAGTTCAAGATGTACTCTGTAACCAACTCTTAGTCGTAGCCGGATTGATCTCTCCTGTAAACCCTGGGCCGGATATCTATATAAGCCGTCCTAGGGAGAGCCTTTAGGGCTAACACCTTACAACACAATAGTCTACAATCTCAACTCACACAGGCGAAACCCTTGTAACCCATATTCCGGCTCTACCGTATTACTGGATTGCTAGCAGGAGTAGGATTCGTCCAAAGCTAGCGGATTCGAACCTGGATAAACTTGTGTGCTCACCGTCCTGGAATATCGTACGTCTCACACCCCTCTCTTGCGCACGCCTCGAGGACCCCCTCATGGCGTACTTGTCCTCAATCCGACGACATACCTAATATTCTAACACTCCCCCGTAGTCGTAGCGGTAGCGTCGTGAACAACTAGAACATTGCAGAAGGTCAGACTGGAGATAAACCGAAGTAGCTTCCAGTAGGCTGATATCCCCTCATAGTCCAAACGGGAACGTCGTGGACGGTGTCGTAGCGTGGTAGCTTAGACTATAGAGGAAGCTGATGATGCTCAAGTGACGTGGTAGCCCTTGGCCGATGTCAAGGGAGCCGAGAGCGTGAGGCGGTGCCATGGTCGAGGTAGCCGTGCGATGGGTTGCCATGGTCGATGTCGTGGTCAGGGATGCCGATGTCGAGGTAGCCGCACGTGAAGGATCATGCGCATAGCACGCGAGGAGGATGACGGAGACGCGTTGAGGCAGTCGTTGAGAGTGTCGATGCCGAAGTCGATGCAGTCCGAGCCATCGAGGACGAAGCGTGGTGATACGTCCATTTTGCATCACTATTCTATATCATAATTTACTGTTATTCATTGATATATTTCATATTAAGAGATGATACTTATGTTATTTCATCTGTTTTTGCATGGTTGATGACTTTTGGAGCATGGACCGCTGTAGTTAGAATTCTGATGGAAAATGTGCTGTTTGGAGGCAAAATTCGCGAAGATCAGAAAATTCGGGAAAATACATGGAAAATCCTATTTTTCCATAAGACGAAGGAAGCCAGAAGGGGAAGTGGAGATGGGCCAGAGGGGGCCCACACCACCCCTTAGCGCGGGCCACCCCAGGCCACGCCACCAGGTGGTGTGGCCGCCCTAGTCCACTCCAGCCTCTCCCCTCTGGCGTATATTATCCTCCCGACTAAGACTCGGGGAGCGACCATAGAAAGATTCCGCCGCCTCTGCGGGGCGGAAAACAGCGAGAGAGAAAAATCTCTCCGGTAGACAGAATTCTACCGGGGGAATTCCTTCCCGGAGAGGGGAGATCGCCGCCATCAACACCACCATCAAGCTGGACTTCATCGAGATGATCATCATCATCACCACCATAATCTCCACCAGCACCATCATCACCACCTCATACCGCTGTAACAATTGAGTTGAATCGTGTATAGTTCTTAGGGGAAACTTTCCCGGTGTTGATTACTCCTTGTAGTTGATGCTATTGAGTGAACCATTGAATTATCGTTTATGTTCAGATTGCTACACATCATTATTTCATATCTAATCATGATCCATATGATTTCTTGTGAGTAGTTCATTTTGTTCTTGAGGACATGGGAGAAGTCATGTTGTTAGTAGTGGAATTGTGTTGAGAAAGATTCAGTAGTTTGATATTTAAGTTGTGGTGTACTTCTTCTAGTGGTGTCATGTGAATGTCGACTATATGACACTTCATCTATATGGGCCCAGGGGAATGCATTGTGTATTTGGCTACTAATTGTAGGGGTTGCCGGAGTGACAAAAACCTGAACCTATGTTAGGAAACCATTGCACAAGGGACGTCAGGGTCTTAGAGTTTAAAGTTGTGGTTAGATTTCTACCTCAATTACTTTCTTGTACTTGTGGATGCTTGCAAGGGGTTTAATCACAAGTATGTATTAGTCCTAGGAAGATTGGTCCATTAGCACAGGTTCACCCACACAACACTTAGCAAACTAAAGAAGATTAATCAACTATATGAAGCGAAAGCACTGACGATATTCCCATGTGTCCTCGAGAATGTTTGGTCATCTTAATACACCCGGCTTGTCCTTTGCTAAAGAAAGGATTGGGCCACTTGCTGCATTTATTCTAATTGTCTTTTATTTACTCGTACTTTATTTACCTGCATTATCAAAAACCCCTAAAAATCCGTTTGCTAAGTATTTACAGAGAATTCCTACTCCTAGCCATTCGCCAGCACCTTCTGCTCCTCGTTGGGTTCGACACTCTTACTTATCGAAAATACTGCGATACACCCCCTATACTTGTGGGTCATCACGCGGCCATAGTGTTTACAGAAATAGGCGCACGTCGGGGATGAACGCACACTCCAGTTTTGCCAGAACCGAGTATGCAAAGAAGAACTTGTCGGTGACGTGGTCGAGGCAGTCATAGAAGGGTCGATGCCGAAGAAGATGTTGTCAAAGCCGATGAAGACGAGGCACCAATCCGAGCTTGCCAGACTGAGCGACCTCCTTCTTCCCTCAATAGCGCCTCCAAAGGACCTATGGGGCAAGTCGAAGTGCACCACCGCCGCCCTGAAGTCATTTCAGGATGCGGGGATTCTCTGCAAGGGGAATTGGCAGATTCCCGCATCAGGCGATACCGAGCCGAAGCCGTGCCACGGTGAGTTCATGTGCTTCCAAAGCCACCTGGAGAGGGGTCTGGGATTCCCCACATCGGTCTTCTTTTGGTGATTCTGCGCGTATTACGTGATCAAGCCATCAGATCTGGGGCCACACAACATTGAGCAACTCGCGATCTTCGTCACCTTTTGTGAGTGTTACTTGGTGTACCGTCCCTACTTTCCCCTGTGGTTGGAGCTGTTCCATGGTTGCCTCAGTCATGAGAGGACGGGCGGCCCCATCTTGGCAGTGAGCGGAGTCACCTTCCAACTGAAGCCCAAGGCCAAGTTCGTGAAGCTGCTTCTGCCAAAGAAGGCCGCAAGCGAGTGGAAGCAACACTAGTTTTATGTGAAGGAATCAACTCCATCCGGCGAGGTGCCATTGCCGATGTACACCACCGAACAGAGCGAGCCGTGCCGTTTGTCGACGACTGATCTCCCTGAAGACCAAAAGATGGTCATGGAGGAGATGCTGACTCAGATCCAGGAACTGAAGGACGAGGGGCTCGAGACGATCAACTTGTATAACTATTGGCTCGGGTGGCGGCTGCTTCCGCTAGCCACCCGTTCCCACTAGATGTACCAGTACACCGCCAAGGGCGATTCCACAAAATCGTGCAGCGAGTCCTAGGAGTTGGAGGACTATGTAGCAGCGTTGAAGAAGATCACAGATGCATAATTCAACGATCCGAAGGCCGGGTTGCCCACATACGTTGTCGGAAAGCGTGAGGCTCCTACGGTGAGTTTACTTATCTTTCTTTGCAATTATTCAATCGCAATTTGCAATCGTATTTTTGTACTTCGCTTTAACCGAAATGATCTTTCTTTTGACTTGGCCAGCTTTTCCAAGTGCTTGAAAACTAGCTTTCGCCACTCGATGAAGAGGTTCCCAAGGAACTTGAGGAGGAGGAGGAGGAGGAGTCCACTGAGGATGAAGGGGGAGTCGTGGAGGTGCAAGCGCCCTCATCCATGGCTCGGAAGACCCACGTGCAGAAGCGACGTGAAGTTGAGGCTAGCCACAGCCTCGAAGAACGTGGCAGTGACGTTGATATCATTGAGGAGCACAGCTCAGGGAGGGTGGCCACGTCGGCTAAGCCTGCGCCCAAGTCAAAAATGAAGTCACCAGCGAAGGCCATGCTCGCAGCGAAGCCTAAGCCATCTGCAAAGGTGAAGGTGCCGACGAAGTCACCGGCCAAGTAGTCGTCAATGTTCGATTCAGACAAGGAGCCCGAAGACGGAGAAGGTGTTGATGCGGCGAAGATTTCGGAGGATCTAGCTCTGATGATGGAATCGGAGGTCATGAACGTTGTTGTGGGGACGGAGGTGCCCCTTGCTGCAATTGCGCCAGAGCCAAGGGTTGAGGCGGTTGCAGGGCCAGCGACTCCGCCAGTGAAGGAAACACCTGCGTCATCAGAGTCGGAGGTTCCCGCAACCACATCTTCGTTAGTGAAGAAGCCCATGACGACATGGCAGGAGAGCTTGTTGGAGAGGGGCCTCACCCGCAAGCTAGGCCCCGAGCTAGAGAAGCCCGCACATATCAGCACGGGTCTACCCATCATCCCAGTCGCCTGGTGAGTTTGTTGTATTGTGATTCATCATAGTTTGTTGTTTTTGTGTTGTTGCAAGTCGCTGATGGTGGCGAACTCGCAGGTTCCAAGAAGATCCACCGTTCGTCGGTGGCCAAAGTTCCACCAACCAATGTCGAGGAGGGTGACGATAACTCCAGGAAGAGGAAATCAGTTACCATCGAGGCACTGGGTGAAGGTGCAAAGAAGCAGAAGAAGGGCGACCCCATCGCCACAGCCAGGGAAGGTGCGGGGAATGGCGACTCCGCGGTCCCTCTTGGAGAGAAAGTGACCGCTGGTGTGGAACCAAGCGGGGTAGGCCTCCCTTCAGAGGCGCCAGCACCAGCGACCGACGCGGCGAGGGTGACAGTCGCAATGTTCCTTCGCTTCATGGTCAAGGCGTTTGCCACGTCGGCTGGAACTCAGTCGCCGCAAGTTCTTAAAATCATTAATGGTGATGTGGAGCAACCTCGCGGGCGTACGCCATTCCTGATGCCTTCGGTGGATGCTGGCGAACTTCACCGCATGCTGGGGGCCACAATCCAGGTATGTCCAGTCCCTGAGGGTCTAGTCGCTGAATTTCAGCGGCTAGACACTTAAGATTTTTAATCGTCCAGTTCCCGAGGGTCTAGTCGCTGAATTTCAGCGGCTAGACACTTAGGATTTTTGATCGTCCAGTCTCAGTGGGTCTAGTCGCTGAATTTCAGTGGCTAGACACTTAGGATTTTTGATCGCCCTTGTTCTAACTTGAATTTGTTGTTCATGGTTTGCAGGTCGAGTCGAACAGGTGGTTGTCAATGGTAGAGCGGCTGGATCGCGACCTGAGAATTGCTCAGGAGGCCAATCGGCGACTCCAAGCAACTGCAGGTTGGCTTATTTCCTTCCGCTTAATTATAGTTACTTGAAACTGTGGACTGCTGATTGTGATCTGCTTGTTGTAGATGAACATGTCGCCGCAATCGCCAAGGCCCACGAGGGTTATGTTTTGATTGCCGACTTGGAGGCCGCAAGGTCTTCAGCGTCCGCAGCGGAAGAACGGGCTAGCTTGCTCGCGAAGGAGCTGGAGGTTGTGAAGGCTGTGGCGGCTGCATCGGAGGAGTGGGCCGGCTCGTTGTCGAAGGAGTTTGAGGCGACGAAGGCTGTGGCAACTTCTTCTGAAGAGAGGACGAAGGCCGCAGTTGCGGTGGCCGAGGAGGAGCGTAAAGCTTTTGACTCCATGATCGTGGATTTGTAGGAGAAGTATTCCGCGCTGGAGAAAACCGTCACAGAGAACCGCCGCAAACTCCTCGGTGAGTCTTGATTTTCTTTTTGTTTGTCTTTGTTTTTTTAGTAGCGAGTCCCCGAGCGGGTGAGTCCCCAAGCTCTTCTTCCACATGAATTTTGATGTTTGATATTGTAGCTGTTATAGGTCAAGGAGATCCGGTGGTGCAGACATTCAACACTAAGTAGTGCGTGGCGGCGCTGGTGAACGCGACGACCGCGTCGGCCATGTGCGTCTAGGCCGTTCTTTAGGGTGTTTCTCCCACCGAGGTAATTCCGAGGGGACTGACTGAAGTGTGTCGGTACCTCGAGGAGGCGCCCGCTGTTGTTGAGTGGATGACGCGATCAGCATTCCACCGCGGAGCCACAACGGCGATGATCCTTGGGCTCGCACACTTCCCCGACGACTTCGACCTCAACGATGTCACTAGAGGGTATCCGTCGATGACTAGTACGGTAGAGATTGTAGAAGTTCTGAGGTAGACTGTGATGACTCAAAATATATCGAGCTCGTTGGGGAACCCCAAGAGGAAGGTATGATGAGCACAGCAGCAAGTTTTCCCTCAGTTATGAAACCAAGGTTATCGAACCAGTAGGAGCAAGGAAACAACTCCAAGGTGTTGTTTCCAACTTGGAATCCTGCATAACACAACCATAGAACTTTGCCCCAAGTTACAGTGAGGTTGTCAATCTCACCGGTTTTGCTGAAAACAAAGGATTAAACGTATTGTGTGGAAGATAGTAATTGCTTGCAGAAAGTAAACAGAAAACAGTAAATAGTAGATTGTATATTGATAGTAAAAGAAAGGACCGGGGTCCATAGTTCACTAGTGGTGATTATCCTTAAGATAGATGACATGTTGGGTAAACAAATTACAGTGGGGAAATTGACAAACATCGAGAAAGCATACATGCATATACTAATCATCTTGACTTCTATGAGATTTGATTGGGCATTACAACATTATACATAGACCGTAATCCAACTGCATCTATGACTAATAATCCACCTTCAGGTTATCATCCAAACCCCCTCCAGTATTAAGTTGCAAGCAACAGATAATTGCATTAAGCATTACGTGTAACTAAACAATACGATTGTTCTATGAACAAAGGATTGATGTTTTCTCCCTAGTAGCAACAACACATCTAGTACCTTAGAGATTTCTATCACTTCCCCAGATTCCTAGAGCCATGAACCCACTATCAAGCATAAATACTCCCTCTTAGAGTTGCTAGCATCTACTCGGCCAAGATAGCTACTAACAACGTAGAACATGCAAGATCACAAATAACAAAGACATGATAGAATCAATAATCAATCTGAAATAGCATCTTAATATCCATTGGATCCACGCAAACACAGCATGTAGGATTACAAATAGATGATCTTGATCATGAACGGAGCTCACAAGATCTAAACATGGTAGCACAAAGGAGAACAACCAACCATCTAGCTACTACATGGACTCGTAGTCCAGGGATGAACTACTCACGCATCACACCGGAGGCAAGCATGGTGATGAAGAAGGCCTCCAGGGTGATCTCTCCCCTCCGGCAGGGTGCCGGGAAGAGCTTTAGATCCCTCCCGATCTAGGGATGAGATGGCAGCGGCTACAGACTCTTTCGTAGAATTTTGATCGGGTCCTTAGGGTTTTCATCCCAGGAGGCTTTTATAGGCGAAGGGGGAAGGTCGATGGAGCACCAGGGGGCCCACACCCCCGGTGGCGTGCCCCCCAGGCTACACTGCCACCAGGTGTGGCCGCCCTAGTGCGCCACTTCGTCTCCCATCCGGACTCCGTGTTGCTTCGGGTAAAATATTGATTTTGACTATTGTCCGGTCCAATTCCGAGAATATTTCCTTACTAGCTTTTCTGAACCAAAAACAGCAGAAAACAGGCAACTGGCACTTTGGCATCTTGTTAATAGGTTAGTTCCAGAAAATGTGTAAAAATACTCCAAAGTGTGGACAAAACATAAGAAAGTAGATATAAAACAAGCATGGAACATCAAAAATTATAGATACATTTATGATGTATCAGACTGCCAAGGCTGCTCCGTTCGCTGAGCGTGTGTTGGTGATGGGTGACCTGCTACCATGCTAGGAGACGCTGGTGGCGCCAAACGACCCCGAGCCGAAGCATCGCGACTGGAAGTCAGAGAAGCCCTTCAGGTCGTCACTTGTGGGGCAGCTGACGACCTACTTGGCGAACCCCTAGAAGCCTTTTGTTCGGGCCAACGGTGCTGATGGTGCCTCGTCGTCGAAGCCTGCAGAATGAAGAATTGCAGTGTAATGTAGGTTAGCATGGCGAGTGGCCTTTTGTAAGATATTTTGCATGTGAACAATATATTTTGTCACTGTATGAATAATGTAGTGGACTCGCATGTGATTGAGTGATTTTGTTTTGTCTGATTTTTGGGTTGTGCAAGTCCCCGAGCGTGTTCGCCCTTATGTGGGGTTGAGCTAGCATATATGTGTGTTTATTTGTATTAGGTTGTTTAGATTAGCCGAAGTCGACTCGCCATGCCTCGTGGAGCCAGTCGCTTGGCGATCCCAAGGGGTGCTCTGTACCTGGTGTTTTCATGGACGTGAACGGGGTCGGTTAGTGAAAGAACATTTCATGTTTTCCTATGTTTTGCGTGTTAGATAACAATACTATGCAGACTTTTCATGTGTGCTAAGTGTGCAGGAAATTTTGAGGGGGGCTGGATAATCCGCCCCACCAAGGGTCGGATAATCCGGCCTACCTCATCTCTCAAGGAAGCCAAGGCGCGTCGCTCGGTACCCGGTCGGATTTTCTCCTGGAAAATCCGAACTGGGGCGGTTTTTCCTCCCCAGGCCGGATAATCCGAGTGTCGCATGGGCCGAATAATCTGGCCCCCAGTTTTCGAGCAAAAGGAGCCAAGGCGCGTCGCTCGGTATCCGGTTGGATTTTCTACCGGAAAATCTGAACTGGGGCGGTTTTTCTTCCCCAGGCCGGATAATCCGGCCTTCACATAGGGCTGGATAATCCGGCCCCCAGAAGTTGATCAAGGGCAAGCTCGGCGCGTCGCTCTGTCAGGGGGGTGGATTATCTGCCGAATATTCCGAGTCTGGGGCGGTGTTTCCCCAGACCGGATAATCCGGCCCTCACTTGGGCTGGATAATCCGGCCCCCAAAGGTTGCAAGGGCTGGTTTCTAAAGGGGGGTATAAATATCCCTTCTTCCCCAATGTTCACCCTCCTTGATTCATTCGAATTTGACCAGACCTTGTGCAAGAGCTCTAAATCTCGATCTCCCACTTCAACCACCCGATGGTCTTGATCTTTGGTGGAATTGAAGGAGGAGAAGTTCATCATCATCAAGAATCAAGCGCTTCAACTCCTCTCCATTCAATTGGAGAAATCCTTGATCTAGTATTCTTGTCAATACCTAGATCTTGTTTATTGTATTTGATAAGTTTGTTTTTGTGGCAGCTTGTTGTCATTTCGGGAGCCTCCAAGTTGTTGTGGAGTTGTTGCCCCGCTAGTTGTGTAAAGGCGCCGGTGCCCGCCTCGAAGGGTACCTATAGTGGAAGGTGGACCAGGCCTGTTGTGGCGAGATCCATCGGAGAACAGGGTGAGGCCTTTTGTGGTGTGGTGGTCTTAGTACCACCCACCCCTCCAACACAGACGTACTTCCCTTAACAAGGAAGGAACTGCGGTCAAACAAATACTGTGTCTCCGCATGCTTCACTTCGGTTTACTCGTTCCTCTTCCACTCGCTCTTTACTCGCTAGTAGATAGGTTTGCATATAGGGAAATTCCACCCAATAGTCTATCTAGAGAATTTACCCTTTGTGCTAAGCCTAAAACTGAAAAAGAATTAAAAATTGGTGTAGCACCTATTCACCCCCCATCTAGGTGCCCATACGATCCATTTCAATTGGTATCAGAGCCCCGGCTCTTAATTCGGGCTTAACCGCCTAAGAGTAGTATGGGTACCAAGGATGATGAAAATGAGGCTGTGGATAAGGTCACAATGGATGATCTTAAGTCATTGGAAACAACCTTGTTGAAATCCTTTGAGGCCAAGATGGAGGAGATGAATCAAATGATTGCTCGCCTTACATCATCCATAGCTCCATCTCCATCCTCCTCTGAGGCTCCCACACCATCATCTAAGGAAAAGGGTAACATTGGTTCCAAGGATGATGATGTGAAAAACTAAATGGCTCCACCTCCAAAAAGGGAAATGGTAAGGAGGAATATAGTGAGGTTCGCCACGTATATTCCCCCGACCCACCTATCCCTCATCCTCATATAAACAATAGGGGTGATCCACCCAAGCTCACTGCATCTTCTTTTAACCAATGGCAATTCCTAATGAAATCTCATGTTTGCAGCTCCTCTATTGAATTGTGGAGGATTATTGAAGAAGGTCTTCATATTGGAGATCAAACCAATCTAATGAGAAGGGAAGTTGTGGATAGCCAGTTGAATGCCACCGCTCTCCACATGATACAGCTGGGTGTGGGTCCCAAGGACATGCCACACATTGAACATCTCAACACAGCTAAAGAGGCGTGGGATGCTCTTACGGACCTTTTCGTTGGAAACGAAAGCATGAGAAGAAATAGGTATGATGCCCTTAGTAATGAAGCTGAGGGATTCTATATGTTGGATGGTGACATGGGTATACCCTACAGGTACTCGAGCTTGGTATATACGGTCTAAATACGTACAGGCCCACGGTGTCGCCAAGGCCCAGACGAAAGGACTCGAGTAACCTGCGGATTCTCGATTGCTTGAGAGACAAGAAGAAGCTAAAGATAGAAAGTTTGAAGGGAAAAACCCTAACTTGTAACCGACTCGACCTGCTACCCGAGACCTAGCCTATCTATATAAAGGCTAGGAGGGGGCGGCGAAGAGGACACGCGCAACCCTAGTTTCCACAACTCTCGCCAGATTGCATCTGCGCACCATTGTAACTTTCGACTCCTTTGATAATTCCACGAGCAGACAAGCAGGAGTAGGGACCTCTACGAGGCCTGAACCTGGGTAAATCCTTTGGCCCATGTGTGCTTGTTTGCTAGCCGATAGATGTCTCCAACACTCCCTCCTTCTCCAAAACCCAAGTCCATAACAATGGGCATTGATGAGTTAAACCCTCGTCAATTGGCGCCGTCTATGGGAACTGGGAGTGTTGATGTTGCGGCTTCTTCGGCCCCATCAACTACGATCTACAACTCCGCAATAGCGGAGATTCGCCAGCTCTTCGGCGCCTTCGACTTCACCATCCACACGCCAGCCACCCGCCCGGCCTTCGAATCTGTGGGCGACGGAATCAGCCTGGCGATTGGGAACTTCCGCTTCCAAGTTGGTCAGATGGGCACGCTTCGCATGCCTGATCAACCGACGACACCGGCGATTGCCCCGGCATCATGGTTCCCTCCATCAATCGGCACCCTCAGTGAGCTCAATGCTCTAGTGGCAGTCGGGAACACGATCAGCGACAGCAGTCGCGACTCCGATCTGAGTGATCTAACCACAGAAGATGGAACCTACGGTTCTGAATCTGAAAGTTGTGGAAGCAGCAGCTTCCCCAATCACTTCATGTGCGCCGTCATTAATGCAGGCGACACCTCCGCCAATCGCGGCAACGGCGCCAACGAGGGAGCAATCGAACCTCCCAGTATAATCAATGAGCAAACCGGCGAACGCGTCGTAATCAAGCTCAACGAGCAAGAGTGGGAGCGCTGCCGCGAGGCCCTATGAGGTACACCGTTACCCCTCGGGTCCCCGCAGGAACTACTGATGGGCTACCACTGGCTCCTAAAAGAGGAGTTCACGCGCCAAAAACAAGCAATCGCGCAACTTGAGGCGCGTAAAAAGGCGGCAGACGAGTCGAGCCTTCATCGCGCTGGGCTCTCCTCCTATGGAGGATCCTCCTCACGAGGCAACGAGTACATCGCCAAGAAGAGGCAGTCGTGAATGGCTCACCTCACCGAACAAGAGCGCATAGACGCCGCGAAAGTCCTCGACTTCGGCTCTATGACAATCAACATGAGAGGCAACGTGGTCCCTAGGACGCCGCAGGCTGCGGTGACAACAGCCACCATGTACCTCCTCAACAACCAGCCACCGGCTGGAGATCCCCGAACCGCCATGCAGCGATCTACGATCGTAGGTTTGGAGCTAATCAAGGCCGCCCTCGACAAGGAGCCGGTACCAGACCCAAAGAAGGGCAAAGCGCTAGCAAAACGCTACTCCTCACCCTCATCCAGCGATGACAGTCACGACCTGTCTCGACGCCGTCGTTCATGGCGACACGATCGCGACTACGATGCGCGCAACGACCTCACACAACGCAAGATCGACAAGTCAAGAGCACGACGTGCTCGGTCGACTGACTCGGAAGAGGAAGACGGGGAACTCTGCGCAGATGCTTCAGCAGATCCATTAGGCAGAAGCGAATGCCTAAGGGGTTTAAACTTCCGTCAGAAAATCCGAAGTTCGACGGTCTACAGGACCCTAAAATCTGGCTAGAGGATCACATCTCCTCCGTCAGGCTCCACGGAGGCAGTCGAAGTACTGCCATGCAATGCTTGCAGCTACAGCTGCAGGGCGCCGCCTGAGCATGGCTCAATAGCCTCCCACGCGGATCCATTCGCAGTTGGGATGAGCTGGTCTACAGCTTCGTGTGCAACTTTAAAGGCACGTACAAACGGCCGGCATCAATCGAAGAACTGAGATGCTGCCAGCAAAGATCTGGCGAATCGCTGCGCTCATACATACGACGGTGGCGTCCGTCGTCTAGAGCTCAGGGAGGAGTTGGGCCGCTCAAAGCCCCATACCATCGACCACCTGATGGAGATCGCGAATCGGTGGGCTGATGGAGAAGATTCGGTGAAGAACCGCGCTCACTCCGGCGAGGAGGCAGAACTCGAACGCAGACGCGACCGCCGAGGCAAACGCCGCATGCACATCTACGACGACCGTGACGACGTCAACATGGTCACAGCCGGCTACGCCGATAGACGCGACGACAACCGCAACAGCGGATAGCGCAGCGGTGGATACCGCGACTCTAGGAAAACCATGCAAGTATGGCAACGCCGCACTCGCGACGAGGCACCCGCGACCTCCATCGAGGAAAAACTGTCCGGACCATGCATGGTACACTTCTACATCGACAAGCATGATGGCAAGAGAAAGTCCAGCCACCTCCTCAAGGACTGCCGCGAGTTCCTCAAACTACACGAGGGATTGGTTCGGATGAACCGCAACACAGTCGAAAGAGGCTACGGGGCCGCTCCAGGCGCCGTGGCACATGGCGCACCGCCACCTCCACCGGGGCCATCACCGAACGGAGCTGCACTGGACCAACACAACGGAGGAGAACCATACCCACGGGCCATGGGTACCATGATGATCCAAAAGGGGCGCCCCTCCAACAGGGTGCAGAAAGCCATCACTCGCCAAGTCAATTTGGCCACGCACTCACCACCATCCACCACTAAGTACCTCAGTGGCAGTGAGTCGTGCATCACCTTTGATAAACGAGACCACCCGCCTCAAGTACCTCGCCCAGGCTATTGCCCCCTCGTACTCGAGTCGCAAATTGGAGGCTTCGACATGAGTCGCGTCTTCATGGATGGTGGAAGCGGCATCAACCTCATATTCGCGAGTACCTTGCGACCAATGAGGATCCCTCTAACTTGCTTGGAGGCATCGGACATAATGTTCCACGGCATCGTCCCAGGGAAAGGCGTATACCCCCTGGGCAAAATCAACCTCGACGTCATATTCGGCACGCCAAGGAACTTCCGGCGCGAGCGCATCGATTTTGAGGTCGTCGACTGGCCCTCACAATACCACTGCATCCTCGAACGCGTCACGTTCGCTAGGTTCATGGCGGTACCCCACTATGCCTACCTGTCGATGAAAATGCCAGGTCCCAACGGCGTCATCACGATCAACGGAAGCTTTGAGCGATCTGATAGTTGCGACAGGGAATTCAACAGAATCTCCAAGTCCTTCGGCATGCAGGAGGAGCTCGCGCGATTGAAGGAAACGACAGACAACAGCCTGCCTCCCCTGAGCAGGCCAAGCTCACCTGATCTCTCCTTCGACTCATCTGTGCACACAAAGAAGGTGCAGGTCCATCCGACAGATCCCACCAAAACGGCCCTGATCGCCAACAACTTGAGTCCCGCATAGGAACTCGCGCTCATTGAATTCCTTCATGAGCACTGGGAAATTTTTGCCTGGTGTCCTGCGGACATGCCAGGAGTTCCCAGGGAATTCGCCGAGCACGCACTCAACGTCAACCCCGACGCAAGGCCAGTGAAGCAAACAATCAGGCGACTGTCTGAGCCACGAGCGTAGGCAGTTGGCATGGAGATCAACAGACTCCTCAAGGCCAAATTCATACGCGAGATCAAGAAAAGCACTTGGCTCGCCAATACGGTGCTGGTGCCAAAAAAGGACACGGATATCCTACGGATGTGCGTGGACTTCACTTCTTTAAACAAGCACTGCCCAAAAGATCACTTCCCGCTACCACGGATCGATCAAATCATCGACTCCACAGCTGGATGCGAGCGCCTCTGCTTCCTCGATGCCTACTCAGGCTATAACCAAATTTGAATGAAGGAGGAAGACTAGGAGAAGACCGCGTTTACAACGCCCTTCGGTGTGTTCTGCTACAACACAACGCCCTTCAGGCTAAAAAACACGGGAGCCACCTACCAGCGGTGCCTGCAGGCTTGCCTCAAGGAGCAATTGGGTCGCAACATCCAAGTCTATGTCGACGACATAGTAATCAAAACCAAGGAGGAAGCCTCTCTAATTGACGACTTGCGCGAAACATTCGCCAACCTCGATCGTTACCGGATTAAGCTCAATCCGGACAAATGCGCCTTTGGCGTACCATCTGGGCAGCTTCTCGGGTATCTCATCTCCGCGAGAGGGATTGAGGCAAACCCGAAAAAGATAAAGGCCATACTGGCCATGGAGAAGCCAAAGAACATAAGAGGCGTCCAGCAACTAGCCGGACGAATCGTGGCCCTTAGTTGATTCATCAGTCGAATGGGGGAAAGGCACTGCCCTTCTATCAGCTCCTCCGGAAAGCTGACAAATTCGAGTGGACCAAGGAAGCGCAAGAAGCATTCGAAGATCTCAAGCGCCTGTTATCTACCTTACCAGTACTGGTGACTCCACGAGAAAGGGAGCCACTACTGCTATACATCTCCGCTACCAACCAAGTGGTTAGTACAGTGCTCGTCGTCGAGCGGGCCAAGGAAAACAAGGTCCATGGCGTACAACGCCCGGTATACTACCTCAGCGAGGTCCTCACGTCAACAAAACAGCGGTACCCGCACTACCAGAAGTTGGCGTACGGCGTCTTCATGACCGCCCAGTGACTGCACCATTACTTCCAGGAACACCCAATCGTGGTAGTCAGCGACGCCCCATTGGGACATATCCTCAATAACCCCGACGCCACGGGACGAGTCGCGCTTTGGGGAATCGAACTGTCTCCACGAGACATCACATACGAAAAGCACGACGCAGTCAAGTCGCAAGTTCTCCCTGACTTTCTCGTGCATTGGATGGAAAACCAACTCCCGGACAAGCCAGATATGTCCTACCTCTGGACAATGCACTTCGATGGATCCAAGCGAAAAGACGGAGCAGGAGCAGGTGTCATATTGACGTCACCTCAAGGAGACAAGCTGAAATACATCCTGCGAATGCAGTTCACAGCCTCAAACAACGAAGCTGAATACGAGGCCCTGTTGCACGGGATGAGGATGGCAAAAGCCTGCAGCGCAAAGAGGCTCATCATATATGACGACTCCAAGCTAGTCGTCAACCAAACAATGCATGAGTGCGACGCACTCAATGACAACATGATCGCATACCGCGACCTCTGCGATACACTCGAGGGAGACTTTGATGGTTGCGAGTTGCGACATGTAGGTCGCGAAAGCAACGAGGAGGCGGACACACTCGCCAACATAGGCTCTACCTGCGCCCCCATACCACCTGGGGTATTTCTCGAGCGCATCTGCGAACGCTCCATCAAGCCAAAGGCCGCAGAGAGAAAACAAGCGCAGCAACAGACTTGGGGGCTACGCCATCCAATGAGCCAATGGCACTCGAAAACTTGGAGCCAGACACAGGACTCGAAGGGCCAATGAGCGTCATGATGATCGAACAATCCTGGACGCAGCCATACATTACATATCTCCTCAGCAAGCGCCTACCGGATGACCCGACAGACGCACGGCACATCACGCGACGCTCTAAGGCATTCGCCGTTATCAACGGCGAACTGTATAAACACATCATCACAGGCGTGTTACAACGATGCATCTCCCTGGCCGATGGAAGAGCAGTCCTCCTCGACATACATGAGGGGACTTGCGGACACCACGCCGGCAGTCGCGCCCTTGTTGCCAAAGCTCTACGAGCTGGATTTTACTGGCCCACGGCCATGCACGATGCCAAGGACATAGTCCAAAACTGCAACGCTTGCCAACGATTCGCCGACAAGCCACACGCACCAGGCGCAGAACTACAGCCTATTCCATTGGCCTGGCCCTTCGCCCAGTGGGGTCTCGACATGGTTGGCAAACTCCTAAGGTCCTCGCAAGGAGGATACGTCTACCTCTTGGTCGCAGTCGACAAATTCACCAAGTGGATCGAGGCCATGCCAATAACCAAGCAATCAGGGCACAGCGCAGTCAAGTTCTTCGAGTCCATCGTCTACCGCTTCGGCGTGCCGCACAGCATCATCACTGACAACAGGACGAACTTCACATCCAAGGAGTTCCAAGAATTCTGCGAAAACCTAGGGATCAACATCAGTTATGCCTCAGTCGCGCATCCACAGACCAACGGTCAGGTGGAAAAAGCAAATGGGCTCGTCTGCAGCGGCATCAAGAAGCGACTCCTTCGACCACTCGAACAAGCCGCGGGTTGCTGGCCAGATGAGCTCCAATCTGTACTCTGGAGCCTACGTACAACTCCAAACAGCGCCACAGGCTACACGCCATTCTTTATGGTGCACGGGGCAGAAGCGGTACTACCCGCCGAAGTAAGGTACAAGGCGCCGCGCATAGTCGCTTACAGCAAACAAGAGTCATCTCTTCCACTCAAAGACTCCGTCGACCTCCTCGACGAGGCGAGAGAAATCGCCGCAGAAAGATCCACGATCTACCAGCAGAACCTGCGCAACTACCACAGTAGAAGGCTTCGCCCCAGATCCTTCGTCGAAGGTGACCTGGTCCTGCGACTGAAGCAGCACGGGCATCTCAAGCTCGAGTCCCCCTGGGAAGGACCATACTTGGTTACAGAAGTAATCCCAGGTGGCGCCTATTGCCTTCAAGACCTAGAAACATGAGTCGCATACTCCAACCCTTGGAACGTCGCACAACTGCGACGCTTCTACCCCTAGCTGTTTTTACTTTTACATCGCAAATAAGGCTACCCAGCCAAGGCTACTTAGCCACACATTGTACCTCGTACTGTTCTCCAAATAAATAAAAGCTAAGTGCCCCAAAACTCTGTGTTTTTTTCTTTTCACTTCTGTTACTATTGTACTCGGGGGCTACGCCACCCTACACACATTTGTTCTTCGAACTAATAAACGCGACATCCTGAGTAGCTGGCACATCAATTGAACCCCTTAACACAAACTCAACCTAGCTGCAACGCACCTGGCATATTGATAAAAGGGATGGCCAGGCTAACGAAAAGGACTCGCATAAGTGCAACACACCTTACGGTTACAAAAGCTATTTGTACGCGTTCAACAATAAATTACATACAAATATATATATGAACTTTACAACACAAATACACTTATGTGCAGGATACAAATCTGGTTACTGCTGCAACAGAAGAACATTGGTTTGCTCCTCGAAGAAGTCGATAATCTCCTCTGCTAGACGGTCCACCACTTGATAGTGCGGCACCATATTCCAGGCAGATCAGGCTGGCGGCGCTGGCAGACCGGAAGCTACAACGGCGACATCCACGTCAGGCCTGTGCAATCGCACCATCGAGAGGGCAGCCTTGGCACCAGCCACCAACTGCTGCCTCACGCACTCGTGAACCGCGGACATATCTTGAAATTTGGCCAGGAGAGCCAACAGGCTTGATGGAGTGTCATCCAACGGGAACATCGCCCGGTAGATATTTTTCAAACATGACTGCGACTTCTTCAGGAAGAGCAGTACTCGCGAAGCGCGATCCTGCAGGGTCGCCAATGCAGTCGCACGATCATAATCCACCCAGAAGTATCCACTCTCTTGAAGTTGCTCCTGAGTGAGACCATGAAGGCGGATGGCAATCCTATCCCTCTCCTCCTGCGGATGGCGTGCGCTAACAACTACACGAAGCAACACCAACAGCATGAGTACAACGTACCTCTGCGACTAAATGCAAAGGAAAAAATGAGGACGAGCAAACTAACACTTAAATTGGTCGCCCAGCTGCGTCACCTCGCCAAGAAGATATTGCTCGCGGGCGGCGGATTTTTCCGCCTTTGACTTCCACACATCTGCATTACCGCGGATCAGGGGCAACTCACGCTCCAGCTGCTTCACGCGGTCACGAAGTCGCGACAACAAGGACAGCTCCTCTACCCTGGAGCGCAACGGTGCCACTGTCTCATCAAGAGATGGTGAGTCCTGGTTTCCCCCTATGGGACCACTCGATGTGCCCTACCACAAGTCAAGACAGAAGCAAATAAGGCGACCAAATTAACACAATGACAAGGGGAACAGGTGCATTCAGGATAAGCATAAATATTCACAAGCACACTCGCCAGCAGGCATGTTCTTAGACCAAAAGGACAATTCATCATCTATTACAAAAGCTAACTACGGAGCAGCTGGCTTCTTCGACTTCGACGCCTTCGGGGGCTTCATCAAGTCCGTGGCAGTATCAGACGCCACTGACTTTCCGCCTGCCCCTGAGGCCGAAGCTTTTGCCGCCTTCTTAGCACGCTGGAGCTCCTCTGAATACTTGGCAACGGTATTAATCAAGGAATGGCCATATTTGGCACAGGCAGTCGCAAAGGGAGCAAAGACTACCTTCTGACCATCCGCGCCAACAGGCATTGTCTTCGACACCGCAGAGGGATCTATCTCGACTCCGTGGGCTTGCACCATGGCGAGTGACATCGTTGCACCAGCCGCCCGGAGGGAGTTCTTGTAAGAAGAAGGCACGCCCCCGGCGAGTGACTCCACCAGCTCGCCCATAGTATCGACCTGCTCCGCCTTTGGCATTAACTCCTCCCGGAGGCGACTAAGGGCGACCTTGGCCTTGGATAATGTATCCTGGACGGCGGCGCTTCGGTCTTCGACCGTGGACACCGCGCCAGCCAGAACGTCATCACGACGAAGGGCCTGCGGGTCAAAACTCAAGTCGCCAGCATCTACACCAAAAAACATGGATCAAATCTCTAGTGCCATCGGCAAAAATCTAGAAGCAGAAAAGAGCAGCAATAAAATATCCACCAGTGAAGGTACCTGATAGGGCCTTGGCGACTGAGAGCAGTTGCTCCTCAAACAGCTTTTCCCTGGCCACAAAGGAGGCGCGCGGATCCTCTTCGCGCTTCTGGGCATCATCACGAGCCATGATTGCCTCATCGCGCCCCTTCACAGCTGCAGACAATGTCTTCTCCAATGTTGCGACATTGCGCAGTAAAGCGTTATGCTCAGCTACGTGGCAGTTAATAATTGGCTATCAGTCGAATATACCAAAACAGAGAGAAGATGAAAAGTACAAGCGTGGAAGCACTCACTTTCGACCACACGGTGACGCGTCTCCAGCATCGCATGCTGACGACCCATTGCCATCACCTGCTCCGCCACTTGCGCAGCCTCCTTTACAAGGAACTGTTGCACCAAACAAGGAATCAGCAAAGACAACAGAAGGCGTTGACTGCAAAATTACAAGAGAAGGAAAAAATATACTCACATGGTCCTCTAACGACTCCGAAGAAGTCTGCTGAGCCGTCATCCGAGCAACTATTCGATGCTCCCCTCCATGAGGAGAGCTCGAAGAATTATGCCTGGAGTGGGCCGCCGCCGGAGGAGAAGGAGCGTGCTCGACCTCTACCTTGGCCCTTGAGGTCACGACGCCCGATTCCTTCAAAAACTCGACGTCACCAGAAGATGACGACGCCTCCTGACTACAAGACCAAATTCGCATTGAGAAAAAGCAAACTCCAGGGCAAAGCCAGCAAGACGAAAACAGAAAAGAATGAATAAACTCGCGAACTTACCAGTCAAACTTGTCAAGATCAAATGTGGCCTCCGCCGACTCCGACGAAGACTCCTTGGGCAGTCGCATCTTCTTGCGGGTCGACGGTGCCACAGCCCTCACAGGAACAGCTGGAATTGGCGATTCCGTGCCAACAGCCGTGCCTTCTGGAGTCGAAGGAGTCGACACGTCAGAATCCTCGCTGCGCGAACGCTTGCAAGTATCCGGGCTCCCAGAATCGGGGGCTTCCTCTTCCACATCAGAAGGGACAGTCGACTCAGACTCATCCTCTTCCAAAGCTTCGCGAGGAATAATACCCTCAGGGAGAGGAGGCATGCAAGGCGACACCGCCCAATCCTGCATACAAACAACAAAGATGAGCAAAAGGAGCGAGTAAGCAACAGAAAAATCAATCACAAAAATAAGCTACTGCGTAGAACAACTGTACCTCACGAGGAGGATTCGAAGCATCAAAAGGAGGAACGACTGGCTCATTCAGAAGCACATCCTTGAAGGTGTACTTCGTAACCAGTCGCACCCTCTTATCTACCTCACTCGCGGACATGCCATCGGTAGACACGCGAGTGGCATCATCAGCACCACCCCATTGAAACATGGGATGGACTCTAGCTTGGAGAGGCTGGACACGACGACGCAGCCAAGTCCTGACAAGGGCGCAGCCTCCCTCCTCTACGCATATGCGACTCTCGAGGTCGCAGACGCGTTGATATAGCACGTCTGTCTCCGTGAGTTTGGAGGGCATGATCACGTTCTTCCAAGAACGCATCTTCTTGCAGGGAGTCGCGGGATCGAAAGGCGCGAGTCCAAAATGCTCGTCCTTGGCCTTTTGGTCGCGAACATAAAACCATCTGTCCCTCCATCCCTGGACGGACTTGGCGAGCTTGATGTCGAAGTAGGTGGCGGATGGGTCGACATGGATTCCACAACCACCTACGTCATAAACTAAAGAGCCAGATGCGGACTAACGCTTTAGCTTGAATAAACGTTTGAAAAGGCCAAAGTGCGGCTCGATTCCAAGCCAGCACTCGCAGAGGGTGATAAAACAAGAGATGTGAAGAATCGAGTTTGGGGATAGCTGATGGAGCTGGAGCCCATAGAAACAGAGGAGACCCCTAAGAAAGGGGTGGAGAGGCAAAGAAAGGCCGTGAATGATGAAAGCAAGAAACATCACTCGAAAACCAGCGGGAGGCACATGAATGGTCTCACCGCTGGGGACGCGCACGTCGGTGACTGCTGCAGAAATAACTCCGTCTTGGCGAAGAAGACGGAGATCAGATGCCTTGATGATAGAGGGGCGCCACGCGCCATTGGTCACGCGGGTGCCCGCGACCTTCTTTTTTCCGCCGGCGACGGCACTGGTGCCCGTAGTAGCGGGGCCACCCTTCTTCTTCACCGCAGCAGCGGTGGCGGCGGATTTAGTGGCAGCGCCTCCTTTCTTCTTTCCCATTGCGCGGCAGCGATGAGAATGCAGGAAATAACTTGGAAACGAGCGGAGATGGTCTAGAGCTGAGGAGGAGATGAGAGCAGGAGAAAAGCAGAGGAGCAGCAGCAATGGCGATGACAGCGAGGAAGAAAAGGGCGCAGATGGAAAATTACCGCCGTAGCATCGCTACTTAACCCTTAGGAGATGCAATCCAACGGCTCACAAAAACCCTACTGGACGCGTGGCACGCATCGCGCTCGACACGTGGAGTAGAGGAAGCGCGAACAGTCCCTCCACTGCTCCCATCACGCGCGGAAATCGAGGAGGCACAGTTAAACATAAGATTACGCACGCCCAGTCAAGTCAAAGTCAGAAAGTGGGACCCACCGCTCGTCAAATCCCGTCAAAACCGCTCACGCAGGCAACTGTGGTCATGAAAGCGTCAGCACTGACGTCATCCACAGCTACACAGCGGAAAACTACGACTACTTTAGTCCTTTCTAGAGTCTTCGACTCCACCAAGCACTTGGGGGCTACTCCCATAGGGAGCGCTGGCCGCGCACCCTATGATTTTCTTTTCTTATTGCAGGGATACATGCAATCACAATCAAATCCAACCACTCGAAAAACGATTCGACTATGGACGTGGGTTACTCCCATAGGGAGCGCTGGAAACAATTTCGACTGAAACAAGCAAGCAAAAGACGACAGCAGTCGCAACCCAAGTTTTCGACTCAAACAAACAAAAATGACAGCAGTCGCAAAATTTCTTTAGTCCCTGCTTGAGTCTTTGACTCAACCAGGCACTCGGGGGCTACTCCCATAGGAAGCGCTGGTCACGCACCCTATGATTATTTGCACGAAAGTTGTGCGTTGATTAGATCAGCACTCGCAGATCATGGCGACACCGCCTCATAATTTTCCCTACAAAGAGATTACGTCTCCTGGGTTGCCCGAATCATCTCTGCGATGATAAAATTCGGATGCCGCACTTACAGCGTGAAGGTAAGACCTGAATAAAGGCCTGGCAACGCATTTAACTGCGCACTACCAGAAACATATCCGTGCCTACAGGCACGATGAACATGCCTTGACGGACGCGTCAGGTGCTCACACCCATATAACTGGAATTCGACTCCTGTAAGACCTCCGCGGCCTGAGTCGAATTACGCCAGCACTTTTCCGGATTTGAGTCCGGGGACTCGAGTTCGAGTAGATTGCGTTGTTTCACCCTAAGGTGGTTAACTGATACCGATACTTCGGCTACATGAGGCACGTATATCAACAAATCCCTATGACATAAATGAAAGCAGTCGAAAAATGTACTCATTCAGGCACTCGAAAACTTCAAAAAGTACCTAGTCGAATCTGCGATTCCACTGGATACTCGGGGGCTACTGACATGGGTATACCCTACAGGTACTCGAGCTTGGTATATACGGTCTAAATACGTACAGGCCCACGGTGTCGCCAAGGCCCAGACAAAAGGACTCGAGTAACCCGCGGACTCTCGATTGCTTGAGAGACAAGAAGAAGCTAAAGATAGAAAGTTTGAAGGGAAAAACCGTAACTTGTAACCGACTCGACCTGCTACCCGAGACCTAGCCTATCTATATAAAGGCTTGGAGGGGGCGGCGAACAGGACACACGCAACCCTAGTTTCCACAACTCTCGCCAGATTGCATCTGCGCACCATTGTAACTTTCGACTCCTTTGATAATTCCACGAGCAGACAAGCAGGAGTAGGGACCTCTACGAGGCCTGAACCTGGGTAAATCCTTTGTCCCCTGTGTGCTTGTTTGCTAGCCAATAGATGTCTCCAGCACTCCCTCCTTCTCCAAAACCCAAGTCCATAACAATGGGCATTGATGAGTTAAACCCTCGTCAGATGGTGAAAACCATGAGGACATGTATAGAAGACTCAAGGGCATCGCAACAACATTTCGGAAGCATGGGGCCACTCACATTGATGATGCATGGATAAATAGAAAATATGTGAGTGCCTTAATGCCTTTCGAGCCAACGGATTTGAAGAGCCTGCAAGGTAGACCCAACTATCATCAAATGACAACCAACGAAGTCATGCAAGAAATGGCGTCATTCAAAGTGGCGGCAAAGAATACTGAAGATGCCCGTGCTCGGGCCATTGGGATGCAAAAGGGTGTCAATGTGGCTCTCAAAGCCAATGTTGTTGAGCAAGAGGAAGATGAAGGAGTTTTTAAGGGGGTATCCATGGACTGCCCCGATGAGGTCAAACGTGCTCATGGTGAGTACATGGCATTCTATGCAAGGAACTTTTGGAAGGACCCTGCCAAAGCCAAGTCTGATCTTGAGCGCAAGAACGGGTCAAATGGAAGAAGACAAAGTGGCCCAAGATTGAGAACTTGCTTCAACTGTGGAGATAGAATGCACTTTGTTGCCGAGTGTCCTTATCAAAATAGAGAAGACAATGGTGGCAGGCTCATTCTTAAAGAGAAATCTAAAGCTCCTAAGAAGAAGCCGTTTATTAAGAAGAATGGCCCTTTCAAGAAGCAACCCAAGATTGTCCTTGTAGCTCAAGAGGAATACTCCTCCGCAAGTGAAGATGAAGAGGATGATGATAGTTCTCGCGAAGTGGCTGCTATAGCCACCACATCGACTCCCTCCTCTCTCTTCGACTCGCCGAATGAGAACGCCATCAACAACAACACCACTTGCCTAATGGCAAGAGGATCCGAGGTATCAACTTCTAGCTCTTCATTTCCTAAGACTAACATAATGTTGGATATGGATGATCATGACAGTCTTGTAATGAAAGAAGAAGTTATTGCCTTGGATACTTTTTTCACTAACCTATAAGGTGAGCACAAACTCCATTTTGATGCTCTTATGAGTCAACTTGCTCAAGCCGAAGATCTCCTTGAAGAAAAGGGCAGAATTGAAAGAGAAGATGCCTTGGAGATAGCTTCTTTGAAGAATGCCTTGGAAGAGGAAGTGGAAGCTCGAGTTTCTTTGGAAGAAAGACTTGAATCCCTTGAGGAGTCACAAGAAGAAGCTGTAGCCCATCTCATTAAAGAACGTGATCATGCTCTTGCCAAGGTAAAGAAACTAAAGAAAGAAAAGATTGATTTTGGGGCTGTTCATGCTAGACTTTTGGAGAAGTTTGATAATCTTGGAAGTACTCACAAGGCATTGAAGAGTGATCATTCTACTCTAAATGAGTCTCATGACCAGCTCCAAACTCAATTGAAACGGTATGATATGCCAAGTACCTCCTCTTCATCCTTTGGAAAAGAAGATCTTACAAGAAGTTCTCAACACAAAGGTAAAGGGGTTATTGATGAGACACTGAGCAGGCAAAGGACAAACAATAGTAAAGAAGGTCTTGGTTACATACCAAGACAAAGAGCAAGAAAAACAATAAGAAGAAGAAGAACAAGACTGCTCAATCGAAGACTAGCAACATTACCAATAACAAGACTAATCATGATGGTTTTGCAGGGATCAACAATCCTAACTTTGAACTATATTGTGATTGTTATGGTGATGTTTATGCTAGTTACGTAGGGCCTTATGATTGTTACATTCCTTGGTCTATTTGGGTTCCCAAGACCCTTGTTACTAACATGAGAGGACCCATTGAAAAATGGGTACCTAAAACCAAGAAGTAATTTTCTTGCAGGGCTATGCTTCCGATGGTTCTAAATGGGTACTCGATAGCGGTTGTACAAGTCATATGACCGGAAGCAAGGAGATCATCACGGAGATGCGGCCAAACCTTGATCACATTATCGTCTCCTATGGTGACAAGTCAAAATCTGAGGTATTGGGTCTCGGCAAAGTTATGGTGGCTCACGATATCTCTCTCGTGGATGTCATGCTTGTTGAGACCCTTGGGTATAACTTACTTTCAGTTCGTACCCTTGGTAAGATGGGATTTGCAGTTTACATTGATGCTGATTTAGTGGTACTCTTGTGGAGCAAGTCTCTAAAAGTCGCTTTCGTGGGATATGTCGAAAACGACCTGTACGTGGTGGACTTTTCGGGGAAAACCATTACAGGTCCGATGTGTCTTTTCGGAAAGGCTGACGCGGGTTGGCTATGGCATCGCCGACTAGCCCACGTCAATATGAGAACTTTGCAAAGTCTCCACAAGGGTGGCCACATTCTTGGACTAAAAGAAAATGTCTCTTTTGCCAAAGATCGTGTTTGCAGGGCGTGTGTTGAAGGGAAAATGCATGATTCACCTCATCGAAGAAAAACCATTATCTCTTCAAAAAGGATTTTGGAGCTCCTTCATGTGGACCTCTTCAGACCTCCATCACATGCAAGCCTCGGTGGGAAGAAGTATTGTCTAGTGATTGTTGATGATTACTCAAGATACACTTGGGTTTATTTCTTCAAGTTGAAGAGTGAAACTCAACAAACTGTCATCGACTTCGCCAACGAGGTTCAACGTCAACACAACGTCCCCATTCTGGCTATAAGGAGTGATAATGGCTCAGAGTTCAAGAACTACAACTTAAATGAGTTCCTAAGTGAAGAGGGGATAAGACATCAATATTCCGCTACATACACCCCTCAACAAAATGGTGTAGCCGAGAGGAAGAATCGAACTCTAATGGACATGGCAAGATCAATGTTAGCCGAATTTAAATCTCCATATAACTTCTGGGCTGAAGCAATCTCTACTGCTTGTCATTCATCCAACCTCTTATACCTCCGCAAGATCTTGGACAAGACTCCATATGAAATACTTACTGGAAACAAGCCAAACATCTCATACTTTCGGGTATTCGGGTGTAAGTGTTTCTTTCTTAACAAAGGAGTTCGTTTATCTAAGTTTGAATCTAAGGCTTTAGAAGGTATTTTTGTTGGTTATGGTGCCGAATCCCACACTTATAGAGTCTACAATAAGCTCTCCGGAACTATTGTAGAATCTTGTAGTGTGGTGTTCGAGGAAAATGATGGTTCCTATGCGGAGCAAGTTGGTGTTTGTGATGCAGATGTTGAAATACCCCAAGATGCCATAAGAAGAATGGGCATGGGATTCTTCCGCACCATTGAGGAACCCCTTGTGGCGGACCGGGAAGGACAATGCTCTACTCATATAGAGCCCTCATCTACACATACTCAACATGCTCCAACCACGGGGGCAACTTCTACACCATCTCCATCAAATGATGAAGGTCAAGATGTTCCAAAAGCTCCAGGCCGGATTTTCCGGTTGACACCGGATTATCCGGCCACCCCGCTACAGCTGACCATGTTGCTCCTGCTGGTGAAGATTTCAATGCAAGCTCCTGGCCGAATTTTCCGGTTAGCCCCGGATTATCTGGCCCCTCGCCAGTTCAAGCAAGTCCCAGGCCTCCTGAAGAAGCTGCGGCAAGTACTCCCAGGCCGGATTATCCGGCCTCTCCATCAGCTAGATTATCCAGCCCTGACTCTCCAGTTCTGCAGCCTCCTGTTACGGCTATGGATTCACCTCAAGGGCATGCGTCTCCACCACCTGCTACTGATGTTCCAATTACTGATCAAGGCGGAGAAAATGCTTCCAATGAAGACTCAAGTGATGAATCTCCTCCTCCAAGAGACAACAAACTTATTGAACTTCGTCACAAGGCTCGGGCTGATCGTAACCTTGAGTTGAGGGGTCACACTCTCGACAAGGTTGTTGGTGATCTTCAGCGAAGGGTTTCTACAAGAAGAGAATTGGCCAGTTTTGGTGAGCATCAAGCTCATATCTCCATGGTGGAACCTAAGAAGGTCTTTGAAGCTCTTGAAGACCTAGACTAGGTTGTTGCTATGCATGAAGAATTGAATAATTTCGAGCGCAACAAAGTCTGGAAACTAGTGGAGAAACCCAAAGAGTGCCGCAATGTTATCGGCACCAAGTGGATTCTCAAGAACAAGCAAGATGAGAATGGCATTGTTGTGAGGGACAAGTCAAGACTTGTGGCATAAGGGTACTCCCAAATTGAGGGCATCGACTTTGGCGAGACCTATGCTCCTGTGGCTCGCCTTGAGTCCATCTGTATCCTTCTTGCTTATGCTGCTCATAACAATTTTAAGCTACAGCAAATGGACGTCAAGAGTGCCTTCCTTAACAATCCTCTACATGAGTTGGTATACGTAAAGAAACCCCCGGGGTTTGAGGATCCTAACTTTCCGAACCATGTCTACAAACTCGATAAGGCACTCTATGGCCTTAAACAAGCCCCACGTGCGTGGTATGAGCACCTTAAAGAGCTTTTGTTAGATCGTGGCTTCGAAGTTGGGCAATCAACCCCACTCTTTTTACTAAGAAGGTTAAGGGGGAGCTCTTTGTATGCCAACTATATGTAGACGATATCATCTTTGGTTCTACTAACAAAGCTTTCAACGATGAATTTTCAAAGCTTATGACTGACAGGTTTGAGATGTCTATGATGGGGGAATTACGGTTCTTTCTTGGATTCGAGATCAAACAACTTAGAGAAGGAACCTTTATTAATCAAGCAAAGTACATCCAAGACATGCTCAAGAGATTCAAGATGACGGATCTAAATGGTGTCGCCACTCTGATGCAAACAAAGTGTCATCTTGAACTTAACCCTCATGGTAAAAATGTGGACCAAAAGGTATACCGGTCCATGATCGGCTCTCTTCTTTACCTCTGCGCATCTAGACCCGATATTGTGTTGAGTGTGGGAGTGTGTGCAAGGTATCAAGCAGCTCCTAAAGAAAGCCACTTAGTGGCGGTCAAGAGGATCTTTCGATATTTGGTTCATTCCCCCAACTTTGGTCTCTAGTATCCCAAGGGCTCCAATTTCTCTTTATGTGGTTATACTGACTCAGATTGGGATGGTGATAAGGATGATCGGAAATCCACTTCTGGAGCTTGTCAATTCTTGGGAAGATCTCTTGTATGTTGGTCCTCCAAAAAGCAGAATTGTATATCTCTCTCTACCGCCGAAGCTGAATATGTTGCTGCTGCCAGCGCTTGTACTCAATTATTGTGGATGAGGCAAACTTTAAAGGAATACGGTGTCAATTGTGACAAAGTGCCTCTTTTATGTGATAATGAAAGTGCAATCAAAATTGCGTACAATCCCGTTCAGCACACACGGACGAAGCATATTGAGATTCGGAATCATTTTATTCGAGACCATGTTGCTCGCGGCGATATTGATCTATCCTTTGTGAGCACGAAGAACCAACTGGCGGATATCTTTACAAAGCCACTTGATGAAGCAAGATTCTGCTATTTGAGGAATGAGCTAAATATCATTGATTCCGGGAGCTTGTCTTGATTACCCATGCACTCACTCGTACATCTCAATCCGTGTTTGGTCTAGGTGTGGGCATGGATATAGGGGGAGTGTGGTCCTAACTCATTGGGCTAACCCTCCCCCCATAACACCAAAAGCAAGATAAATCATTTCTCTTAATATCATTCTGTGATATGTGAGCTTATTGATGAGTATCGGTCGTGAACCCAAGATATATCTTCGCGGTGTCACACCATACACTCCAACAAGGTGGCTTCGGCCACTGCCCTCTCCCTTGAGGAGAATTGGATCTTTTTGGTTGTTATTTGCTCTCTCATGTTCTTATGGGAATCACACTCAATCTTGGCTTTTATTTGATTTGGATTTTGCAATTTTGAGTGTCTAGTACCATCTCAGTTTGGCCCTCTTAATCCTAAGCCTTCCCTACCCATGGGGCGCTAGCATCGCTCTTCTCCCTTTTTGGTGTCTCGATGCCAAAGGGGGAGAAGTAGTTCTATTAGGTTGTCCGTGGATTTGCATGGGTTGGGCATAAGCACTTGCATTTTTCTATTCGTTATTTCCTACTTATGCCCATTTAGCGTTGATCTTTAAATTCGTGATTTGGTTGTTTGAGACTCTTTGTGGTTGTCTGGATTATGCTATGCCTATGGTCTTCATATCATGGATTATGCAAATGGATCTATTTATTCATATCCTATTGCTGGAGGTATATCACGGAAGGCGCACATGCTCATATTGGTTATCCGGTAATAATTGTGATTTATGTCAAGGATGCCTATTCTCTACTTCGGTGGTATGTGTTTTTGCTCACATGTCTATGGAATAGATTCTCCTATTTGTGTGCATTTGTATTCCAATGCAAAACTCTATTATGCACACATTGAGGGGGAGTCTCTTTCATAAGTTATCTATGTCCGTCTTGTGTCTTTCTCCTGCAAATCCTGGTATTGTCATCTAACACCAAAAAGGGGGAGATTGAAAGAACATTTCATGTTTTCCTATGTTATGTGTGTTAGATAACAATACTATGGAGAATTTTCATGTGTGCTAAGTGTGCAGGAAGTTTTGAGGGGGGCCGGATAATCCGCCCCACCAAGGGCCGGATAATCTGGCCTACCTCATCTCTCAAGGAAGCCAAGGCGCGTCGCTCGGTACCCGGTCAGATTTTATCCCGGAAAATCCGAACTGGGGCGGTTTTTCCTCCCCAGGCCGGATAATCCGGGTGTCGCATGGGCCGGATAATCCGGCCCCCAGTTTTCGAGCAAAAGGAGCCAAGGCGCGTCGCTCGGTATCCGGTCGGATTTTCTACCGGAAAATCTAAACTAGGGCGGTTTTTCTTCCCCAGGCCGGATAATCCGGCCTTCACATAGGGCCGGATAATCCGGCCCCCAGAAGTTGATCAAGGGCAAGCTCGGCGCGTCGCTCTGTCAGGGGGGCGGATTATCTGCCGAATATTCCGAGTCTGGGGCGGTGTTTCCCCAGACCGGATAATCCGGCCCTCACTTGGGCTGGATAATCCGGCCCCCAAAGGTTGCAAGGGCTGGTTTCTAAAGGGGGGTATAAATATCCCTTCTTCCCCAATGTTCACCCTCCTTGATTCATTCGAATTTGACCAGACCTTGTGCAAGAGCTCTAAATCTCGATCTCCCACTTCAACCACCCGATGGTCTTGATCTTTGGTGGAATTGAAGGAGGAGAAGTTCATCATCATCAAGAATCAAGCGCTTCAACTCCTCTCCATTCAATTGGAGAAATCCTTGATCTAGTATTCTTGTCAATACCTAGATCTTGTTTATTGTATTTGATAAGTTTGTTTTTGTGGCAGCTTGTTGTCATTTCGGGAGCCTCCAAGTTGTTGTGGAGTTGTTGCCCCGCTAGTTGTGTAAAGGCGCCGGTGCCCGCCTCGAAGGGTACCTATAGTGGAAGGTGGATCAGGCCTGTTGTGGCGAGATCCATCGGAGAACAGGGTGAGGCCTTTTGTGGCGTGGTGGTCTTAATACCGCCCACCCCTCCAACGCAGACGTACTTCCCTTAACAAGGAAGGAACTGCGGTCAAACAAATACTGTGTCTCCGCGTGCTTCACTTCGGTTTACTCGTTCCGCTTCCACTCGCTCTTTACTCGCTAGTAGATAGGCGTGCATATAGGGAAATTCCACCCAATAGTCTATCTAGAGAATTTACCCTTTGTGCTAAGCCTAAAACTGAAAAAGAATTAAAAATTGCTGTAGCACGTATTCACCCCCCCTCTAGGTGCCCATACGATCCATTTCAGTTAGGAGAGTCCCCGAGCGTGGTATTTAACTGTTCAAGTCCTCGAGCATCTCTACTCCGACCATCGGCATCGAGGATCTACATCACGTCCGTGCGCATGCCCCCTCCGCTGCTGCGCCTGCCTCGGCAGGCTGTCGCGGCCTCACGGCAGGCTGCCGCGCACAACGGACGACTGCTACGCCTTCCTCGGAAGGCTACCGCGGCCACCCCCCTCGGATCCTCTTCGTCGTCATCGTCCGAGACTTCACTGACAATGCCGCCATCGAATCTGATCTACGCGTCGTCTATGCCATGGCGCATACGGTGCACCGTCGGTCTGATCAACCGATGCCGTGCCTGTCTACACCAAGCACGTCCCTGAGCACGCGCCTACCGCCGATCGAGCTATGGGTTGCCGTTGTGTCGCCCCGTCGGGCCGTAGCGCCGCCGCCTTTGCTCCACACTACCGGCTTCCAACGCGCCTTCCTTAGCGTCTACGTCACTGG
Source organism: Avena eriantha (assembly GCA_910589775.1). NCBI lineage: Eukaryota > Viridiplantae > Streptophyta > Magnoliopsida > Poales > Poaceae > Avena > Avena eriantha. The sequence goes on along the minus strand of OU342744.1, from coordinate 142,346,898 downwards.
TGGTCTCCCAGCCGCTGCACCGACTTGCGCCCTGTAGCTATGCCGCCCCCTCGAGTCATAGCGTGGGTGCACGGAGTCTACTTCGCCGTCCTCATACATCGACGGCCTTGCCTTTCACCGCGCCATCTCCTACGGCGCGGATCGCCGCCGTATGCACATGGTCTTCGTCACGTCGCCGGGTCTTCCTCGCCTACTTCGAGCACCACCGCCACGCTTCACAGGGTAATCTGCAGGGCACCCTCTAGCCGTCGCAGGTCCCGCCGACTACCCCATCGCCACTCCAGGCATCCTGCATGACTACCCCAGGTCGCCGCTATTTTTGCCGCCTTCTACGTCTTCGTCCACTACAACTTCGCCGCCAGCGTCATCGCCTCATCCCCAACTACACCACCTTCTACTCTACTCCGACAAGTACGGACAACGCCGACATCTCTCCCTTCGCTGCTCTGCGCGTCGCAACCGCTCTGGAGGCTTCCTCTGCTAGTCTTTCTGACATGGCGGCAAGTTCATGATGGTCACTGCCCCTGCACGCCTGGTACTGGCAACACTGGGAGTGCCTTCGTCCCCGACGCATTCCCGAGTCTGGCAAGCTCAGATCGGCATCTCGTCTTCATCGGCATCGACCCCTCTACGACTGCCTCGACCGTGTCACCGACGAGTTCTTCTTTGCATACTCGGTTCTGGCAAAACCGGAGTGTGCGTTCGTCCCCGACATGCGCGTAGTTCTGGCAAAACTATGACCGCACCTCGTGCTCGACAGATCGGACTGCATCGGCTTCAACATCGACACCCTCGACGCCTGCCTCGACACGTCTCCGTCATCCTCCTCGTGCACTATGCGCATGCGGCTTCACGTGCGGCTACCTCAACACCGGCATCCCCGACCATGACATCGACCACGGCGACCTCTCGCACGGCTACTTCGACCACGGCACCGCCCAACGCTCTCGGCTCCCTCGACATTGGCACAAGAGCTACCACCTCACTTGAGCATCACCAGCTTCCTCTACAGTCCAAGCAACCGCGACGCGACACCGTCCATGATGTTCCCGCTATGACTGCAGGGGGATGTCAGCCTACTGGATGCTACTTCGGTTTATCTCCATTCTAACTGTATGCAATGTTCCAGTTGTTCACGATGCTACCACTACGACTGCGGGGAGATGTTATAGTATTAGGTATATACGGTTGTTATGGTAGTTTAAATAGAGTTAGGATCTGTTTACGTACAGTCCTAACTTGACTCGTACTCCAAAATAATCCTCTGTACGCCTATATATATACTCGCCCATGAGGCTCAATAATATATCCAACATATTCCGTCAATATCTCTCTCTATCCTTCTACATATAGAACTTCTATAGGAGATTTACATTCCATGACCACTTGATGTCGAGCTGGTCGTCACCTCGTATGTCGATGAGTTAGTAGGCATTGTTGCCGAGGACTCGCCCTATGGCGATTGGCCCCTCCCATGTGGGGAGAGAGCTTGTGCATGCCCTTCTTGTCCTGGATGAGTCGCGGGACCAGGTCGCCTTCCTAGAAGGTGCGAGTCTGTACCCGACGGTTGTGATAGCGGCGGAGTCCCTTCTGGTAGATGATGGTTCCGGTTTTTGCCATCTTCCACTACGTTTAAACATTTTTCTTGGTCAAGAAATTGACAAATAAACTCTCAACCTTGCCACTAATGACTAATAATTGCAAATATATGCAAATCCCTTCTTTGGTTTATGTTGTGCAGGAAATCACTACTTTTAAAGCGAAATAAGGAGTCATAATGAAGGATTTTGAGAAAGTACACACGGCCAAGTAATTGGAGAAGCCAACCAGGACATCAGCACGCTTAACGATCATTGGTACGGGCGCGGTCCGCTCGTACCGCCCGCCCGTACCAAGTGGCGATGGCTTTGTCTCGTCAAACCCTACAAATTTCGTGAAGACGCCTATATATTTTGAGGCTCCAGCCGCCAGCCAGAGAGCCGCCATTCTTAGATTGCATCACTACACCCCCAAAGGAGATCCACACCATTGTTTTATCCATAGTTCATCACTTCCACCATCCATCCCTCCACTAGCCATAGCCATTGCTTTGTACTTTTAGATCTCCTTGTGATTTGGCGACCATTGTAAGAATATTTGATTTTAATCTAAGTATTTGCATGATGTTTTCTATCTCCGATCTATTTGTTATGAGTGAGTAGTCCCCACGGGCTGCGGGTTGGAGAGAAACATTGTAGCAATTATGTGCATCTTGATCATGGGAGATTTATATTTTGTTTGGATTCGTGATTTGTATCTTTTGTTGCTTCGTCTCTCGCCTCGATCTGTGGACTTGTAGGTACCCAAGATCCTATAGATTGATAAAGGCTTGAGGTGAGATACTTGGCTAGCGGCGATCTTATAGGAAACTCATTGACAGAAAGGGAAGTATGATATTCATTTAGCGCCCCATTCGGGATCAACAACAACATCACCACTTAAAGCTTTAATCTGTGTTTACACTTAATAATCGTTTGCAACCCGTGGCTTTGGTGTTTTATCGGTTGGATTTAAAGTCTACTGCTATGCGTGCTGCATCACGGGGGCTCTATAATATTAGGATGTGTTGTCCACAAAAGATTATCTCAATACAAACACTATACATGACCATGCTTATTATTAACTTTCATCCCATTTGATGTGCAGCTGCAGGTGGATCTTCAACCCTGGCCTATCTCCATCCATTGATTCAAACCCATTATAAAGTAAACTAGATTGGTCCGGTCAACTAAGGTAAAACGAACAAACAAAGTCTTGTAGACGTTTCCTTTCTTATTACCTTTTAGCAATGCTTTCCGAGGTTCGATTAAACCTAGGTCTTTTAGGAAAAAAGCTATTATACTACATCCGTAAATCCAGATCGAAGGTAGCAACTCTTTTTCTGGCGCCGTTGCCGGGAAAGCAATTTTGCTATCCTGGTGAGGTCATTAGAGACCTTGTTTTTAGTTTTATTATTAGTTGTAGTTTAATTTTTGTTATTAGTTTACTTTCTTATTATCTATTTGAAAACCCAAAAAAATTAGTTACTTGTTATTTGTTTTTCATTACTTAAAAATTACCAAAAATATATTTGCCATGGCTCAAAAGAGAATAGGGGAGTATGCTACTCTCATTGATGATTTTATTCGTGCACCCATCACTCAACCCGCAGTTGATGCGGAAACTTATGAGATAATATCTAACCTTTTAAGTTTGGTTCAACAAAACTAATTTGGGGATTCATCTTCTGAAGATTCAGGATTGCACTTAAATACTTTTGCTAAGATGTGTGACATGATGCGTATTAAAGATGTAGATCCAAATGCTGTTAAGCTAAGATTATTCCCTTTCTCTCTTAGAGGAAAGGCTAAGGATTGGTTGCCAGCTCTACCAAATGGCACTATTAAATCTTGGGAGGAATGCACTAATTTGTTTATGACTATTTTTCCTCCTCAGCTAAGACTATGCAGCTAAGATCCAACATTACAAGCTTTAGACAAGAAGACCATGAGACACTAGCACTTGTGTGGGAAAGGATGAAATAAGCCGTAATGAACTGTCCTAATCATGGGATGAAAGAATGACTTATATTATATTTATTTTATAATGGTCTTAACCCAATGTCTAAGTCTATGCTAGATACTGCAGCAGGAGGAACGATCATGGGAAAACATGTAAGTGTTGCAAAGAAGCTACTTGATGATATGCAAAATAACCATGCCCAATGGCATGTAGAAAGAACTTTGAAGAGAGTAAGGGTGTGTTTGGGATAGCTCCACTCCACCAATCAAACAGTGAAGCAGGTGAAGCTATCCCAAACGCGCAAACTCCGCATATTAGGTGTGACCCATCCTAGTTCATTTTACCGAAGCCGGACCACAGGAGCTTCACCTGCTTCGCTCCATATTTGATGTCCCTTGTAATACGTATTTGCCCCTAGAGTTGGTAATAATTTACCCACCAATGCCATCATAATGCACCCCCGGCCAAAACGTTTTCTCTCTTTTGAACTCGTGTTCCCCATCGATGAGTTTCTCCCCAATGGCCAAGTGATAGGGCAGGTCGCCGTTACCCTCTCCGGCATAATCCCCGCCCTCTCTAGCTCCCCCGACTAGCACCAGGGATCCTTCCCTTTCCCTGCACCGGCCGCTCTTCTCCCCTCCACCCATAGCCACCCGCCTTCTCCTCTCCGCCCCTAGATTTCCATCCAGTGTTTGACCAGACGCCGTTCAATAGGAGGGAATTGCCTCTGTGCCCGTCTTGGAGCACCAGGGATTCTCTACTCACACCTACGCAAGCTAATTGCATCAAGAGATCGCCGCTATGTCGTTGTGCTGGTAGAATTTTCCGCTTGGTTGTCACCTACCTACCTTGAGGGGAAACGCCTCACTATTTGCCCCATATAGTAGCAGGTCTCCGATCCCCACAGTTAATCTTGAAAAGAGCTCGGCAATTTTCCATGTACTAGTACTTTTTATTGACGTACACGATCTATATACGACGTACATTTTATATAGCAGTGAAATAAAGATAACGATACATGTGTTATGATCAGTACTACTAGAACGATAGGCAAAAGGGAAAAAAGAATAGAAAAATTAAAAGAACTCTAGAAAAAAAATAAAGGAACATGTTTTGATCATTACAACAGATCAATAAGAAAAAAAATAATAAGATGGTGATATTTTGTAATAACCTCTCACTAATCAGGATTTGAAGCTAGTTTCCCTCCCAAACGCTTTTTACTACTCCAGAGCACGTTAAGTGGAGTGAAGTTTAGAGGTGGAGTGAAGTGGAGTGTAGTGGAGTGGAGCCCTCCCAAACACACCCTAAGTTCAATTACGAAGGTAAACAATGAGGAGTTTACATCTAAGGTAGATGAGTTGCTTAGCTTAGTAAAGGGTAAGAAAGATACCTAAGTTAATGGTATCACTACCGATGTCAATGATGTTAATTTTATAGCTCGCACTCATTTTAATCCTGCATGGAAAAATAATTATACTTCTAATGTTCAAAAATATCATGCTAATCCTGCAGGAGCTCCTTATAATAATTATGATAATACTAATGGAGCAAATTATGGCAATCTCCCATTTGAGCAAACTGTTAGAAGATTTATGCAAGCTCAAACCAAACAAAACAATATGCTTATTAAGATTACGGAGAACCATGAAAGTAGTTTAGGAAGATTATCTAACCAGGCCGTTGCAATTAGAAATGATGTGCAGGTTCTACATGAAAGAACAAAGACCGTGGAGGCTCAGCTGGGTAAAGTAGCCGAGATCCAAGCTCTCATACTAGCAAAGTTCACCGGGAAACCCAAGCCAAATCCGGTAGAGGGCCTCAAAATGATGATGATGGTAACAAACGATGAAAAACCTGAAGAGCTGGATTATAGCAACACGCCAACATCGAAATATACCATGGAAGATCTATTGAAGATGATCACCGTTAAGAATCCAGGTATAGAACAAGGTAACGATGCTATGTACCAACAATTTATACAACAAGTAGCATCTAAGGTTCGTGATTTAGAGATAGAGTATAAAAGACTAGCTAATAAGTTTCCAGCTAGGCTAGATGATATATTTGAGCCCACTATTAAAATTAAGTTGGGAGTTAATGAGATATCCGCACTTTGTGATCTTGGTGCAACTGTCTCAACAATTTCCAAAAGCCTATTCGATAAATTAAACTTGGGGCCATTTGTTACAACTGAATTAAGACTCCATCTAGCTGATTCGACTTATAAACAAGTTGTTGGGATCAAAGAAAATATAGTTATCTTCTATATCTAAATAGGAGACCCCACTACCCTATTTCTCTCTACATGCAAGGCATCCACGTCACCAAGTATTCTCGTCAGCAAACCCAGATCCGTTTCACTTCATTCCATGTTCCGTTTCGGTTCCTGATGGAATACATAAATCTTTTTGGAATTGTTTTTTTTAGAAAAGCAACATCAAACACATAGCCCATCCCTCATGTAGCCCATCTACTCACGTGATGGAAGCAGCCCAACATTGTTTATCTTCTCCATCGACTTCCATCCACCAAACTCCACCATTGATGCCTCATGCTTCATCTCCCCTCTCAATTTCGTGAATGCGCATTGTCATCCTGCTCCCCACGGTCTCCATGAGAAATAAAAACTGCAGAGGAAACTACTGGAGGCACTCGGCTTCCTCCTCCATTTTATCTTCCACCTGTCCCTATATCTCCCTCAACGCATGGTCTCCTAGGTCTCCATGGCACATCCTCCTTGGATAAAAGAAAATAATGGACATCATGATCCATAGCTGCTGCCTCCTTTGGTTAGACATCACAATGTGGTCTGCCGCGTAGGAATTGGTTGACCACACGACGATGGCCTCGTGACCGGTTCAGAAAATTCAGTCCCAAATCAATATATTATCATGGCCTATGAGATCTCTCCACTGGTACATACTTTCATCATAGTTTATTTCACCATGTTTCATATTCCGTTTATTTATTTGCAAGGGCTTATACTATTTCATGCTCACCTACAACGTATATGTTTTGTTAGAACAACTGCATGCTTTAGTTTGATGCTTTATTTGAGTTGGTATGCGGTGAAAGATCAAAGGAATTGATGCCTCAGCAAGTGTCCCCTCATCCCGTCCCGACCATGCAGTTGCGGGGTCAGGTTTCTGGACTATTACCTAAGTGTTTGTTTTTGTTTTTCAGGTACTCATTAGATACATATACCACCAAATGAAGGAAATCACATGGAACGGGAGCATATACTTGATTTTGTTTTATTGGGCCAGACAAATATTTTTGTGATAAACATTGTGCTTTCATAGGGAAGCATCTACCTCTGAATGTCCTTCTGTCAGTGTGTGTGTTTCTCAGGCAGAAGTTGAATTAGAAGTTTTGTACGAATTCATCACCGCTTACATATTTTGTTAGTTGTTTTTGCATAGATTTCCAGTAGTACATGTATAGAAAAAGACATTTTGTTCATGCAGCAAAAGGCCTAACAGCTTGGTCGTTATATTTTCTGTTGTACATGCACTGTGAATATGATGCGGTAAGCAGGTATGGTCCTCTCTCTTAACTTGCTATATTTTCTTTCACTTTTAATATGTTACCTGTGTTAAATATTCTGATATATCATTTTCTACCCTTTATTTGAATACAGAGTTAACTGGAATCTATAATTGAAGTGTTGATGTGCTCACGGCGCATATTATGTTCTCTCAACTTCCATCTGTGATCTTCTTTCTAATATTTGTTTCATGCTTTAGCAGGTCATGACAATAATTATCAATTCACTACTTTGTTGCTTATCTAGAAATAGCCTATTTTAAGAAAGTAAGGCAATGCTTTCAACTTTGATGGACTACCTAAGAGTACTATGTTTCGGTGTCCGTGTCTTCCAATTGCTCAACATATAATCTAATGATTGCCGGTGAGGTGAATTCCATATCAGGTCACAAGCATCAAATCCACACATGCATTTGTTGATGTAATATGTTACTACAACATCTATGCTCCCATACTGTGTTGTGAAGCGCACTTAATCAGGCTATTTATCATGCAAATATTTATTTATAGTGACCTGAATGTACAATGGATTACAGGGAGCAATGGACAAGTTTGTGCTCAGTTGGACATAATTATCCCTCTCCACGTATTTATTTCTGTAATTTATCTCACTTATCATTAATTTTCATGTATCCCTCAATTTTTCAAAGCAAGAAGTAGATGGTGAATCATCGGTGCCTTTATTCTGCTCGCATTTTCTCACAACCACTATGGATTTGAGTGCATTGTAATTTCTAAACTATGTTAACTAAATCTACATGAATGATTAATTTTATCCTAATTACAAATATTCAGATTAAAGATAAGGTTTCTATGTTGTTAGATCAATCACAGGTTAACTGTTACTCTCTACCAATTGTAAAATCTGATAGAACATTATGTTCTTCCAAAGTAACAGGAGCATGTGCCGCAATAATTATATAGCATTCACAGAGTATCTTCTTGATAAACAGGAAGTTGACAAATACAAAATATGTAGTTGCAATCTATATCTGATAGTATTCACTAAGATGTGTCCATATATAACTTGAGTAAAGTAATAAAATGGTTCTTTATATTTTTTTAGTAATATGATATAGTTTCTGTACATGAAACGCTCAAATTTATGTTATGCCGCAACCAAAGGAACTTCCATTTTAGTATTTTTTCAAAGATATACTTATCAATTTCCGCAGCAACGCGCGGGGTATCATCTATTTGATCTAGTTATTGTGGACATGCCTGAAGATCCCATAGCACCTATAATTCTAGGTAGGCTATTTCTAAGAATTATTAAAGATTTGATTAATTTACATGAAGGGAATATAAGGATAGGGCTACCATCTAGAGATATGTTTGTAGTCCACTTTCCTAGAAAAAAGAAGGCCAAGCCTAATAATGATGATGGTGTGATTACTTTAAAAGAAAACTATTTTGGAGTGGACATTTCACTCCCCTAAACCTAAGTGATTGCCATCAAGGTCAAGCTAATTGACCTTAACTAGAAGCGCTTTATGGGAGGCAACCCATGTGAACTAAATTTTCTCTATGTTTTTATTACTATGTTTTATTTTCGTGTTAGTTTTGTTTTTGTTTTTAATAAAGAGTTTTCAAGAAAACCTATGGAAATAGGAGAAGAAATAAGGTAATGCTCTATATTTTATTTTACTAACACATGGCCTAAGAAGTATTGCTGGATCATTACTCAGTGTTTTTGCTACTATCTAACCTTTTGATAAGATGTGCGAAGGCGCACGGAGCTACTGATAAAATTCTTGAGTTTTTTATAGTTCACAGCGTCGATAACGACCACTGGTACGCCGGAGTGGCCCGTACCATGCGCCCATACCACCTCAAGGCAAAGAGGGATAGAAATTTTAATGATTGTCGAAGGAATCAGTGACGATAATGACCACTGGTATGGACGGACGCGCCCATATCGTGCGCCCGTACCATACCCCCGAGCAAAACATCAAATTTCAAGCAGAGTCACCGCAGTGATAACGACCAGCAGTACGAGCGCGTGCTCCCATACCGTGCACCCGTACCAAGTGCACCGCCTAGGAGTAATCGTCGCCCCCAAGGTAAGTCACCAGGTACATGCGGGCTCCGGCCGTACCACCCGCCCATACCGAGTACGTGGACGCCATAATCTGTCTGAGGAGGTAACCTAAAAAAGCGCAATTTATCTATTTTCTCTTTCTTCTTCCTCGAAACTTCAAACCACCTTCATTGGATCTTCAAATTTACTCGATCTTTCTTCGATTCTTCGCACTCACTCGATCTGAGGTATGATTCTCCTCTGATCCCCAACTTATTTGTGCAAAAGCTTGGCTTAGTCATTCATCATTGTCAATCTAGACATGGGTCTTGTTCTTGATTCAATCTTGGTACTAAGTATGCTTAGCATTGTTTTTAGAGGAGTTTTCTTTTGTAGTTAGTATAGAGAATCAATTATGATATGTTTCTATTGGACCCAAAAAAATATTAGCAAATTTATTTACTTTGTCTTGTTTTTATTTATTAGATGAACACGAGGAGTCGTACACGTGAGATAGCTGCGGAGTCCTCCGTGCCACCCGTTGATACGTTAACCCGCGAGCCACTTGGCATCGAGTTCACTGAGGAGTTCCATCTTACCCGTTTCGATCGTCTCAAAATTCGGGAGATCAAGTCCACCAAGTCGGCGTGTCCTTATATCCTAAACCAATTTGGCATTCGTGCTGATTTCGATTTACTTTGCAACAGTGTTGGTTTGTACAATTTTTTTTATTTCAGGATGTTGTAACATACCGCCGCTTGACACTTGAGTTCTTCAGCACCTTTACACACACGGTGGATCCTTATGGTTGTTCCTAGGAACAAATGCCCGGAGTTGATCGAATTAAATTCCGCCTTATGAACTGTGAGTATACTTTGACACTCAGCCAATGAGCTCAATACTTTGGGTTTACCAACAACACCGCCGATGTACGCACAACTACCTTTGTTTTAGATTCTTCCCCTTCACAATACTTTAACTTGATGAGAATTCGTGGACACACACCCAAGGGGAACCAAATTGATCATCCTGCCATTCGATATTTGTTCTTTGTTATTGCTAACACATTGCAGGCACGTGGTGAGTTTACTAGATTTAATGAGGAGGACATGTTGATCCTCGCAAAAGCTACACTTATCAATTGTAACTCAATGCCAAATTTGGGCGCTTTACTGGTGTTTTATCTTAAGCATCAAGCTCTTCAATCTCGAGGACCCATATGTGGAGGAGGAATTGTGACCATTCTTACACGCGCACTTCACATCAATCTAGGTAACATCCAACCGTTGACTGGAGGTAACCGTCTCGGTCCATCTACTCTAAGATTATGTGGTATGATTTCTAAAAATCATGGTAGATATTTCTTCAATATACTTGGAGCATATCACTTAATTCCTGCTCTTTTGCCTAATGGTTTATTCTCTATCAAGGATGAACGTTTGCGTTATGACGCACAGGTCGAAGCTAGTCTACCCCCAACAAGAAATACCTGTGGGAGGAGGAGAATATGAAGAAGTAGAACAAAAAGGATCCGAACATGATGTGTAGCCACCGAAATACTATACCACCTATGAGGATATCTATGCACTCGAAGGAAATATTCAAACCATGAACAACCTCTCCATCAACCTTCGAGATGCCGCTGCAAGCCTCGCCACCCAGTTCCATGATTGGAGCAGCCAATGGAACGTGGGAGATTATCCAACACCACCACAATGAACAATAAAAGGGCTTGCAAAAGCGTAAGCTTGGGGATGTGTTCCCCTAGCAAATTTATTTGTGTAATAACGAGGTTGTACTCCAGCTCCTTGTGAGCTTTGAAACACTCGTGTTGGCCTGTTCCAACACTTTGCTTTTTTCCTTTGCTTTTTAAATTTGCTTTCATTTTAGTTTATTTGTTTTCTTTTGTTTCTCTTTAGCCCTTGCTTGGTCGCAAGTTATTTTATATTCTTTAATCCCTGTCCTCAAAAATATAAAAATATTTTTCCATTTATCGTTTTTTCATAAACGTGAATTCATACTTTGCCTCTTTGCTTTAGTATCATTTCGAGAGTAATCATGTTTGAGTTTTGAAGGAACACATCCCTATAAGGAAGAGGATTAGGAAGTTACTTATGAGAGGTATGTCCTATGTCTCCCACTTATGAAGTTTGAATTGTTTATCTTAGTTGGTTGATTTGCTAAGATGCATGCTAGTGGGAAGTAATTTAATATGGTTAGAGTAAGGCTTTTTATTAGTATGATGATTAGTTGTTGAAGCTCTTGCTCTAGTTCTTTTGGTTAACCGAGTCTTGCGTTGGAAATAATAATGCAAAACAAGTACAACAAGAAAAAGTCTAAAATTTATGACTTGTTTGATGAATGATTGTCTTGAGAGTATACCATTTCTTATTCTTAACCCCATATATATTTTGACAGTCTTGACAATACTCATGAAAGGAATTGTTTGATTTAAATAAAGTCTAGTGGTAATTGTGACGCATGCCAAATCTAACGTGTGGATCAATCCGCGGTTCTAGCTCAAAAAAAGAGAGAAAAATATGCGAGGCAACTTTGTTCTATGTCTCTGAAGTGCACCTTTGGGATGCCAACAACTCCGCTAGCTTTTGAACGATCTATGATATAATCCCGGATTTCGGCTATGAGTTGATGACATGATTGGCATCCGTGTCAATGCATGGGCAACAATATTGGTACTCTCAAAGGTTGTGCAAATACTAGCAAAAAGAAACGAACAATGATCCTTGAAAAATGAGATGAAAAAGAAAGAAAGATATCTAGGAGGATCCACATAACAAGTCCTTGGCATGGTCTCATTAATACTTTACAAATTTTTCTTGAAAGACAATAATTGGATTAGAAGTGTTTTAGATTGACTTGATCTATTGATGTGGATGTAAATAAGACACTTCATTGTTATACTACTTGGGACATGAAACTCTCTTGCTCAATTATTCTATTTAGACATCTTAGTGTTCCTTCGCAAGCTGAGAGTTAATTAGAGGAATTAGATTGACTGCTACACTTCTAGTTATTTATACTTATATTAAACTTTACTTTGATTATCTTGACTTACCAAAGCTTGTATATGTCATCTCTCTAACTTTTATAAGCTTGACAAATGAATGAAGTATTGAGCACATACGACTACCTAATGTAAGTGAACTCTTATTCTCGTTGTTTCAAGTTTAAACGATGAATTCCTTATAGTTCTTTTTGTTCTTCTTGCTCGAGGACGATCAAGGTTTGAGCTTTGGGGAAGTTGATGGCTCCAATTTTTGCCATCATCCACTGCGTTTAAACGTTGTTTTTGGTAAAGCAATTGCCAAATAAACTCTCAATCCTGCCACTAATGACTAATAATTGCAAAGATATGCAAATCTCTTCTTTGATTTATGTTGTGCAGGAAATCACTGCTTTTAAGGCGAAACAAGGAGTCATAATGAAGGATTTTGAGAACATACACACAACCAAGTAATTGGAGAAGCCAACCAGGGCATCAACACGCTTAACGACCACTGGTACGGGCACGGTCCGCCCGTACCACCCGCCCATAGCAGGTAGCGGCGGCTTCGTCTCGTCAAACCCTACAACTTTCATGAAGACGCCTATATATTTTGAGGCTCCAGCCGTCGACCAGAGAGCCACCATTCTAAGATTGCATCACAACACCCCTAAAGGAGATCCACACCATTCTTCATCCATATTTCATCCATTGTTCATCACTTCCACCATCCACCCCTCCTCTAGCCATAGCCATTGCTTTGTACTTTTAGATCTCCTTGTGATTTGGCGACCATTGTAAGAATATTTGATTTCAGTCCAAGTATTTGCATGATGTTTTCTATCTCCGATCTATTTGTTATGAGTGAGTAGTCCTCACGGGCTGCGGGTTGGAGAGAAACCTTGCAACAATTATGTGAATCTAGATCATGTAAGAATTGTATTTTGTTTGGATTCGTGATTTGTATCTTTTGTTTCTTCATCTCTTGTCTCGATCCGTGGACTTGTAGGTACCCAAGATCCAATAGATTGATAAAGGCTTGATGTGATATACCTGGTTAGCAGTGGTCTCATAGGAAACTCAGTGATAGAAAGGGAAGTATAGTCTTTGCTTAGCGCCCCATTCGGGATCAACAATAACATCACCACTTCAAGCTTTAATCTGTGTTTACACTTAATAATCGTTTGTAGCCCGTGGCTTCGGTGTGTTCCCGGTTGGATTAAAAGTCTATTTCTATGCCCGCTGCATCACGAGGGCTCTAGAATATTAGGATATGTTACCCACAAAAGATTATCTCCATACAAACACTATACATGACTGTGCTTATTATTATCTTTCATCCCATTTGATGTGCAGCTGCAGGTGTATCTTCAACCCTGGCCTATCTCCATCCATTGATTCAAACCCATTATAAAGTAAACTAGATTGGTCTAGTCAACTAAGGTAAAATGAACAAACAAAGTCTTGTAGATGTATACTTTCTTATTAACTTTTAGCAGTGCTTTTCGAGGTTTGACTAAACCTAGGTCTTCTAGGGAAAAAGCTATTATACATCCGTGAATCCGGATCGAAGGTATCATCAGGGCTTCCGTGCAAGAACCATTCTTACCTCCGAACTTCAACCACAATGTTGATTAAATAGTTGTCTATACTATACTCCTTTCGGGTCCCTCAACTGCAAATGGTGTACCAACTAATACGAGAGAGACAGACACCCCCAAAGCCACTTATACGGAACAAGCCGTATGTCAAGCATGGATCAGTCTCACGAATGATCGCGTAATATCGATTGGGGGCCGCTTCATCAAACATTGTTGCGGTATGCACAAGTACACGTGGGAGGGTAACAACTATAAAATCAGTGCCCACACACTACAACTCGTGCGTTCTACCCGTACTAGCAATACTACGCATAGATCTAGCTTTGATACCTCTTTTGGGGTTACGCCTGAAAACAATAATTTTTCCTATGCCAAGAACCCTACTGCCAGGATCTGTCTATTAGTAATGTAGTAACGGGGGGGGATTTTTGAAAACTTACCTTCACGAAAAGCTTTGTCACTCGAGAGAAGTTTGGCGATGTAGTCGTATCGACGCTGATCTCGGGGTCGTGCTGAACTTCGGTGGCTCTAGCAACTCCTAGTGCCACAGGTGCAGCGCCTTCGAGGGATTCACACATGTTTGGTGCTAGATTATGACTCCCGCTCCTCTGATCCAGCAAAGGTTGCGGAAGTAGACCTTCTGGATCCAAATCCCACAGTGCGATGGCGCTCCGCGGTGAAGAGCTCCCCATTCATGTAGTCCAGACTTGGGACCACGGTCACAGGAGAGAGAGGGGAGAGAGAGGCGGCTGGAGGCTTTCCTTAAAGCGAGGGAACCTTTTATTATTTTATTGTATTTAATTCGCTCCATATACCTCTCAATATATAGGGGAGGGGACCCCAAACCTTATTAGCTAAGCCATGTGGGACTAAATAAAGGAGAGGAGAGCGCAGCTCGCCGCCCCTGACCATGGACCTTGTGGGCCCAGCGGGGTGCCCCAATGCCTAGCCGGCCACCACCTCCCTCTCCTCCCTTTGGTCCTTCCCCCCATGGGCCCTTCCCCTTAGGGAATTTGGCCCACTAGGGAATTTGACCTTTTAATCCCCTTTTTATTAAATAATTATGAATAAATGATTAAATCAATATTTAATATATATTCACATATTATCTAACTCCCGTGGCTATGGAACTCCTTCCATCCCACTCTGCACATCCTTCGGACCTTCCCGGAACCCTTCCGGTTTCTTCTCTCTCTTTTCTTTGGTGATTCCGATGATACCAAAACGGTCTCCAAGCTTAGTAAAACCGTTAAGTGTGCTACCCTACTGTTTGGGAACACTCTAGACATGGTCGAGACCCCTCTTGGACCAATGATCATTAGCAGGACATGGATGCCCATAATGACCCCTTTGCATACCACGAAATCTTTGTCGTTGAACCATCAACGATGTGTCCTATTCCTTTTTTCTCTTCAATAGTTGCATTGTTCGAGATATGATCAATGAAATCACCATGTCGAGTTCAATCTCGTTACTGAAAAATGCTACTTAACTCGTTCTGACAAGTAATACCCATGTGACCTAGTCACACGTTGCGCAGCTATTAGATATAAATTCTCCGAGTGGGTCCAGAGTATCTTTCCGTGCGGATGGACAAATCCCGCTCTTGACACATACGCCTCTACATACCCCTTTAATATACCTGAAACACACCTTTATGATCAGCGTTTCACCGAGTGATGTTTGATACGAACAAGACACTCTCGAGTGAGAGTGATTAAATACGGTCTCACAGTCCGAGGAATAATACACTATGTTTCCTAATATCGTAACTTGTACTTTGTGACATGATCGTGTTACGATGCTTAGATTGGGTATGCTCATCATCTCATTGTCGCAATGAGGTGACTCCATTGTCAGGTGGCATAAATGCCACATGATCAGGAAACCTTGATCATCTATCAACCAATGAACCAGTGACTAGAGATTCACCAGGAACTCCTGGTTATTCACATATCACACGTGTATTGACGTTTCCTATCAATACATCTATAGAATAATATGAAACCTAATTAAAATATTTATGAAATATGATAACGATGCGTACTATTATTTGTCTGTAGGGCATATTCCCAATAGCACACGCTGCACAACTTGATGGATGTAATCTCACTGAGTGGGTCTAGTTATCTTCCCGTCATGCGGAAGAATAAATCCTGATCTCGATACATATGCCTCAACATATCCCTCTGGAATACCTGATAGACACCTTTATCATCTCCTATTACGGTGTAACCATTGTTGCAGTAAAGGCAATCTCAAGTGATAGTGATTAGATATGATCTCATGTTCTAAGGGGTAGGATACTTTGTTTCTAGTTATTGTAACGATGAAATTTGTGACTTTATCATGTCACAATACTTATATTGGGTACATTGTCCATCACATAATTCACTAATGATATGACCTCATTGTCAATTGACATAAATACCCATGATTAGGAAACCTTGATCATCATTTGACCAATGAACTAGTTTTTTTGCGGGGGACCAATGAACTAGTTGAATAGAGGATCACTAGGAACCTGGTTTTTTACATACCACACGTGTACCGGTGTTTCCTATTAATACAGTTATTTGTATTATATAAAACTATTATGAACTAATTTGAGATATGATGATAAATACCATTTATTATTTGCCTCTAGGGCATATCTCCTTCATAAAATCCTCAAGGTTCTTTTGTACCATGTAGATTGCAATAATAGCATGGCAACAAGGAAGCCTAGAGAGTTCCAATACCCGCAATAGCAAGTAAAATTATCGAAGTTCATTGTAAATCTCCTAAGTTGTCCTTCTTGAATTTTAAATCGATCTTTTCCATTCCATTAAACTTGGAAAATAGTTGATCTGTTGATGTTGAGCTTCAACTCATTGTACCATGTCAGTTGTCTGCCTTTGTCCTATTTTATTATATCCCCATAGTGACTTTCTTCCTTATGATCTCCATCTGAGTGATAATTGGATATAATATAGCTCTCGTAATTGAATTGTTGAAAGACTCACAAATATTTTTCTCCACCGATCATTTTTTTTTGGAAATGAGCATATATTAATATCACGAGATACCAATTACATCCAGCCTCCGTAACAACGCATTACCCTATTGGTATTAAGGATGCGCACGATTGAAAAAATAAAAAAGAATTACATAAAAGAAAAGTCCCGCTATAGTGATAAGTTCTTTGATACCTTGAACCAAACACCACCAAAATATCACCAGAAATCCAACAACTACAAAAGCAATGCCTACAAGAAGGGAATAATGCTCAAGAGTCGTCATCACCCTGATCAAAGACCATAGGTTTTTACCATGGAGAAAGTTCGCACTCACAAAACAATGCCTTCAAGAAGGTCATTGCCAGACACAACCAGTTAAGGCTAGACCTTGGGTTTTCACCATGCAGGTTTAGACACTAAATTCCTCCTGTGCTATTGTCCCCACTTGCCAACTCCGCTGCTCCAAGTCACAAAACATCAAGCCAAAATCCCTACACCCAGGACTTAAACTTCCATTGTCAGTTTTTAGTTCTTAGCTTCCATGCCATTCTCCATGTATGACTTCACCGTGGAACCAAGCTATGTCCCATGATGGAAACAAACCATAGAGCTGCACAACGCCCCTTTGAAACCAAACAACCAGCAAAAACACGGTTGTGCGCGATCGAAATACCATCCGCACCGGCAAACTCCAGGCATGTCGTCTATTTGGAATTCACCGGCGGAGTCTTTCGGAACTTGGTAGTCCACCCAAGATCAATGAAGACCGGCGACAGGCAGTTCTTCATCACGGCAAGAGAGAAATTCAAGGACTACCACCTTTATTCAAAGACGCGCCAGCAACCCCCACGCCATTGGCTGACAGTGGAGAAGAAGACGAACTCGAGATGCCAAAACATGGGAAGACAGCCGCATGGCTGGCAGGCACCGCACAGCACCGAGATCGGGTCCAGAATGGTCCGTCCCGCCTCTAGGGCTGCGCCGCGCCGCCGCCGGCGGCCACCACTGCCCGCGCTCGTCCTCACCCCTCCTCCATCCGCTCCCCACGAGACCAAGACCCGCTGATGCCGTAACCCACCGCACTGGAGATCAGCCGCGCGAGCACTCTCCTACCCTCCGCCTATAGGTGGAGGGGTTAGATTGTAACCTAAAGAAACCTCTGCTCCAATATTCGAGTGATGTTTTCGTCATGTCTTTTCACACCTTGTCAAATAGGAAGCTCTAGATCGAATCCATGGAGCTCGCTGCTTAAGCTACCCACAACCTAAACATAGGAGTGGCGGACGGTCGGAGGGATGGGCTAGAGGGCCACGGTGGCGACGGAGCATCGATGTGAAATGGGTCAGGTGAGTCTGTATTTTCATGCCGTCTATCATATAAGTACTACTAGAAAACTTTTAGACGACTACAAGCCGACAACACAATAGTTACATACAACTTGCTGCGTTTCAATGTTTGACCAGTATATCTGTACTAGTATTTCACAAATCAGTATGCAGAAAAACGAAACCTATTCCGTCATGCGCATCCCGCTAAGTTTTAAGTTCCATCAAACCGAGAAGCGGTGTGGATGGATAGGGGACGTGCTGACGTGCGAGCTCACCAAGGACGCCGGGCTCTTGGGCGTCAGATTCAGTTCTTGCAACCGCATCGTCATCCCGCCATCGGCATCCTGCAGGTCCTGACCCCGGTCGCCCTCGTTCTCCTCCAGCGATCGCCCCATTGTCTCCGGCGTGAATAGGTAGGTGACGGCGAGGCCGATCAGGCAGATGGCGCCAAGAATGATGAGCGCGTTCATCATCCCTATCCCAGGCTCGTACCCGGCCTGCACCTCCTCCCTGTCCTGCGCCTGCGAGGCCCACAGGAACCCCACGGTACCGACGAGCGCGCCGAGCTTCCCCGCGGCGGCCGATATCCCGTGGCATGTCGACCGGAGCCTCGCCGGGAAGAGCTCGGCCGGCAGGATGAACGTGGTGGTGTTGGGCCCGAGGTTCGCGGAGAAGAAGGTGAGCGCGTAGAGCACGATGTACCAGGCGTTCTTGGCGTTGCCGCGCCAGTAGTGGTCGTACGGACCGGCCAGCGCGAAGAGGAAAGCGGCCATGAGGAAGAACCCGGCCATCTGCAGCCGGCGGCGGCCGGCGCGGTCGATGAGCAGGACGGCCGCGAAGTATCCCGGGATGGTGGAGGCGACGGCGATGATGGCCTGGAACCTCGCCACGTCGTACGCCTCCCGGAACACGTTCTGGTGGCTCGCCGGCGGGAACCACGGCCGGTAGATCTGGGACTGGAACAGCGTGCTGCTGTAGTAGGGGATGTCGAGCAGGAACCAAGCCGAGGCGCACCCGAACAGGTCGCGGCCGTGCTGCCGGAGGAATGCAAGCGAGAAGAGGCCGTACTGAGACGCCGGCGGCTCCCACGCCGGGGTCCGGGGGATTGCCGCCGCGTCCTCGTCGTCGTCTATGCCGTTCAGGTCGAGGTCGGTCAGGACACGGCCGATGTCGTTGGTCGCCTTGAGCACATCGTGCTGTACCAGCGCCGTAAACCTGCAGGTACAAGTGGCCAGCGGGCAGAGTCGTTAGTTTAGTTATAGTTACCTTTAGTTGGTTACTACTACACTTTACCTTTTTATCTTTAATAACTGTACAGTAGTACTACCACTTCAGCTTTTAGGGTAAGTACCTCACCGGATTATTTTTTATTGCGAAAATATAACAAAAGTGGGACAGATTAAATGCCACTCCAGTTTTTGCCAATTCGACGGCCTGACGTGTGGTGTGCGAGTGACAGAGCCGATCCAATAAGATACAAATTGATCCAGATATAGATGTATGCAAGTTGTTCAAGTATGCTTCAAATATGCAGCTAGATGCCTGACTAGTAGCAAGGTCAGAGCTAGGCAACTTAAAGATAAGATACAATAATACTGAACCTAGAAAAACATAACCAATAATAATCTTATGATCCCGTGAAGGGACAGGCACTTGAGCCTCTAATATTATTGAACTGTTCGTGCTGCAGTGTACTATTGGACACACAGCAGAAAAGAATTATGCAAATTGCCCAGGTCCGTGTCTGGGGAACAAAACTGAATTTCTTCGCTCGTCATCAGAAAGCAGTTTCTACTCCGGATCGCAGGTATCCCAGGGTATATTCTTCTCCAGATACTAGTCAGTATACAGCACCGATCATCACATTTTAATTTAATCTACCAAGCAGCTATGCGCGACCGGGAGTTGAGATTGCTTTGTGACTCGCACAATCGCGTGTCTGACTATGTTGCTGTGTAACATAATCCTGGATTATTATAAATAATCAGACCTCTTCTGCCCCTTGTACAAACTACTCCACACAAGCCCTAGCTAGGCAATATGCAGCCCACATATCGTACTAATTCCATGTTAAGGAAATACGTGTGGTGGAAAGCTGGTTGTGCATCAGTCAAAGTTACTAGGACGTACTACTACGTACCTGGCTGTTTCCGGCATGGCCATCCTCCAGTAGAAGGTGAGTCCGGCGGGGACGGCCCCGGCCATGAGTATGACACGCCAGGCGATGTCGGCGGCCTCGGGAGTGTCGAGCGGGGCCGGGTGGCCCGTGAACCGGTCGAACGCGGCGGCGACGACCATGGTGACCCCGGAGCTGGCCAGTATCCCGAACCCCTGCATGGAGAAGACGGCGGCGATGAACGCCCCGCGCGTGCGCTTGTTGGCGAACTCCGACATGATGGTGGCCGACAGCGGGTAGTCCCCTCCGACGCCGACCCCGAGGAGGAAGCGGAAGAGGCAGAGGCTGGAGAGCGCGCACCCGCGCGTCCGGCAGATGGAGAACCCGCTGCCCACGGAGCTGCACACCAGCAGCAGCAGGCACGACCCGTACACGCGGCCCCGCCCGACGCGGTCGCCGAGCACCCCGAACAGGAGGTTCCCGAACACCGCACCCAGCAGGGCGATGCTGACGATGGCCGACACGACGGCCGGCGGCGTCACGCCAGGCCTCCCGTCGTCGGAGCCGGACGACGGCGGGTAGTACACCCGCCCGATGATCTTCATCACGGGCACGATGCAGAAGAGGTCGTACGAGTCGGTGAAGAGCCCCATTCCGGCGATGATGATGGCCTTGAAATGGTAGTACTGCGTGCGCGCATGGTCCAGCGCCGTCAGCACCCGTATACGCGCCATCTCCCGATCGACCGAGAGAGCGCGCGCGCGGAGAAAAGATTGGAACTGCTGGCCGGGTTCGGTTCGGTTCGGAGGGTGGTACTGACTTAGAACTTGCTAGATTTCGCTTTGTTTTATCTGGCGCGAGGTAGATGATGGCCGTACCAGTGATGGATACGTGCTGTATTAAAGAAATGGTCGTGCGCGTTGACATGGGCGAGTATGTGCCGGGAGGAACTGAGATGCCAAGGAAGATGCTGCTTGCGCGCGCGCTCTCTCTGTGACGCTCCTAAAATGTAGACGTAGGAGCGAAAGTACCCAAAATACCACGGTGGACATGGGCACAAGTGGACCTAAAGCATCTCAAAAATCGTATTTCAAAGTTTTACAAAAAATTAAAATAAATCGCACTTACATATATATGTCTGTATACATTAGCTCGGAACAAAGAAACTGAAATCAGAAATACTTTTGCAAGTTGCAATACTATTTAAAATATGTTAACTCTTAAACCCTGAATCCAATTTAATATCCGTCTTTATTGTCGGCTTTGTCATAAGTATATGAGTATGCTTTGTATATATATATTTGGTCTTCTCCAGATGATATGCAGTGAATAGGATAAGGTTATCTTATCAATCAATGTACATGTCCTAAGATGACACCACATCCATCCTAGAATGTAAGTCATATATTTCATTTTGTTAAGAAAAAAGACTTTCACCAAAAACAAGCATGTCATTATAAAAGGGAATCACTAAAGTTCATTGTTGTGATTATTTTTAAGTATCAATCGATTTTTTATTTAGTTGTGTTTGAGCCGCTTTTGTGAAGTTTTAGTCACTTTGTGAAGCTTCAATCACTCTTTTTTTTCACTTACACTTTTTACTTCAGCTCGGAACATTTTTTGGGTACCATTGCACTTTCACTCTTTGTTTCTTTTTTTTTTTGAAATTTAACAATGCTTTCATGCGTTTGCACTTTTTGTTTGTGGAAATGCACTCTAATGGTGTTAGCGGTATATGAGGTCAGCTCGGATGCCTATGGCCTATGATCGTAATACATCCAGCCTGCTACGACTAAGGTCTCAAGATGTACCCGATTAAAGATATGGAAGGAGATAAACCAATACTAGGCGTACATATAAAGAAGATCTTCACGTACAAGACGAAGACACCAAAGACCTAAGACGAAGACACCAAAGACCTACACCTATATAAGGGGAAGACGATGATGGAGAAAGGGATTCATTCATTTATCCTTTCATTCATTGCACCCTTGTCATCGCGACCATGCACACTATATATATCCTTGAACCCTAGATAGTTATATACCTGACTAATTCCTTCGAACCAGAAAGCACTTTCTTGGTGTAAGATTACTTTGAACAAGTCTTTGATAATTTGTGGAATCTTTGTTTACTGGAACAAGTCTTTGAGAATTTGTGGTGGACTAACTCTTATCTTTTATGACATTTTATCAATGGATGGAAATACACAAGGACTAATGTTTCACCTATAGTTGTGCACATGCAAATGGAAGATAAAACATAAAACGAATAAAAGATAGTGACAAAATGTAAATTTGCATTTAGGGATATATGTGGGCTATGTGTCCTCATAAACCCCATAGGCCATAATCATAGCACTATGGATTAATGTGTCCAATAATGGCCCATCCTTCTAGTGGGGTTGCGGCAGTTAATAAGACACCCATACCAAAGTATAAAGATCTATGATGTCCCCGTAGTTCCCTAGAGAATTACCCTCGTCTATCGTGCTCCCCATATTATCACTAGGTTTTGCACATAACCATCCACTCTCCTTTACTCACACATTTACATTTATAGATATTTGGAGTCTAGGGGGCTTATAAGTCCTAGGATCGAGACAAAGACAATAGAACAAATATATGACTCATAAATATTCAGTCACCAACAATTCCATATCAAAGATGAACATATTTATGTGAGGATAGGCCTTGGCCTTCAGCCCGTGAGGACTACTCACACATGATTAGATCAAGAATCATAATCATAGTATTGAAAATCATTGAACATGGATAACAAATAATCTTACAATGTTGCTGTAACACCCCAAAAATATTAATCAAGATTATCAAGTTCTAATCACCCAATTTTAGGGTTAACAAAAACTTTTATTATTAAATTTAATATGAGTGTATGTGTGATTTGCATTAGTGTACGAATGAGTGCAATTGCCTTGTTTGATTGCTACAAATGATAAGGAATGGTTTAAAGACGAATACTACATCATCTAGGCCATTTACAAACAAAACCAAAAGAAAAGAAATTCAAATATGAATCATATAAGCAAATAGTCATTTTGATCAAAATTACCCACTAGACCACTTTGAGTGTTCCTAGTAAAAGATTTCTAACATAAACTTTCCCAATTCTTTTCACCCCTTGCTAGATCAAGTAAAAGTGAACCCAAGTCCACTTTACAAACAAACATAAACAAATTCCAAATCTATTTAAAGGACATTGCAAAATTGAATCAAGTTCATATGCATAGATCACCATTTTTCAAAAACCAACCAAATCAATTCACCTTGGCAAACCCAAGCAACCATAGACTATCAAGCAAGTACTCAGAACACTCACCAAATTTCATCCAAAAATTCAAATCTTGGATTCATGCGGCCATTTGGTCGAGCACCTGGCAGACACATAAAACACTGGCCTAACTTCTACTATTCTGAGCAGTGATCACTCGCCACTAGCCCCTCATTTCTCTCCCCCTGTCTCCCCTAGTGCCGAACATCACAGCAGACCATCTCCTCCTTTACCGTTTGCACCAGTATAGCACCGCCCGAGCTCGCCGTGCATGTCAACCAAGCACCACTCGCCACAGCCAGCGCCGCCCTCTCCCACGATGTCAAGGAGACAGGCAACCGTCCACCGCCACCCTCTATCCACCCCTTGACCGTAGGCAAGTCGTGGACCAGCCGTAATCGCCGCGCCCACTTCTCTGCCAGCCATGCCGAGAGCGCGCCAGAGCGCCGCAACCGACACGCGCACACACGCCGCGCCTCGCCCTCTCCGCGCGTGCCCGCACTCACCGTGACCCCATCTACCCCCCAGACACGCCCGTTCACCGCCGTGTGGACCGTAGACACTGTGTGCCGTCTCGAACGCCGTCGTTCCTGCGCAGAGCACGGACCGTTCCCGACCGTTCTCGACCGCCCCTTGCCGTGCCATCAAGCGCATGACCACCGCCCCGAAGCACCGTGTCGACCCCTACCCTCAGCCATGCCAACAGCCCCCTGTAACGACGTCACCGACGAGCCCGAGCCATGCCGCTCCGTCCCCATCGCCGGTGTATAAATAGAGGCCACCCCAGCCTCAATTCTCCATACCATTCCACTCCCCTCTCTCTCAGACACCTCCCACACCACTCCCCAGAGCAAGGCAAGCACCAGCCCGCCGAAATTTCACCAGAGTATGCCGCTGCAGAGGAAGAAGGAGCCCGTTGATTGCGACCACCCTAGGAGCCGCCGCGACCACCATTCGACTCGCCGTCCTCGACAAGCCCGATCGCCCCCATCACCGACCCTAGCTGGAGCCCTAGTGAGCCCCCACCTACCCCACCATCGCGATTAGGGTTCAGTCTCGCCGGAGCTGTGCGACGGAGACAACGATGCTCAGCCGTCGGTCGCGCTCTAATCGCATGGCCCAGATTGAAATATACCGTTTCGGTTTAGATGAGCCACTGACCAGTGGGACCGTTTTGTCAGCAGCCTGCTGCACGCGCACCGCGTAGCTAGGCTGTCCAATTAGTTTCCCGTGCAGAGGCCGTCGATTCAAATAGATTTTTCCCATTTTAGTAAAAACTAGATTCTGTTAGTAGATTAAAAAATTGATTCAAACAGA
This sequence comes from Avena eriantha, assembly GCA_910589775.1. Lineage (NCBI taxonomy): Eukaryota > Viridiplantae > Streptophyta > Magnoliopsida > Poales > Poaceae > Avena > Avena eriantha. The sequence goes on along the minus strand of OU342744.1, from coordinate 142,322,133 downwards.
TTCACTAAACCGAATTGTATGATTCCAATTTTTTTGGAAAGATATTCAAAATATCTACCCAAACCCGTTGGATTCAAACCATTTGAAATTATAGATCACCTATAGTAAAAATAACAATATAGAGGCTTTTGCCACTTCAAACATTTTTCAAAAATCAAACATAAATGCTTTTGAGTTGATTCCGACTCTCCAAAATCACATTTGACAAGATATATCTGAATATGCAAAAATATTTAGGTTTACATGCAGTGATCTTGGACTAGTACTAAAAGAATGCTATATAGGCAATTCTAGTCGCTTTAATTTTATTAAATAGTAATTTTAAACTTTATAAAATATGGCCACCACTTTAAATCACATTCCCACGTATTAGAATATGTGGTGATGACATGTGTCAACATGATCCCATAGTTTAATTAGAGAATATTAAATCTTAAGTATTTTCAATGATTAGAAATTACTTTTCCAAAATAAGATAAATAAGACTAGGTCTCTATTTCATGTGATGTTTGTGATGATGCTAGATCATCAAGTGTGAGCCTTAGTGTGCTAAATAGAAGTAGTTAAGTATTCTTTGGTGATTGTGTACCTCATATTCATTTATAGACGCTAGTATCGACCTAGGATACGAGGAGGAGGAGTACTACGAAGAAGAAGAAAACTTCAACCACTACACTACTCAAGGCAAGCTAACACTTGCAAGTTTCATAACTAGGCAAGCTAGAACTATGCAAGCCATCCTGGCCATATAACCTATGCAAGATGCGTTAGGCATGCTTTGGTTATGCAACCTTGATTATACCAATCCTCCCAAGTTTTACTTGCAAGATTTATTCTTTTACTTTTACCAAAGTGCTTTACATTTAGTTAGGATTTATGAGTATTGGAAAAGTAGAATAGATACCACAAAGAGTATAAAACTAGGTCTAAGTAGTTATATTTAGATGCCCTAAAAAGCATAAACTAGATTTGGATAGTTACACTTGATTAGCACCCCTTATTAGTGACACCCTCATTACTAGTTGCTAGTGCTAAACTATCACTGCTCATTTAGATGGGAATACTTGGAGGAAATGATTATGAAAACCATGGAATGATGGTTCATTCTATTGAAATGTTTTGACATGTGCTATGAACACAAAATGATTTGATGATGAAAATGTTGAGGCATGAGCCTTGGCCCTTTACAAAAACTGATGGTTCGGTTCGGATGCGATACCATTCCAATTTTACCATACAACCACAATACCCGAATTGGGTAGGGCTTAACTGGAAGTTTATATGCCTTAGTATGGGTTCCCTCGTGGAAAGAGGTTGACCTGAGGCTACCTCGTGAATGTGAATGTCCACCTATGTAGTGCCCAAGATGGCAGATGTCCATGGCTGGGAGGCCAAGCTCATAGGGGAGGTGCCTATACTAGAGTGTGTAATTTAAAGGTTATGATTGATTATCAGCATACTAAGTATGATGATTCAGGGTTATCCCTGACGAATGTATCGAACTTTGTGGTGAAAGTGTACCACCTCGATAGAGTGGTAAACTATTCGAATAGCCGCGTCTGTGGTCATGGACAGTTGGAGTGGCCATACTGTTCCATTGTCAGATGTTTTAAAAATGACTTGTGAATTGAACTATGACTTTGACTTGACCACAACAGGGTTGTGGACATGAAAACTAGGTTCCCACTTAGGTGATTTAGAACATTAAATTAGTTTCTTTACTTTTGAACTCAGTATGAAATAAACCTGCCTTTTTGCAAATAAACCTAGAGCTTAAGATTCCTACTAGAACTACCTTACTTGTTAGTGATAGTTTGCGAGTACTTAAAGAGTACTCATGGCTTTGTCCCTGGCTATTCCCGTGGCAAGACTATGAGGAGGACTATCAGGAAGATGGACAGCAGGAGGTCTATGACAACTAGGATCATCTCCCATTGTCAGCGTTGCCTGTGACCCTGAAGATGGAGCCCCTACTACATTTACTTCCCGCTTCTTTGATTGTATTAAGACTAGATCATGAGATCCTTTATTTGTAAGACCTTTATTATGGTTTGTAATGGATGATGTACTGTGTTACCAATTTTGTTATGTCTCGCAAAAATGGGAATCCTGGGATTGCGAGGTATGGCATAACAAGCATCTAGGATTAAAAATCTGGGTGTTGACAAGTTAGTATCAGAGCCATCCCGATCATAGGATACCCTAGTTAGAATGGACGCTTGAACCAAAAACTTAGTTTCAAAACAAAAGAAGTGAGTATTTATGAAAACCTATTCCCACTCTTATCCCTGAGATTCTTTCAAAAAAATATTTCATGTTCCTCGAAAATTCTTGCAATTCTACATAAAATTTGACACACTTGATCACCCCACTAACTTGCTCACCCTTAATACTTATAGATGGAGGTCTAGTATTGCAAGTTCTACCAGGTGGGCAACGGAGGACACCTGATCTTTGAGAGGGATCTAGATGCACTCGCAGAGTATCTTGAGCGCCCGCACCCAGAGTTCTTCGGGGCATAACTCAACAATCACGTAGGAGGAGATCTACATTGGCTGATAGTTGCAGATCTTAGAGGCAAGAGAGAAGCACCCACCTCGGAGAAGATCCAATTCAGCTTGAGGGAGAACAACTGGCTAGACGGATTAGCCAGGGCTATGCATGAAGCTCTTGCCCGTCTGTGTGGGCAAAACATCAACCAGATCACAGGAACTTGCTTTGCTCACTATGCAAGGCGTGATTCTATGGGAATGCCCTTGGAGATGCCAGGACACCCGGATCTGAAGCACCAGGTGGATAATATTGACTTCATGTTGTATGATAGACATAAGGAGTTGGACAACGCCCGTGCCTACGCCAACCACAACCATGCCATTGCAGTCAAGAAGGACCAGACCCTCGCCATCCTCGCCAAGGATCACCATTCACTTCGTCGTCAGCGTGACAAGAAGGATCGCATCATCGATCGTCTTCACAAGAAGGTGGCCACTCTCGAGAAGACCATCCGTGAACAGGATATCCAGCTTGAAGCGAAGGAGGAGGAAGGTGAAGATATCCATTGAGATCTCTATTCTTACCTCAATGATGATAACGACTACCTGGAGGACGATGCCATGGAGTTCCACACTGATGATGATGATTCTGCCTTCATTGATAATGATTAGATGCACTTGAGCACTACCATAGGAGTGAGTTGTACCGGTCCCACTGTATCGTAGTTTCACAGAATGGTTCTTAAAACCATCTGTTTTCTATTTGTGTTATGGTGTGTGTTTGTATTGTGTGCTTTGAATGAATGAATGAGAGGAAGTTGTTAGTTTGCAAAACCTGAGTCAAACTCAAAGTTTAAAGTTTCTAAAAAAACCCCATAAACCCTAGAAATTTCCCCTTGTCTCATTATCTATCTCAATCTTCAGATGACTCGCGGTAACCCCGGAGGAAGCCGTTCATCTCAGGACCCAATGCTGCTGATTCTGCAAATGTTAGTTTTTGACCGTGAAGCTAGTAGAGCCGAACGCCAAGCCAACTTAGCCACTCTTCAACAGATAGCTCAGATGGCCCACAATAACCAAGGTCACGGAAACCAGGATAACTATGGATCCAAGCTCAAGAACTTTCAAAATACCAACCCACCTATATTTAGTAAGTCTGAGAATCCCTTAGATGCTGATGACTGGCTGCAAACCATGGAGAACAATTTGGAGGTCGCAGGAGTTGAAGCCAATCAAAAAGTACTGTTTGCCACCCATTATCTAGCAAGTGATGCAAGAGACTGGTGGAATAGCACCCGTACCATGAACTAAGGGCAAACAATTACTTGGGAAGCCTTCAAGATCAAGTTTAGCTGGACCCATGTGCCCCAAGGTTTGGTCACTAGGATGAGGGATGAGTTCAGGGAATTGAAGCAAGGGAGAATGATTGTGGTTGAATACCGTGACAAATTCTTATCCTTGGCTAGGTATGCCCCTGATGAGATTAGCACCGAAGCAAAGAAGGAAAGCTTCCTAAATGGATTACATGATGAGATGTAGACAATGTTAGTCAACATCCGTTTTGCGGATCTAGAAGAACTAGTGGACTCTGCTATCCAGATGGAAGGAAAGATAAACCAAGACAATGACAACCGTAAGCGTTGCCTGATGCACCAGCCTGGATCCCACCATACCCAGAAGTATCGCCCAACCCGTCTACAGGATATGCCCCAAGAAACAACAGACCCCCTATGTCTCGTCCAAACTATCCCAATTGTAGCGGAGGAAACTTGATGTCTTGAGTAAACCACAACAATAACCCCGGCAAGTCCAATAACTTCAACCGTGCACCGCCCAAGCCCAACAACAACAATACTGCTCCAAGGACTGGAAGCAATGTTGTGCCTATTGCAGGAAAAGACAAGTCCCTGATTACTTGCTTTGAATGCGGAGTCAAGTGTCACTACTCCAAAGAGTGCCCCAAGAAGCTTTCAGCAACCACTAATGCGAATGCACCCGCTTAGCAGCAACGCTGTGTTTAGCTTGGAAGGAGATTTTCCCCAGGGAACCCGCTCAACCGCAACGGTCGTCTGTTCCACATGAATGCTGAAGAAGCTCAGGAAGAGCCAGATGTCGTGTTGGGTATGTTTTCTGTTAACTCAGTACTTGCAAGAGTGTTGTTTGATTCTGGAGCATCGCACTCGTTTGTTATAGAAGGATTTGCATGCACTAGTAAGATTCAACCAACAAAATTGAAGCATGTTATGATAGTTCAAATACCTGGTTCAACCACCAAAGCTAGAAAAATTTGCATGGATGTACCTATCAGAATCCATGGCATAGATTTTTATGCTAATCTAATAGTACTTGGAACCAAAGGTTTGGAAGTAGTACTAGGAATGGATTGGATGTCAAAACATAAAGGATTAATTGACTGTGCCAAGAAAGCCATAACCATGACCAGTAGCACTGGAGTATTAGTAGAGCATGTATCTAAGACGCTGCCCTGTCAATTCAAATGCAACAAGAGTCTAGCCCAACCAACCCTAGACCAAGTCCGAGTAGTCTGTGAATACCCCGACGTGTTCCTAGATGAATTGCCTAGTATGCCCCTAGATCGGGATATCGAGTTCATCATTGAACTAATTCATGGAACTGGACCCATAGCTCAGAGACCTTATAGTATGAACCCACCTGAATTAGTGGAGCTAAAGAAACAACTTGATGCTATGTTGGAGAAAGGTCTGATTCAACTAAGTGCATCGCCATGGACAACGCCTGTTTTGTTTGTGGATAAGAAAGATGGAGGTAACCGTTTGTGCATGGAATACCGGAAGCTGAATGATGTCACCATCAAGAACAAGTACCCATTGCCGAAGATAGAAGATCTGTTTGACCAGTTGACTGGTGCCAGAGTGTTCTCTAAGATTGATCTTAGAACTGGTTATCATCAACCCAAGATTCGTGCAACGGATATCCCAAAGACCGCCTTTACCACCAGATATGGATTGTATGAGTACACTGTAATGTCTTTTGGATTAACCAATGCCCCCGCTTATTTCATGAATCTCATGAATAAGATTTTTATGAACTTCCTGGATAAGTTTGTCGTTGTTTTTATCGACGATATTCTGATATATTCCAAGTCATAAGAAGACCATGAGCTACACCTAAGAACCATCCTTGAAACCCTTAGAGAGTAACAGTTGTATGCTAAGTTTAGCAAATGTGAGTTCTGGTTGAAAGAAGTAGGATTCCTATGACATATCGTGTCGGCAGGAGGAATTGATGTCGATCCCACCAAGATTAAGGATGTTGAAGAGTGGAAAGCCCCAACTACCCAAACAGAAGTCCACGCATTTCTCGGATTAGCGGGATATTACCGCAAGTTCATAGAAGGATTTTCAAGCATCGCAAGACCGCTGACCCAACTGTTGAAGAAAGATCAGAAGTTTGAATGGACGGACAAATGTGAAGCAAGTTTTCAAGAGCTCAAGAAGAGATTGATTTCATCCCCAATCCTGATTATGCCGAATATCAAGAAGCCTTTTGATGTGTATTGTGATGCATCCAAGATTGGTCTCGGATGTGTGTTGATGCAAGAAGGCAAAGTCATATCATATCTGTCTAGACAACTTAATCAACATGAGCAAAACTACCGTACCCATGACTTAGAACTAGCAGCCGTAGTTTTAGCTTTGAAGACATGGCATCATTACCTTATGGGTAACCGCTATGAGATTTATTTGGATCACAAGAGTCTAAAGTATATCTTCACCCAGAAGGAGCTGAATATGAGGCAAAGGAGATGGATAGAGTTAATCAAGGATTATGACCTTGACATTCACTATCACCCCGGCAAAGCCAATGTGGTAGCGGATGCTCTTAGCAGATTGCTGTGTAGATTAAACACCATGATTAAAGAAGCCCAGCCAAGTTTGCATGAAGAGTTGGAGCAGTTTAGAACGGAGCTAGTTAGCAAAGGATTTTTAGCTAGCATAGAACTTCAACCCACTTTGATCAGTGAAATCAAGGAGGCACAGAAAGGAAATGCAAGTATCGATGGAATTAAGCGTCGTATCGGTACAGGGAAGGTACCCGGATTCACCAAAGATGAAGGAGTTTTCTGGTACAAAGGACATATTTGTGTACCAGCAGATTCCGAGTTGAAACAAGCCATCTTGCAGGAAGCTCATGGTACTCTTTATTCTATCCATCCAGTAGGAATGAAGTTGTATCAGGATTTGAAGGAGCAATTTTGGTGGCACAAGATGAAGAGAGAAATCGGAAGCTACATAGCCAAGTGTGATATCTGTCAGAGAGTCAAAGCGGAACATCAGCGACCCGCTGGACTTTTGCAACCATTGCAGATTCCAGAATGGAAATGGGATTCAGTCGGAATGGATTTCATCACTGGTTTGCCTACCTCTAGTAGGGGAAATGACTCTATTTGGGTCATAGTTGATAGACTGTCCAAGGTAGCCCATTTTATACCTGTCAAGACCACATACCAGAGTTCGAAGCTAGCAGAGCTGTACATTGCTAGAACCGTCAGTTTGCATGGAACCCCTAAGACCATAGTGTGGATCGAGGAACCCAGTTTACCTCAAGATTTTGGCAGAAAGTCCAAGAAGGATTAGGAACCAAGCTGAACTTCAGCACAGTTTATCACCCGCAGACCGACGAACAAACTGAAAGAGTCAACCAAATTCTAGAGGATATGTTGAGAGCTTGTGTGATAGAATATGGATCAAAATGGGAAGATTGTCTGCCTTTCGCAGAATTCTCATACAACAATAGTTATCAAGCCAGTTTGCAAATGGCCCCCTTTGAATTTCTGTATGGAAGGAAGTGTCGTACCCCCTTGAATTGGTCGCAAGTAGGAGAGAGTCAGATCTTCGGACCTGACATCCCACAAGAAGCCGAAGAGAAGGTTCACAAAGTCCGTGAACACCTCAAGACCGCCCAATCTAAACAGAAGAGTTATGCTGACAAAAGACGTTGGGACCTGACCTTCAATGTCGGAGATTTTCTATATCTCAAAGTATCACCCTTGAATGGAATGCATCGTTTTCGGCTGAAAGGAAAGTTAGCCCCCAGATATATTGGACCCTTCAAGATTTTGAATCACTGAGGAGAAGTATCATATCAACTGGAACTGCTAGAGGAGATGTCATCCATACATAATGTGTTCCATATCTCGTTACTTCGCAAATGTCTAGAAGTTTTGGAGAAGACCGAAGTTCTCAAGAACATCGATCACCGAGCCATATATATCAACAAGGATCTAACCTATCGTGAAGTACCCATTCATATTTTGGAAGAAGCCTTCAGAACCACTAGGACCAGGAGTATCAAATTTCTCAAGATCTAGTGGAGCAACCATACTAAAGAAGAAGCTACTTAGGAGCGAGAAGATTACATTAGCACTGAGTTTCCCAATCTCTTTAGTTCCTAGTTTTTCCTAAACTCAGGACGAGATTTTGTTTAAGGAGCGAAGGTTTGTAAAACCCCCAAAATATTAATCAAGATTATCAAGTTCTAATCACCCAAGTTTAGGGTTAACAAAAACTTTTATTATTAAATTTAATATGAGTGTATGTGTGATTTGCATTAGTGTATGAATGAGTGAAATTGCCATGTTTGATTGCTACAAATGATAAGGAATGGTTTAAAGACGAATACTACATCATCTAGGACATTTACAAACAAAAGAAAAAGAAAAGAAATTCAAATATGAATCATATAAGCAAATGGTCATTTTGATCAAAATTACCCACTAGACCACTTTGAGTGTTCCTAGTAAAATATTTCTAACAGAAACTTTCCCAATTCTTTTCACCCCTTCCTAGATCAAGTAAAAGTGAACCCAAGCCCACTCTACAAACAAACAGAAACAAATTCCAAATCTATTTAAAGGACACTGCAAAATTGAATCAAGTTCATATGCATAGATCACCATTATTCAAAAACTAACCAAATTAATTCACCTTGGCAAACCCAAGCAACCATATACTATCAAGCAAGTACTCAGAAAACTCACCAAATTTCATCCAAAAAATTCAAATCTTGGATTCATGCGGCCATTTAGTCAAGCACCTGGCAAACACAGAAAATACTGGCCTAACTTCTACTGTTCTAAGCAGTGATCACTCACCACTAGCCCCTAATTTCTCTCCCACATGTCTCCCCTTGTGCCTAGCAGCGCAGCAGACCAGCTCCCCCTTTGCCGTTTGCACCAGTAAATCACCGCTCGAGCTCGCCGTGCATGTCGACCAAGCACCACTCGCCACAGCCAGTGCCGCCCTCTCCCATGATGTCTAGGAGACAGGCAACCGTCCACCGCCACCCTCTATCCACCCCTCGGCCGCAGGTAAGCCGTGGACCAGCCGTAATGTCCGCGCCCACTTCGCTGCTAGCCATGCCGAGAGTGCACCAGAGCGTCGCAGCCGACACACGCACACACACCGTGCCTCGCCCTCTCCGCGCGTGCCCGCACTCACCGTGACCCTAGCTACCGCCTAGACATGCCCGTTCGCTGCCGCGTGGACTGTAGACACTGTGCGCCATCCCGAATGCCGCCGTTCCCACGCAGAGCATGGACCGTTCCCGACCACCCCATGCCGCGCCATCAAGCGCATGACCACCGCCCCGAAGCACCGCGTCGACCCCTACCCTCAACCATGCCGATAGCCCCCTGTAACGACGTCGCCGACGAGCCCGAGCCATGCCGCTCTGTCCCCATCTCTGGTGTATAAATAGAGGCCACCCCAGCCTCAATTCTCCACAACATTCCACTCCCCTCTCTCTCAGACACCTCCCACACATCTCCCCGGAGCAAGGCGAGCACTAGCCCACTGGAATTTCACCGGAGTCCACCGCTGTAGAGGAAGAAGGAGCCCATTGATTGCGACCACCCCAGGAGCCGCCGCGGCCACCATTCGACTCGCTGTCCTCGACAAGCCTGATCGCCCCCATCGTCGACCCTAGCTGGAGCCCTGATGAGCCCCCACGGACCCCCACCGTCGCGATTAGGGTTCAGTCTCACCGGAGCTATGCAACGGAGATGACGATGCTCAGCCATCGATCGTGCTCTAATTGCACGACCCAGATTGAAACATAGCATTTCGGTTTAGATGAGCCACTGTCCAGTGGGACCGTTTTGTCAACAGCCCGCTGCGTGTGCGCTGTGTAGCTGAGCCGGCCCAATTAGTTTCCCATGCAGAGCCCATCGATTCAAATAGATTTTTCCCATTTTAGTTAAAACTAGATTCTGCCAGTAGATTCAAAAATCGATTCAAAGAGATTCACCAAACCGAATTGCATGATTCCAATTTTGTTGGAAAGGTATTCAAAATATCTACCCAAGCCCACTGGATTCAAACCATTTGAAATTATAGATCACCTATAGTAAAAATAAAAAGACAGAGGCTTTTGCCACTTCAAACATTTATGAATAATCAAACATAAATGCTTTTGAGTTGATTCCAACTCTCAAAAATCACATTTGACAAGATCTATTTGAATATGTAAAAATATTTAGGTTTACATGCAGTGATCTTGGACTAGTACTAAAAGAATGCTATATAGGCAATTCTAGTCACTTTAATTTTATTAAATAGTAATTTTAAACTTTATAAAATATGACCACCACTTTAAATCACATTCGCAAGTATTAGAATATGTGGTGATGACATTGTCAACATGATCCCAAATTTTAATTGGAGAGTATTAAATCTTAAGTATTTTCAATGAGTAGAAATTAATTTTCCAAAATAAGATAAATAAGACTAGGTCTCTATTTCATGTGATGTTTGTGATGATGCTAGATCATCAAGTGTGAGCCTTTAGTGTGCTAAATAGAAGTAGTTAAGTATTGTTTGGTGATTGTGTACCTCGTATTCATTTATAGACGCTAGTACCGACCCGGGATATGAGGAGGAGCAGTACTATGAAGAAGAAGAAGAAAACTTCAACCACTACACTACTGAAGGCAAGCTAACACTCGCAAGTTTCATAACTAAGCAAGCTAGAACTATGCAAGCCATCTTGGCTAAATAACCTATGCAAGATGTGTTAGGCATGCTTTGGTTATGCAACCTTGATTATACCAATCCCAAGTTTTACTTGCAAGCTTTATTCTTTTACTTTTACCAAAGTGCTTTACCTTTAGTTAGGATTTATGAATATTGGAAAAGTAGAATAGATACCACAAAGAGTATAAAACTAGGTCTAAGTAGTTATATTTAGATTCCCTAAAAAGCATAAACTAGATTTGGATAGTTACACTTGATTAGCACCCCTTATTAGTGACACCCTCATTACTAGTTGCTAGTGCTAAACTACTACTGATCATTTAGATGGGAATACTTGGAGGAAATGATTATGAAAACCTTGGAATGATGGTTCATTATATTGAAATGTTTTGACATGTGTTATGAACACAAAATCATTTGATGATGAAAATGTTGAGGCATGAGCCTTGGCCCTTTACAAAAACTGATGGTTGGGTTCGGATGCGATACCATTCCAATTTTACCATACAACCACAATACCCGAATTGGGTAGGGCTTAACTGGAAGTTTATATGCCTTAGTATGGGTTCCCTCGCGGAAAGAGGTTGAGTTGAGGCTACCTCGTGAATGTCCACCTATGTAGTGCCCAAGATGGCAGATGGCCATGGCTGGGAGGCCAAGCTCATAGGGGAGGTGCCTATACTAGAGTGTGTAATTGAAAGGTTATGATTAATTATTCACATACTAAGTATGATGATTCAGTGTTATCCCTGAAGAATGTATCGAACTTTGTGGTGAAAGTGTACCACCTCGGCAAAGTGTCAAACTATTCGAATAGCCGCGTCCGTGGTCATGGACAGTTGGAGTGGCCATACTGTTCCGTTGTCAGATGTTTAAAAAATGACTTGTGAATTGAACTATGACTTTGACTTGACCACAACAGGGTTGTGGACATGAAAACTAGGTTCCCACTTAGGTGATGTAGAACATTAAAGTAGTTTCTTTACTTTTGAAGTCAGTATGAAATAAACCTACCTTTTTGCAAATAAACCTAGAGCTTAAGATTCCTACTAGAACTACCTTACTTGTTAGTGATAGTTTGTGAGTACTTAAAGAGTACTCATGGCTTTGTCTCTGGCTATTCCCGTGGCCAGACTATGAGGAGGACTATCAGGAAGATGGACAACAGGAGGTCTATGACAACTAGGATCATCTCCCATCGTCAGTATTGCATGTGACCCTGAAGATGGAGCCCCTACTATGTTTACTTCCCGCAACTTTGATTGTATTAAGACTGGATCATGAGATCCTTTATTTGTAAGACCTTTATTATCGTTTGTAATGGATGATGTACTGTGGTACCAATTCTGTTATCTCTCGCAAAAATGGTAATCCTGGGATTGCAAGGTATGGCATAATAGGCATCTGGGATTAAAAATCCGGGTGTTGACAGTTGCCAATCGCTAAGATCAATATTACAATTAGATGGCTATGGAGAACTACAGAATGGATGTGAAGATGGTGAAGATGACGGCAAAGCTTCAGTACTGAGGAATGGATGGATGCTCTGTGGTGGCTCCTCTTCCTTATATGGGGCCGGTAGATGAAGGTAGGATTTCGACGGTCATGTGCTGCTAATTACCAAGGAGTTCCTTCACATAGTTTGCTTAGTTTGATCGGACAAATCCATCAACATAAGACACATATGGGCCCAAGGTAGAGTTGAGCGTACCAGTGCTTGCTAATATAATTTTGCTTCATTTCAGGAGTCTATTGACTTGGGAACCATCCAGCGTGTTATTCTTCCCTTAATTTATGAGATTTAATCATTAACATGTTTATTTCTACAACTAAATAAATAAGTAAAGAGATTTGCACATCTATGCAACAATTAGTCATTAGAACAGGTTGGAGGAATAATCTCATCGAAATGTTGATAAATACATGGTTTAAACAACGATAAGGATGAGTTTATTTTTCTCTCATCATAGACAAGTTGAGTGCTCCATATCCCTAAGAACGTCCTTATAATCATAAGTTGACTTCTCTCTACACCCTCGAGACGCGGATGCATAGCGGACCATTGTATATCATCAGCGGTTACACAGATCATCTAATTACACATTCCAAGGGCATCAGTCGTTAGACGTATCGCTTATCGATAAACTTGTGGATAGAGAGTGATTTGGATACGCCATCTTTCCATGAGGTTAGGATTGCAGCGAGGGCAACACCCATATGGAGATCAACTCCAATACATGTCACAGTATATGAGTAGAGGTAGGTTAGTATTGTCTCGTCAAGCGAACAACCATACCATTTTGAAATAAGTATAAGACACGTTCATGGAAAACAAAGAAGGCATCGAGAAGATGAAACTATAGTCGAGGAGTTTTGCGATAGTTGCGAGTGTAGAAGAAGAAAACATTGAAACCTCTTTCACAACAGTTTGTCACTCGGCCTTGTTTTTCACAAATCCATCCAAAAAGTCGTCTATTTAAATGATCGGACAACATGTAATGAAATCGTAAACTGCACACATACGAAAGGAAATAACTCATTGCATTATACTTTTTACTGCCAAATCATGGGCAACATGATAGATGTCCAATGATGCACTTAGGAAAACAAATAAATCAAATAATACTATAATCTAAAAAAACCTATGCTAATCCTTGTTCTACCTCTTGGAGGGCCTGGTCAAGGCAATGGTTCTTGCTGGTCACAGAACCACCGTCATAGCCATGGTCATCATCGCCAGAAGAGGAGTAACACAACCAGCTACTCGGTTGCGAGCCCTCATCTTCGTCTTGTTTCTCCTCTCTCCCATCCTATGTGTAATCCTTATCACACCCTCTTATTCATCGTAGTCCTCTTCCTCATCCTCGTCGCCCTCCTCCTACTCGTACTCCTCCCTATCGTCTGCCTTTAGTGCGCTCCTCTAGCTTCTTCCACTTGGCCTCGCTGCCCTAACTAGATTCATCAGCCTCGGAGTTGCCATCGTTGGGGTCGTCGGTGCCGATATTCTTGTTGGCATTGGTGTCGACTATAATGACCTAGGAATTTATATTATAGGAAGGGTAGATATGTGAACTGATATTATGCAAAGCATGCATCTAGAAATTTAGGGTCAGTTTGAAATTTTCTATAACATGTTTGATATTGGTTCTAGTGAGGTTAACCACAACAAAAAGGTCACTTGGAATTGAAACCTCATTCAAACTCAAAACATAAAATGAATTGAATGAATTCAGAATGGAATTTGACCTAATTCAAACTTGAATTCAAATTCAAATCATACACACACACACCCAAACTTAAATCATAGAAAATGGAATGTAAATGTTCCAATCAAAATCATAATCACATAAAACTTTAATTAGAAATCAAAATCACAAGTATGACATAAATATGATCTTTATTTATATACAGAGAAGAATAAATGATCCTAGAATTACAACAATACCAAAATTAAAGAAAAACCAAATCTAAAAGCCCTACACTACACTATCTATCTTCTCAACCTTGCTTCAAATCTTGATATTCAACCTAAGAACACAAACAACAGAGGAAGACACGAGTTAGTGTTAAAATGTTGGTTTTGCCCTAAGGCAGAACCATTTGATATAAGAATCCTTTAAGTTAGAGTCTAGGAAAGAATTCTTAACTCTGAGCCTGAGTAATAAATCAACAAAACTATCAATGTTTGAAAGAAATAGAATCAAAATGCTTCACAGTAAACATTTAGTACCCAACAAACTCACCAAAAACCTATAGAATAGATCACAAATAGTTCTTAAGAACTGTTGCCACATTCAGTTAAATCTTTAAGCAATATGGTAGTCAACTACCAGGAAATTCAACCAAAAGAAAACACTAGGCTCAGGATTCTATCAAGGTCAGGTAGAATCCTAGAAAACTAAATCATCACATATCAGACATCTAAACCAATGGAAACCTAAGGAACTACTAAACAAGAACAATCACCAAATGAATCATCAAGACATTAGAATATTCCAAGAACCCTAGAACTCTAGGAATTCAAAACATAATAAATTAAAATTCTAAACCAACCAAACTTCAGAGTAATGGAAGATGTGAACATTCATCCAAACAGAATTGGGGCCATGTATGAAAACTAAACCAAAAATATCATAAATCAAATAATAAACACTTGTCATGTTCCAAAACCATAACAAGACAAAGGCCAAACCAACATGCTTGATTAGGCATATCTAAGTACCACCCCTGCACATACAAACAAAAGGGTCATATGTCAATTTTGGCATGCACAGATAAGATAAACCTAGCATGGGCTTAACCACTAAAAAAATCTTGCCACCTGTGAATAGGTTATCCAACAGAGACGGCTTCACACATACACAAGCAGGCGATTCACCTAATTGCATGACATTGGTGTCAGCAGCACAACCACTTAGGAACACTATAAATAGAGGACCACCTAAGACACCATAGCTCATAACGCACCACTCGGACCAAAACACACACACTTAGAGTTTAGAGGGAGAGTAAAGAAATAAGGAGAAGAAGAACTCAAGAATAGGAGGAGAAGAGCCACAACAGCAGCTCCAGATCTTCATCAAACCCACTAGGAAAGCTAAAAAGGTTGCTGAATAGGCAAGCATAGATGTAACACCCCACTTTCAGTAACCTGGATTGGTTGTCCAAAGTGCAAAAATTAGGGGGAAAAGTTTTTCGTGCTTAGTGGTGAAGTAATTGTTGTCTGTTTGTGGTTATGCTTCCGTTTGTGCAGTAGTTAAGATACTTCTCCATCTCCCCATCAGTTGCAAAAGCTATTTATCAAAAGGATAAGTCTTGGCTTATTTTACATATTCTCAAATGTTCTGGTATTTCAAAAACAAGAGCCAAGATGACTTTGCAAAAACAAATGTTTCTCTAGCTTCTAGTGACAATTTTTTGGAGATCTATATAGTACCATCTCCCTTTGTTTCCAAGATAGACCCTTCCAAGGATCCTTACCTCCAGTCTTTCCAAAACTCTTTGAAAAGAAAATTGCTTCCCACTCTTGGTAGAAATACCAAGGGTCTCTCACCTTTCAAAAGCTTCTCTTCTTTAGATCTTAAGTAATGCTTATGTGCTATTATCTGTATTGAGATGTTTGTATGAATTGCCTGGATCTGTTGTCAAGATGCATTGCCTTGATCTGTTGTTTGTAAACTTGTTTGTCCTGACTTGCTGGTAGGTATGAGCTACCCTAAGGGCTCATCCTCTAGTAACTAAATCAAACCAACAATGCAACCTCTAAACTCTTGAGGAGAAATCAGTAGGAAGACTATCTTCCTCCTTGCTATCATATACAACTTGTAGATCTCAAGTTATTACCCATACAGCTGCTCCCTAGGCAATGTGCATACTCTACGCTCATCCTCTGTGATGTTCCCATCCCTCTCCAATACTTTCTCTTGGTCAAGAATCCCATATACCAAGTTCCCAATCTATACATACCCTCTGGTCATTAACCCCCACCCTCCAATTCCTTAACAAGATGAGTGAATTATTTTTAGTAGTTTCCAAATCACCGGAGATCAACTCTAGGCATGAATCCCTTCTACTCAATCTACACTTCAACCTCATTCACTTGGTAATGAGTTTGGAACCTTGCATCCCATAGAAACCACTAGATCTTATACCCTAGTCAAGAACCCTAAACTAGTCAAAATTTGACTAAGTCTGAAACTATTATCAAGATCCCATCTTTAGTACTCTACCTAAACTCACCCATGGACCTTTATGAAAATGCACTTGAACCATATTGTAAACCAAAATGTGTTATTGCAAACCACACTCTTTCCATTGGCTAGATCCTTCTTGGACCCACTTCTCCTTGATATGTGATGACGATAGTTGCGATTACATCGAAGTCAAGAAGGATAAGATATTGGTTATTATGGTTTTCTAAGAAGAAGCCCAGGGACATAATGCCATATTGCTGGTCACAGGAAAGCCACCTACTTGTTAATAATCCTTGTCCTACTACTTTACTTATGCATGTTTTATCTACTTATTTATGCAAAACTGCATTGTTTTACTATGTGATGATCTATCTCTGGTAGTGGCTTGGCTCCTCCAAACCATTACAAGTGTACTACTAAGTACCACCCCCTTTGATGACACCTACTTGTCTTTAGAATTGTAAGTGGTGTATAACACCATACCTGATATAGGAATGAATACTCGGGTACCTATGATTTGCTACCCATGACTGAAGAAAGACTTACTACCCATGAAGAATCAAGATGATGGCCCAAAAGGGGCAAACGACAAAGGCTGTAGTGATATTAGGAAAGAGGGAAAATGACCGACATCGTGTTGGTATTGTAATTACGTATATGTAACCTATCCGCATACAGCTTTGAAACCTGGCCTATTATATATAGGACGGGAAAAGCCTAGAAAAATATTACCAAACAATCCCCAAGCGATTTGTAATAGTGTGATTCACCAAATATTCAGGAGACTTTGACTCCATTGTTCTCCTGACATCTGACGAAATCCCCAGCGTTCTCTTTTTCGCAAAACCCTAAGTCCTTCTTCATGGACATTGCCGAGATCACACCTCGTCAATACCCCTTTGGAGACCCTGTTTTAGCCAAAGCAAAACTATAGGTTGGGAAGACCCTAGAATAATTTACAAAATGGTTTATGGTAAGACTTTGGTATGGTTTTACATGCCAAGAGAAATTAGAGAAATAAAAAGGTTTTGATTTTACAAGTGATACTGAAGTGGAGAAGGAGGAAAATGTTTACGAAAACGCACCCGGTTCTTTGCAGTTTGCTAGAACAATTAACCCGTGCAACCACATTACACTGGAATGGGATATGGCCTGATTTGAAGTTTGTCTACTCTAGTCTGGGATGCCTCGCAACTACTTATAAGGGATCACATCTCTCGAATGATGGGTTTCCTTGACAGAAAGGGTAATCTGTTGGACAGAGACATAGAGGAGATGAAAACTGTCCTTGTAGGCAGCCAAACGATACTATGGGTGTCTCATTGAAAGCGTATACCCTATATGGAGGAATGCGCTCTGGTTGGCTTTTTGAAGGTACCTGGCATCCTGGTCTTGAGAGGAACACCCCATAGGGTAGGGCCTATACTAGAGTGGCATCTAGAGAGTCTTGATCGGTTACTCGACCCACGATCCGTGCAGGATAAGGGCCGGGTACCCGGATGGTGTGGGTAAAGTGTACAACCTCTATAGAGTGTAAATCTATTCGAATAGTCGTGTCCATGGTCATTGACAGTTGGGAAGGTTGCTGCAGAGCGGTGCTAGTTTTGATTTCTAAAAAGGATTTTGGAAAATAAAGTGTTTTCTAGAAAGGATGGTCTGAGGTGACCATAGAGGAAGTGAGGTGATCTCAGAGGATCACGTAACATGAAAATCTAGGTCGAGTGAGGACCATGAGATGAAATAGGGTGACCCAATCCTAGTGGTTTCTAAACTTCTAAAATGTTTTCAAAATGTTTTACAATTTTTAACAAAGATATAGATCTACACGAGAAACTATTTGAAAAAATAACCTCTTATGGAGCCCTCGTATTACCACATCCATATTGCATATCCTTTTATTGTTAGTTTCTTAAGATGGTCTGTGAGTACATTCAAAGTACTCACTGACATTGTCCCTAGCTATTAACTTGGTCAGATTCGAGAAGTAAGTGAAGAATAAGGGGACGTTGATGACTATGTGATCTAGGATGTTCTCCCCATCAGCTGCCTGTAGGTTAAGGCATGGCTTGCGCTCGATGTTGTACTAAAGTTCCGCTGATGACGATCGGTGTAGCCATACTGGCAATTGAGGTATGACTTGTATTCGGTTAAGTAATGGATCTTTACTTCGATATTTGTTGGTTATGTGCCACGACAGACTAATCATGGGATCGTGGTGATATGCATAACATGGATTCTAGGAGGATTAATCTGGTGCCCCACAGGGGCCCCAAAGACTTGGTATTAGAGCCATCCTGACTGTAGGAGACCTTAGTAAGCATGCACATTAGTTAGGAGTCCAAAATGCTATTTTCTTAAATAGAGGAAAAGGTGATGACTAGTTACAAAACCTTGCTTAGATCCCCTCTCTATGTTTCGAAAACTAGATGCCCTAAGCTAAGTTTTTGCATACTTAAAAATTTGCATCCCTCCACCCTGCTACTAATTTAGCAAATGATGAACTTATAGATGGAGACCATAGAAGAAGAGTGGCTGAATGATCGATTCCCCTACTCCTTTGGAACTCCTTGCAGCTCTATGGGTATGACCGCCGGCCAATGTACACTCTCCACAAGAAACTAGACTTAGAAGCCTATGTGGGTCAACTCACCATACTTGCCAAGCAAGGACCAGCAGGAAAAACCCTCCCAGTCAACGGACCCCAGATGCTAGTCCCTGCACTTTCCATTCACATGGTTGCTAGAAAGGCCCTGAAGTGCATCCGAGATCTTTTCCCGAAAATGACACAACCCACAACCTTGTATCTTCCGCTCAAGGGAAGCGTCAACTGCACTGGAGGATCCCAAGACCCCAACCTAGCCACTCCAGCCCTTCCTTCCAGATTCATTTTAGCTATGCGGGAAACCTAGCGTTAACCGTCCTCACCGACCACTACTGTCACTCTCAGATAGATCTCAACCATCTTCAAACCATTCTCAGTCACAAGGAAGCTCTCGAAGCACATCAGAGAAATCAAGCTCTAGTTATAGACATGGAAGGAACCTCAGAAGGAGGAACCCCCAAAATAGGAAGGAAGTGCATTACAGCCCGCCAGTACCTCCAAAGGTTCAAGCCTATCCAAGAAGCGCAGGAATCCTCCACTACTTCGCCAGAAACCAACGAAGAAGTGAAGATGCCCTCTCCGAGTAGTTTCAATGCGCTAAATCACTCACTTGACCAGCTTATATAGGGTAGAGTTCTGTATTGTCTCCCAACAATGTGGTTGTAATGATTAGTACTATTACCATCCTCGGGTGTAAAATTGTTGTGTGTCGGTGTAAGACTTATGGTTTGATATGCTTGCTTGCTATTGTCTATATCGTGTTTCACCCAAGACGTTGCATTAGAATTAATCCGGGTCGACACCACCCTAAAAGGCACGCCCCTCCCATCGTCCGACGTCGACCCCAAGAGCTGGATGGCTAAGGATATCATTAGCAACCTCGCCCTACTAAGGAACGAAAACTCTTTTGTTTTCCTTATTAGTGGTGTTTTCCGTGAGGTTTCTTCTAACCTTAACCGGAAGGAACTCTCTTAGGGACTTAACCTGAGTAGTTGGCTAACTAATGTATCTGATGATCATATACCTGAAGGTTTCGCCTAGCTAGTCGTAGACACGACCTAGATGGCCATACAGACCAAAATCCAAGTGAAAGCATGTAGTCGTTACGAAGAAGAAGGCCATAATGACAGCAACCTCCCAAGAGTCTGCTCGAACTACGGATCCCTCCATCCTGCGAAGGACTGTCCAACCCAACTCGTGACGTGCTACTTGTGCCAAGGTCAAGATCACGTTCCTATCAACTGTCCTTTAGACATCCTTGTTGAAGATCTTTGCCAGCAACCTCTAATGCGAGCCGAGAAACGGAGGAAAACTAAGCACAAAAAACGAGGTACATGTTTCACTTGTGACCAAATGGGCCATTACTCGTTGGCAAAGAGGAATCCAGACCATCTCCCTGAAGTGCCTAACCTTAAACCACCCCCAAGTCTAGAATTCAATGTTTGCATCGGTGTAAGGAATCGAGCAGATGGTATCCTACTGCAAGGGTGGTCTTAATAATCCAAAAGAGGTTGCTCAGAAGAGATAGATGTATCCCAACCACTGACAAAAAAGATCTAATTAGACTTTTTGCTTTTTTCTGCATTAATAGTAATAGAGCAGACTAATTAAAAAAACCTATTTGGACGAAATTGCCCAAAAAGAAATACCCCGCCCCCGTGAGGAGTTACTTCATACGATGAAACAAGATCCTTTAGGAAGAGAGTGCCCTGAGGACTGCACCAAAAGAAGAAGGTCGGTAATCCCAAGAACCGCCCGAGCCTCGACAACTGCAACATGGGGCTACTCCCAATTCAAGAGTAGATGTAGAGTTGTTTAGCTAGGAGCTTAGGATAGGTATGGCATGATGTCCTCAACTTTTGTAAACAATTGCCCCCGTCGCACGAGGAGGCACAAATCAAAACTACCTCGAGGACTCTTGAAAGGTTCGCAAAGATTCTCCGACATCGCAAAGCATCATCAAGAACGAAGAACTGTCCCAGCTTTAAGCTCCCCTAGTATAAACCTAAGGGGTCTCTCTTGCGACAGCAACACACGCCCTCCCCGGTGGCCACCCCACAACCAGAAAGAATCAAAATGACATGGATAGGAGGATCGGGAAAAACTTTTATGTGTTATTATTTACTCCGATTTGAAAATTATAGATACACTTGTATCGAAAATACACCATGAAAACTTATGTACTCCCTCCGATCCATAACAAGTGTCGCTGGTTTAATACAATTGTCTACTAAATGAATGATACTTATTATGGAGGAAGTATTATTTTCCCCAACCAATTACCTTCCCGATGCAAACTGTTAGTTAATATCCCACTATATTAACGTTTCCACTTTGTATATCTTGAGGGAGGAAACATTGTAATTACTAGTTGACACCCATGTGTTGCCGTGGAAGTAATAGGTGATTTTCGTATATGCAAAAAGTAGCACTAACAATTTGGAATCCAATGATATGAAGAGATGTTTCATTATCTTGCAAGAAGATAACAATCACATCGAAGAAGTTAAGTACCTAAAATTAGGTAGGAAAATATAAGCATAATTCATAGCATTGTTCGTCGGAATACGTCTCCTATTGCCGTGTGGGAGATGTTAGACCATCGTACCTTAAATCCATTGTGTGAGGACGTTATACATCCTTGTTTTGGGTAGTAGAGATGAAGGGTTTCCTGAAAAGAATATGACCAAGGAAATTGACCGTGCGAGCAACGCTTGTTGCGGCCTTCTGTAATGCCGATCAAACACCTGAACGAACATGCGCACATGCACCTAGGCGGGATTACTGAGAAAATGGATGATGCGAATACAAATTACAACACCAAAATAACTTTTATACTCTAGCTTTTAACCCACATAATTACATCTGTTTTAGTATAATAGCTCCGAAGGTTGAGATAATCAAACAACTGCCATTAGTAGGGATGAACTTCATAGATATTATAGATTTGGATATGTTTCCTATGAAGTATATGGTTATTGTCAAGAACCTTGATATGCGATCACCACAAGATTATTGGCATTGTGTTTATGAGTCATGATGCAAAAATACAGGCTTTCGGTTTATTCTGTATTTCTCATCATCAACTTGTACGATGCTTACTCTCCACCAATAATCAAATATAAGAACTGAGACCTTTGAATAAATATTGTGTTCTCGTTGTATACCTGACTCATCTTGGTAGTATTGCATTTGAAAAAATTTGTTTGTGCAATTCATCCTTGAGATTTTCTGGCTCATGGTACTCTAAGTGTTGTTTGCTCATCAGTGACCTTAATTATTTGGTTACATAAAAAATATATTATTTGCTAATCCTTATTGACAGTACCCTTTCTAGAGAATGTCAATAAATTCCAAAATCCCTTATAATGATGAATCTATATGAATGTAAAACTGAAAAAACATTATCTTGCACTCATCGTAATTACACCTCGTTCTTCTAATGGTGTCAATACTAACCATTCTAAACAAATTAAACATTATGAAAACTGACTTGATGGTTGCTTTAAACACTAACTATTTGTTTGGAGTGTATAATAGGAAAGCACAAGACACAAACTTAATGCATGGCTTATTGTATAGAAAAGTAAACAGACCGACCGAATGATTGCTCCAATCGGTTGGTTGGGTCGATCGGCTACTCTCCTCTGCTTACCCCATGTTCCTTGTCCCTCTCTTCTCTCACCAACAGTGTAGCACCCCACCTCTACCCATCGATCGTTCTCCTCATGAGGTCCACAAATCCTTCTCTGCTCTTATTCTTGTGGGATATCCATTACATGCCCTAGGTAGAGCTCGCGGCCTCAGATGTGGTAGCACATGGAGTCATGGTGAACCTTTATTTGGTACCATAGAGCTTTGGGAACACACAATACTACGAAATACTATGGGGAATGTATTCGTGGTCACCGGACCCGGTGCCAACATGACTTTGGTAAGATGTGGATTCATTGTTTGGGTCGGGTGGAAAGAGTGGTGCTCCAAAGTAAAGCGTAGTTATTTGAAATTTTCAAATGATTACATCATAGGGGCTTCCCTTACGAGGCGTCACATTTTTATAAAATATCCCATATATTATTTTATATGCTATAAACTCATGTGTGTTTATCTACAAATACTCGGGAAAAATGCATGATGCAATGACTCTAGGGTTTACTGCAAATGATGTGTTCTCGCTATAAGTGTTTTCTGATTTTGCTCCAATTGTTACTTGCAATGTTCGTATATGAATGTCAACATAAGCATTATGAACATGTCCTTCATTTTTTGGAACTACAAAGGTATAATGCAACTCACATAGATTTGTAGGAAACAAGAGTGTTGCAATATAGCAACATATAACATTGGAGTTTAGCTAAACTTTTGTATGATGGTGCTTATACTACCTGAATGTATTATATTTTTATGTGCACCAGATATAATTAAATTTTTTCAACACTAGCAAGAGTAGTGATATAACATGGAATATTTTGTTTTGCATATTGGTAAAAAGTATAATTAGGTCCACATAGACATATGTGAGGTGAGAAAAATAACTAATATCATTATACACAATAGAAACATATCACTTATGAGATAAAAACCTTCACACTACATAGGAACAACATCCCCACGATGACATGATACACGGTATAAATATTTTTCCACAAAATTTATGCTCTACACTTTTATCTGCAATCCAAAGGAATAAAGAAAGATCATTCAACTGCAACAAAATTGTAAACCTTGCATTCGATGACTCGGTGTGTCACCCATATCATCCTTCATTTATCTTTTGACTATGAAACAAAAATTGTAAACTATTAACACACCCTTTAAATAAACTGTTGGGTCCGCAGCATAGAAAACAAAAAATTTCCTGCGATGAGAACTATACGCCAAGATCTATCTACTAGATACAGAGCAACGGGTGGACAAACATCCATGGAGCACATACCCTCGAAGACAACGAGTTTTGTTAACGAGTAGGAACTCGTGGTTGATGTAGTCGTACGCTTGCCGATCTCAAGATCGTGTGGAAGTCCGAGCGCCGCAAATCAGCAGCGCATCCATCCTCGCAAACACGTTCAAGCTACCGGACAACCTCCACCTCCTCACTCCAGCGAATCAGCGGAAGCAGCAACTCCTTCCAGACGCAAGGCCACCGGGAACATGTATCTCGCTAATCCGATACCATGGGGGAATATCTAGAGGGGGAGAGAGATCCTTCACGAGGAGGTGTGATTTGTGAGAGGGGAGAAGGGGGCTTTATATAGGAGGGAGGGAGACCCCTCCCCTCCCATAGCCGGCGCATGAGGGGGGGGGACTCCTCCCCTCCTTCATTCATGTGGTGAACCTCCACTCACATAAACATGGCCTCCACCCAAAATTCCACTCACATGTATTTAATTTCCACCAAATTAAATGCAACTCTCAATTAATAAAACTCTTTTATTTATTTTATTCAGAATTTTGTTAATTACTTTAATTAACAAACATTCACATAAAACCCCTTGCAACATTTCAATATCACATGCAGAACCACTTTCTACAATTTCACCCGAAACAATTCCGGTTTCTATCGAAACATTCCTTGCGCTTTGCAAACCTTTTGTCTGGAACATATGTGCTCCTAAATGGTGTCCGGCAACCCTTAAGTGTGTCACCCTACGGTTCGCGAATAATGCAGACATGATTGAGACTCCTCTCAGATCAATAATCAGAAGCGGGACCTGGAGATCCATACTGACTCCTGCATATTCAACGATGACTTCTGTGATCGTGAGAACCTTTAACGTCAGCAATTTAATCCCTTTGTCTCATGATATAATACATGTCCGAGATTCGATCATCGGTATCCAAATACCTAGTTTGATCTCGTTACCGACATGCACTCTTTTCTCGTTCCCGTGATATAACATTCTAGTGATCACATCACTTGCTTGCAAGCTATCTTAATGTGATATCACCGAGAGGGCCCAGAGTATATCTATCCGTCATCGGGATGGACAAATCCCACTCTTGATCCATGAGCCTCAACATAACACCTTCATAGCACTGAACCCACCTTTATAGTCACCCTGTTACGGTGTGACGTTTGATGTTATCAAGATACTCTTCCGGTGTTAGCAATTAACATGATCTCATGGTCTAAGGACTAAGACTACTTTGTATGATGTTATAGCAATATAAACATAATGACTTGATCGTAATGCTATACTTCGGATGAATGTTCATCACATCATTTCACAAATGCTGTGACCTTGTTATAAACAACATCTAATGTCCATGATCAGGAAACCTTGATCATCTTGTTAATCAACAAGCTAGTTTATAAGAGAAGCATAACTAGGAACCCCTTTTTGTTTATTAAACACACATGTATTGATGTTTCCTCTCAATACAATTATAGCATGCAAAATAAACATCTATCATATACAAGGAATATATAATAACAACTTTATTATTGCCTCTCAGGGCATATTTCCTTCATAAACAACATCACATTAAGAAAATTTGAGTAAATAGAATAGTGAGCTATAAACGTTGCAGGCCACACATTTTTTGTTCCATCAGCATTATCAAGAGTGCTGTAGCTTTTGTGTTTTCATACAACTCTTCAGTTTCACAAATGCAGGATGACACACACCAACCAAAATTATATTCTAGTAACACTAGTACAAACGCGTGACTTAGATACGTCAATTTCCCATGGGCCTCAGCCGGTTTCTTGTTCTGGCTCAAGTGCATAGCTTCTAAGAGCACACCACCTGAGCCGGTTTTTCTTTGCGGATCTAAGATACGAGACCTTAGACGGTGCAAAAAAGAAAACGCCTCTAACATGTACGAGATCAAGACGGCCCGTATTTCTGACCGCTTGCAAGAACCTCTCAACCTCAGACGGCCTATACTAGGGACCGTCTCCAATAGTCAGGCGTCCCAAGTCAGATTCTAACAAAGACCGTTTCTAGAACTAGTGTGCCTCGAAGTGGCTTTTAAAGTGATCGTCAGGCGTCCCAAGTAAACCATTTTAAATCATAGCATGCTAATTCGAACTAGACCATAGCTGACATGACACATAATCATGATTCAGTAGAGAAGTAGACACATTAACTAAAGAACTTATAGCAGATCGATCATGGCAACATTAGCCAGATAGTTGGGGAAATCCATACAAATTTAGCCATTACACGTTATGGAAGTACATATATACAAAGTGCAGTCCATAAATCAATCAGCTAGCATAACTAGTACTCTCTAACATGCCAGGATTGCATTTATAATCGGCCGCCTGGTGGAAGTTGCTAAACCAGAATATATACCTCTCCATTATCTTGTTCATCAAAGCAAAAAAGGACAATGCTATCATACTTTAGGTTGAAGCTTCTCACAACCTTCTCCCATCCAGTCGTCAAGATTTCATTTGACCCAGCTCCCATCTTCATCCTAACCATCTTTCGCTTTTTTCTCTTCATTTTCCAAACATGGACATCAATAGGTTCATCAAGGCGATTCTTTAGGTATTTTTCTTGTGAACTCAGCTCCGAATGTCTGGGCAAGTATAGTGAATTGAAGAATTAGCATGCTTGTGATTACTAGAAGTATTTAAATATCACAGGGTAACTTTTTGATAACATGATCAAGAATATATCATCTTACCATCTTGTACTTCTTTTTCATGACAGATGAATAGGGGCCTGTAGATGTAGTACTTGATTTTTGGTGGAAATTCAGGTTCACACCAGTCTAAAAGGAAGTCTACATGAAATTGTTTTAGATACATGTCGTTTCCAGAAAGTCTAGCTCTGCTTATCAAAATTAGTGTCCTCCTTGTGTTGAGGTCCTGATGCAACAACACATAAAAATTTCAATGCGGTGGAATATTAATATCTATCGTCTAAACGCATATAAAATAGATGACTGCAATTTTGATGTTCTTTTGATACCTCTAAACTCAATCCTCTCAGTGAACTCTTCATCTGTTGACTGGAATTCAAAACCACTAAAGTTAATGCGAAAACTATCATCGCTAGAGAGCGTGACTGCATCGTCACTACAGGTTCCCATCTATTAAAGAGATACAGATAGAGAGCATCTTAATACAATCAAGATGCAAGAAGACTAATGAAGTGGCAATTAAAATAAACCAATGAAGTGACAATTAAATATCAATTGCTAGAAGTGACAATTAAATCTCTATTGTTGGAAGTGGCAGTTATAGATTTTGAGATTTATACAAGGGGAAAAGAGTTGGGATAGATGCAGGCCAGCTGGGAAGGCTCTCTCGATGGTGTCATCGGGTCTTTGCAGCTTGGTAACCCTGAACCATAAATTCGAGAAGCAAAATGGCAAATTCCATGGCAAAATTCGTAAATCAAAGCTGCTGATTTAGGGTTTTGAAGGTTTGGTTTTCACGCATACCTACCTGGACGATGAAGGGGTCCTTGGAGGCGAGGAAGAGCGTCTGCACCACAGGGGAGTGGAGGCGGCAATGGTGGAAGGAGGCGACGATGGACAATGGTCTCGGCGGGTGGGGAAGAACAAAAGTGGCATAGATCTGAAATATTTGTCCAAAGAATTTCAGATATTTGGCGCCATACTAGCCTCAGAAGGCTACGAGTGTAAAAAGTCCCAATGAAGTGAAAATTAAATCTCTATTGCTAGAAGTGACAATTATAGATTTTGAGATCTATACAAGGGAAAAGAGTTGGGACAGATCCAGGCCAGCTGGAGAAGGCTCTCCTGACGGCGTCGTTGGGTCCTTGCAACTCGGTAACCCTGCACCTTAAATTCGAGAAGCAAAATGGCAAATTCCATGGCGAAATTCTTAAATCAAAGCTGCTGATTTAGGGTTTTGGGGGTTTGGGTTTCACGCATGCCTACCTGAACCACGAAGGGGTCCTCGGAGGCGGGGAAGAGCGATCGCACCGCAGGGGACCGGAGGCGGCGACAGTGGAGGGCGGCGATGGTTGACAGTGGTCTGGGTAGCAGGGGAAGAACAAAAGTGGTACATATCGGAAATATTTGTCCAAATATTTTCAGATATTTGGCGCCAAGTACTAGCCTCAGATGGCTGCAAGTGTAAAAAGTCTTTGAGAACGTCCATTCTCTGAATATTTCCCAATTTGCCACCAAGTACTTTTTTTTAGGCGATAGAGATAGCTTTATTGATTAGCATCCATCATGTTTACAAGATCAGCCTGAATCAAAGGTAGAACCGGATCTGGGATAGAGTAAGACCAGATTCCAAAAACATTATTACAACGACCAAGCTGAGCTAGGGCATGTGCAGCATGGTTGCTATCTCTCCCAGAAAAACAGAACTTAACTTCAGGAATGTGCTGAATCTGAGCCTTGATTTCAGAGTGCACGAAGCACAACCTTGAGAGGTTCATTGAGTTTTGATTCAGGCCAGTAGCTAGAGCAGTACAGTCAGTCTCGATGATTACTCTGTTTTGGAGGAATGGCCTGCAGATCTTTAGCCCCTCGAGACAGGCGTGAGCTTCGGCTTCTTCAGCATCGACGCAGACTGGAAGAGGAACAATCCCTGAGATCAGAACCGTGCCGATGCTTTGGCGAGCAAGGAAACCAGTAGTGGTGACACCGGTTTCCTGTAAAAAGCTAGCATCAATGTTAACTTTTGTCCAACCCACTTGAGGGGCTTTCCAACCTCGATTAGGGGGACACGCCGTAATAGGAGCAACTGGATGCAGCAGATCCCGCACAAGAGGTTTTTCCCTTTGTTGTCTTGTTGCAAGCCCATGTCAAAAACAAGAGTATCAACATAGTTGCTTAGGAATCTGACAGAACTTCCAATAGTGGCATTTCCCTTTTCGTGGACAACATCATTTTGTAGATGCCAAGCTCACCACAGGATGAGTAAGATTAACCCATGTTGTGATTTTGGAGAGTGGGATAGGAGAAGGAGCATCCAATCCTTCCCAGTATATATGAACTTGTCTTCATTAGGGATGCACCAGATTTTCCGCATCTCATGCCTCAGCGCAGCAGCTTTTGTGCAAGTGATTGTAGCATGGAAGCTATTTTCTTCGCCATTTCTACAAATTTGACAAGTACTATCTACCTCCAGAGTCCTGTGCCATTTGTTTCTTTTTGTAGCTAAATTGTCACTAGCCACCCTCCAGCCAAAGATTCGGATCTTGTTAGGCACCGAGGCAGACCATATGTTTTTCCAGAGCTTGTCATCGTTGGCACAGCGGGAGTTTGGAGATATTTCTTGGGATTTCAGATTATAGGCTAGTTGGTAGGCACTTCTGACGGTGAAAACACCAGTTTTTTCATAGTGCCAAGCAATCACATCTTCACAACCATTACCAGGGGGTTTTAGCTTGAGGATTTCGGAGGCATCAAAGGAGTAGAAAAATTTCCTGATGAACTCTTCATTCCATGTATTTGAGTTAGGGAGAAGCAAGTCACTCACCATGCGATTTCTTGTAGGTTTAAGCTTCCCAAATACTTTTAGAGTTGGTTCTCTCGGGATCCAATTGTCTCTCCAGATTCGGATGCTTTTGCCATTTCCCACTCTCCAGATGACACCTTTTTAAAGAAGCTCAAGGCCATGCTCAATGCCTCTCCAAGCTGGGGAGGCTTCAGATTTGAAGACTGTGTCCAAAAGATTGCCTTTTGGGTAATATATGGCCTTCATAAAACGAGCACAAAGAGTGTTAGGGAAATGGATGAGGCGCCAGGCTTGTCTAGCAAGGAGGGCTTGGTTGAAGCAAGTAGAGTCCCTAAAACCCATGCCACCGAAGCTTTTGGGTTTAGTCAGTGTGTCCCAAGAAGCCTAGTGAACCTTGCGAGTACCCTCTTCTTCACCTCACCAGAATTGTCTGATCATTTTCATGTAATCTTCATGGAAGCTAACTGGTAGCTTGAAAATACCCATGTTGTGGATTGGCATCGACTAGGCGATAGCTTTGATCAGCGCTTCTTTTGTAGCCATGGACATGAACCTTTCGTTCCAATCTGTGAGGCGTTTGGAAAATCGCTCTTTAATGGGCTGGAACTTTTCAGCTTCCATTCTACCCTCAGGAGTTGGGAGACCCAAATATTTCTCTTCAAAAGTACTATGGTTAACTTGCAGAATGAGCTTTACTTCTTGCTGGGTTTCGTCAGGGCAAAGCTCGCTGAAGAGAAGTGAGCATTTGCTTGAGTTGATTTGTTGGCCCGTACATCTCTCATAGAAGGAGAGTGCATATTTGACAACGAGAGCTTGTTGAGGAGATGCCTTGAGGAAGAGTAGACTGTCATCAGCGAATAACAAATGGGATATTCCTGGGGCATATCTGCAGATTTTGAGGTCTTGAAGCTCCTGTTGGTAAACAACACGGTCCAAGATTTTTGAGAGACCATAACCAACAAAAAGGAAGAGATAGGGAGACAAGGGGTCTCCCTGTCTTATACCTCTGCTAGGGAGGAAGCTTTCACTAAGCACACCATTTATTTTGATGGAGAATTTGACACTCTTCACGCAGGTCATCACTAACCTGACCCATTTTTTGTGGAAGCCCAGCTTTAGTAGGATTCCTTCTAGATATCTCCATTCCACACGATCAAATGCTTTGGAGAGATCTAACTTGTAGGCACAGAAGGTGTTGTCAGCTCTTTTTTGCTTTTGAATAGAGTGAAAGCATTCAAAGGCAATTAGCGCGTTATCTGTAATGAGCCTGCCGGGGATAAAAGCGCTTTGAGTGGGCGGAATAAGATCATCCAGCAGAGGGCGAAGTCGATTAACCGTACATTTCGAGACAATCTTGTAAACAACGTTGCAGAGGGATATTGGGCGGAAGTCTTTGAGATCCAAAGCATTATTAATTTTTGGGATAAGCACAATGATAGAATCATTGACTCCTTCTGGCATTTCACCTGTGGCAAAGAAGACCTTGACAACACCTATGATCTCTTGTTTAAGAAAGAGCCAATTCCTTTGAAAGAACCTAGCAGGAAAACCATCAGGTCCAGGAGCCTTTAGGGAGCCCATTTGGAAGAGGGCATCACCTATCTCAGAGTCAGTGTACTCAGCAAGCAGAGAATCATTCATCTGAGTAGAGACTGCAGGACTGATGATATTTAGAAGGTGTTCTGGAGTGACAGAAGTGTCAGCTTGGTAAAGGGACATGAAGAAGTTCCTGATAGTGGTTTTGATCTCATCCGGATCCTCTATAACATGGCCATCAGGTTTCATGAGTTTCTTGATGCTATTCTTTTTAGCACACCAGGTGGCTTTCATGTGAAAATACCGAGTGTTCTTGTCCCCCTGTTTGAGCCAATCAACACGCGATCGTTGGTGCCACATGATCTCCTCTCTTTCCAAAAGTTCATCCATTCTATTTTGGGTTTGCTTTAAGGCAGTGGAATCAACATCACTGGCATTGTGTAGCTGCTCCAAATTTTTGCGGAGATTTTCAAGCTCTCTAGTCACATATCCAAAGCTTTTCCTACTCAAGAATTTAAGGTGCGACATGGTGGAAGATAACTTACAACTTATGTCTTTTAAACAACCAGCAGGCAACTGGTTAGTCTAGGAGGAGTACACTTCATCGTCTAGGGAGGCATGGCGCTCCCACATAGCCTCGTATCTCCTTTGAAGCTGGCCTGAAAATCTTGGTGCAAGAAGACCAATGCAGAGAAGAACAGGGCAGTGGTCAGAACGAGAGGAAATAAGGTGCTGAACGATAACATCAGAGAAGTGACCAAACCACTCAGGGGAAGCAACAGCTCGATCAAGTCTGACCTTAACATTTCTTCTGCCACTTTGTTTGTTGTTGAAAGTCCAGTGCAAACCTTTATAGCCAAGATCGTGCAGGTTGCAATCAGAAAGCATTTCCCTAAAAGCAAGCATCTGTTGTTCACTTCTGCGTCCACCAAGTAATTGACGACTAGTAATTTGAAAATAGCTAATATTCAAAACTCTGGATATATTCGAAACTCCGGCGTTTGATTATCCTAAAATTTGAGAATTATTCATAATTTAAAGCAAATAAAGGTGTGTATACATGCTTTCTAGAGTGAAACTGAATCCCCTAAGACTAAATGAGGTTCATAAATTGAAGAAAATAATTGGCATAGTACAAACCTTGGATCTTTACCCTGAAAGGCATATCGACTAGTGTTCATGCGCTTTGCTGTAGAGAAATAAGGTGTACGCGTTTTGAATTTGACTAATTCAAATTTTTAATCATGAAGTGAGATCATTTGGTTACTTAATAATAAATTTTTCACCAATGTAACCTTTTTCATGTATTCTTTGAAGGAATTCTCGTTGAGTGAATATTCGGACATCTGAATATATTTGGAACTCTAGATTTTGTTAATCCTAAATTTTGAGAGCAATAGAGTGCAATAATTCAAATGAGGT
Organism: Avena eriantha; assembly: GCA_910589775.1. NCBI lineage: Eukaryota > Viridiplantae > Streptophyta > Magnoliopsida > Poales > Poaceae > Avena > Avena eriantha. The sequence goes on along the minus strand of OU342744.1, from coordinate 142,289,974 downwards.
TCATACCATGCCACAGAGTAATAATGTGCAACTATTTTGAATTTGACTAATTCAAATGTTTAATGCCGATGTGAGATCATTTAGTTACTTCAATACGAATTTTCCACCAATTTAAAATTTTGTTGATGTATTCCTTGACAATTATAATATAATCGAACACTAGAAATATTTGGTAGTGTGCATGAGCTTGATCAGTAATATAATTGAACACTAGAAATTTAATGAACTCCATATAAAGGAGTAGATTAATATATATATATATACACAGATGTGGTTCACGAGAGATACCGCGGATATATTGTCTTACATGCAACTAGGGTATAATTAACTTAAAAAAATAAAAGCAGGAGCAATAGTAGGAGGTCGGGACATGGAGACGCCTAGCAAGGGAAGAAACAGGAGGCCGGGGTAGCCTACTTAAGGGGATACATGCCAGTCCTGACATATTTCCAGAGGAATTTGCTGAAGGTTACATCTCGCGCCAAGGGCTTTGGCTGATACCTTCGGCCTCAACTTTTATCAACATCCACCGTGTGCTGGATCATGCTGTCGAGGTCTGTATCGATGGATTTGCCATAGAATGAGCAAAACTATTCCGCCCTACAGTAGAAAGGGATTTTCCCACACCATAGCCGCCTCAACACGTAGCAGCTCTTGTTGTCCCTGGAGTACTTGCTATAGTCCACGTGATCAGAATCCTCCCGTTGATTTTTAAGAACATAACTTAGAACTCATACATATGATTGAATTGTATTACAACACATATCAAAAATAATGCCTCTCAGCAATATGTAGTTTGATCAGTTCATCTTCATCTCAACAAAATGACAACTAATTGGATCAAAGTATATGTGGAATAAATCTGGGGGCCTCATAAGTTTCTTCAAGGATGGTGTAAGCAAACCAAGTACCAATTGCACAACCTATTATTCTTGTACATTGCCCTGGGTTTGCTAACTCATTCCTAAAAAAATCTGACACCAATATGTCTGCCTTTCTTTTGGGAAAAATTTGAATCATAGGCCACAATAAGAAATTGAAATGTAATCCTACTAAACAATATTTAGGGATATACATATTTAGGTACAAAAACAATCCTAAATATTGTAATTATAAATAACAAAAAACTAAACAATCTTCAGGTACATGTAGAAACAACTTATGGTCAAAACCATGCATATACATATGCATCATACGAATCATTCTTTGAAAAATAATTTCAAGATCATATATAGAGTTTTATATGAGAATAAATCAAGGGCCTCATAATTATTTCCAAAGATGGAGTTGAAGAATCAAAGTACCAATAACACAACCTATATTATTTGTGTACATTGCAACCTCAGGTTCACCAACCCATCCCTAAAAAAACGACAACCATCATATGTTACTCCGCTTGCACTCTTTTGGGGCAAATTTCAATCATCGGTCTCAATGAGAAATAGTTCAAAGATTATAGTTCATATGTGTAGAATAAATCTGGGGCCTCATAATTTTTTTAGAGATGGAGTTAGCAAACCAAAGTACCAATTGCACAACTTACATTGTTGTACATTGCCTCAGGTTCAATAACCATCAAATCCGACACCATCATATGTGTCTCCCCTTGCACTCTTTTGGGGAAAATTTCAATCATCGGCCTAAGTGAGAAACAATTCAAAGATCATAGTTCATATGTGTAGAATAAATATGGAGCCTCATAATTTTTTTAGAGATGGAGTTAGCGAACCAAAGTAGCAATTGCATAATTTATATTGTTGTATATTGCCTCAGGTTCACTAACCATCCCTAAAAAAATCTGACACCATCATATGTGTCTCCCCTTGCACTCTTTTGGGACAAAACTGAATCATTAGCCTCAGTAAGAAATAGAAATGTAATGTTATATGCATGTTGTGTATCGAAATCAACACTCAGCTAGCAAACCCTAAAACCCCTAAATCTAATGTTACATATCGATTAAATTTACAGCACAAGAAGAACAGTATGAACAACAACAAATTAAGCAAATGTAAATTTAGTAGATGGAAGATGAGCAGATCTAATCAAATCTCCAAAACAATCGACCGTTCAAACCATATATATTCCCTACTTCAAGAGCAAAATAATCTATAGACAATTGAAAAAATCCTACGTATGAACAATGAAATCTGCGGCTGCGACTAGAGAAGTTAGCAAAGTAGTACCTCAGACTCCTCGTCGGAGACCTCCTCCTCAATTGCGTCGACGATTTCTTGGTGCAGGATAGGGTCGTTGATGTAGAGCACCGGTTTGCCTCCGCCTGCTGCATGCCCCTCATCCAGATTTGCCGCTATCACCACGACGTTGTCGGCCACCTGCTGCTCGATGGCGACGACGACTGGCTGGACAGAGCATGAAGCCTCGACGGCGCAACGACGAGCGGCGTGCGTGCTCGAAGAAGGTGCCTCCTCCTGCTCGGCGATGACCAAGCCATATGCTGCTGCGACTCCAATTGGCTTCACCTCTAGCTCGTCTCCACACGTACGCTTCATGGCGTAGCTAGGGAGGGAGGTGGTGCAAGCGAAGGAGCTTCGGCGTGCGCGGAAGGTGCAGATTGGGGTTTTGTGACTAGACAGATTGGAGAAAATGACATGAGCTCGTGGAAGAAGAAGGGCGAGCGGGTTTATATATGTGGGACCGTTGCTAGTCCTCGAGTGGACACGTGGGTGTGGAATCAAGTGGGTGGGGGGGGGGGCTAGCATGATCTCTACTTTCTAACTGCATTAACAACACGTGCATGCTTTCTCTAAAAAAACATGCGCATGCTACCTCGGTAACGAGCACGACGTCAGTTTTCAAGATGAACGGCATAATGGTCCGCCTCAGTAGACACCTAGAAGCAATTAATATTTCTGACCGGCTGCAGTTTAGTGATATAGAGAGACGGCCAATAATTTTCGTCTTCTCAGGTTCAATTTAGAAGCGGTTTCCTTTATAGACCTGCTGAGGGGGGACTCGTACTAGATACGGTTCAGATTAACAACCGTCTAAGATTACAGTTAGAGGCGGTCAAAAATTACGACCGTCTGAGACTGATGAGCACATACGGTGGTTTGTATTTTTAGGGTAAACCGGCTCTAGCCACAATCTCTAAGTAACGAGTTTGTACTAGTGTAAGAGTGACACACTAGCTTGTTTTATATTGTTACTCTCATTAAGAATACTTTAGTGCATTCCTGTTAGATAAAAATAAAGTTAGGATGGGGTGTGTCGTCCCATCATTCACAAAGAAACTAAGACAAAACAAATTTTGTTTAACAATCAAATGGGTATCTTTGTCATCAATTAACACTATAAGAAAGGGACCAACATGAGGAATAACTTATAGGGCATTTTATTTCCGCGTAGTTATGCATGAAATAAATTTGAGCACTCTTACTACTATTGAGATGGTACCGAACAAATTTAGTGAACCATTTTGTTTTCTCTATAGAAGATATCGTTTATAAGGTAAGTGCCCAATCAAAGTAAAACAAATAGGAACCAAATATTTTGATGGCAAGTGTTTACATTAGAAGCGTGTATGAATTTCCACCTTTTGAGATTCTTTTAATATGAACATCACATTGCAACTAAAATTGTGAAAATAGACACGAGAAAATTGCATATTTGTCATTAACAAGATCTTGGTTTGCTGAAATTCCATGGAACACATATAGTTTGCTAATGAACTAACAGTTGTGGATGGGCGGATGGCAGTGTCCTGTAGGCATCTGTCTCCCTAGCCATGATCTAGTGACGCTTGAAGCTGTGAGGGACAACATGGAAGCAACAAAATTTGAAGGTAAAATTTATGCTTGGTATATGAAACTGAGGTTAATTTATTTCACCTATTATTAACATCCCAATTGACCTTGCATAGATTCTAAACTAAGACAAAGGAGGCATTATGTTAGGAGAGCATTGACATGATGAACTGGGATGAGACTCATCTGAACTGAGTTTGAGAAGCGTACTAGTGTGGATGTATCGTTAAAGGAAAAGAAACCCAAGAGAATCTCTAACGTGATGAACTTGTAGGGGAGTTGCAACCACTAGCCACATGTGACTATGATGATTATTTGAGTTAGAAGAGGAATCATGAGATGAGGGATTGAGGAAGAAATCAAGATATAGTGACACAATCCTGATGAACTCATTGGTAATTATGACACAGTCAACTCGTTGGGGGGAGATAATGACAATAGTCCTGAGGTATTTCCTAGGATGAATCCATGCAAATTAAGATAGGAAGGGGATTTGGGGACGAAGGGATCAAGAACAGAAAAACAAGAAAATTTGTTGCCTTACCAAATCACAAAGCCATAATAGCCAAGTTAGTAATATTTATAGACAAAGGTTTTGTTCCTCTAAATTGAGGTATAGGGTTTGATACTAGGACTTCACATTTTTCATTTATTTTTCATATGTAGAAAAATTGGTTGCTTCATATGGAAAATCTAGAAAACATCAATTTTGTTATGTATAAAAGTTGCACTACATAATATTGCAATGCATCATATGAGTTGTTGTATCTATAGTGGACAATGGATATGGTTAGGAACACATCCTATAGGTTGTTGTTTGTATAACGGATAACATATATGTTCAACATCATGTTCACCTATATATATATATATATGAAAATAACTTGCAACACACATATTTAAATCATTGCAAATTATATGTATTTCTATACTATGGGTTCACTTGTAGTGATTACAGATTGGACAATAAATTCTTACTTGCAATTTATATTTGATTCCCAATTAAATTTTATATTTTCATATTTAATACAAATGCTACTTTGATGCAAAAATCAACTTCCTTCTTTCCGTTCAACTAAAAAATTTAGAGCACAACAAAGAAATTCATGATGTAATTTGTTGCATCCGGCCCTGCAGCTCTAGCAACAACAACAATTGTGCTAGCCGTATGATTTTGTTGATCACACATATTCACACAAGAATTTATCTACCACTCACGAGTTAAATCATGCTTTTGTTAGCTTGTACATGCATTTTTTACTTTATTTAGTTCCTCGTTGATTGATATAATCATGAAAATTCATATAGCCGCATATTCATACATATGCTCTTTTATCCTTTTTGCATGTTTTCTTGACATTTTATCCACATTTGATATCATGGGCATTTATTTATACTAGGAAATAAACCCGTGTGTTACAATGGGAGAGAATAATCTACAAACATGCTAAATCATTTGTATTCACTTTTCTCCCCAAATATTGCTCCCTAACAAAAGGCATAAGTTTGCAAAATAAAATTCAGAAGCATGCATGTCATGGACAATGCATGACTACTGCCCATTATTTTTTGTCTTGATATTTGGGTAATTTTAAATTTTGATGACGTTGGACAAGTTAAACTGTCGTCAGGAGATATTTCCCTAAACATGTATATTTAATATATAAGAAAAACTCGGTTTGGCATCTTGCTATTGCATCGGCTTTACTCAGAAAAGAACCATACAACACCTTTTCTCAGAAAAAATAGTGTTTGAATAGAGACTTGCAACATTTATTCTAAGTTCGGAATTCATGTGTTTCTGATCTTTGAAAGGGAAGAAAAAAAGAGATAAAAGAATATTGTCCATACATTGTATGGGATGTGTATTTATCTTCATTATCACCAACCTCTTCTATTGCAACAATGGCCTGAAGGAACCAGACTCCCAAAAGAATACCTGGATTATAATTACAGTCCAATCTAAGATTTCATAATGCAACCAGACGGATAGAAAAGAAAGTAGATGAAGAGTAGGCAGGTGAATTTCGTACCTCTGGCCTACATTAGAACCAACAGTAGAGTTTAGAATTTGTATGGCAATATATTTCAAAAGCTTCGAAGTATATCATTATCTGTCCATATCGTCAGAGATCTTTCTTTGTCTTTGTCATCTAAAGAAACCTTTGCAGTCTTTCTTGCCAAGGACTTAGTCTTCACATTGTACACACAACTACGACCTATAGTCTTCAGAATCAAATATAGGACCAGTGTGTAGAACTATTGAATCCAAGATGAGAGGCCGGCAAATCGGATGCTATTCTGAACCACTTTCATATCTTGCTGTATTAAGAAGTGAAGGCCGATGATTACACAAAACGAATTGTGTTCTCCCCTTGAAGAAGCGCCCCCTTGAGAGAGGACAGGCTGCCAACAGCGAGAGTGTGGTACCTGTCCGTGGCGACCTTCTCCTCCACCCTAACCCCACCCACGCGTCCACGGCCAAATCCTCCTCCACACTTACCCCATCCCCTTGCTCCTCCCCCTTCTCCATGCAAGGGGAATCAGAACTAACTGTTTTATCTAGCCAGAGCTTATACTTCTGGAATCTTCAAGTGACATCGTTGAAGGGTCTGTAGCAGAAACCAAAAAAAATTCTACGTTGGAAATTCCTAATGCCCAAGATCTATCTATGTAGTAATGCAGTAACGACCGGAGCGTGTAAAATACATATCCTTGTAGACCATACGCGGTTGACATTCCGAGGGGAACATGGTTGAAGTAGTCAAACTTGTAGCCGACCTCAAGGTCAAGCTCCTCGTAGGTCACCCCTTGCTCCATCTTCATCATGCAGCAGCTCCGGCTCACGACATCCAAGGTGCCCCAAGTGTGGCCCCTCGTGGTTTCGTACACATACAGTGTATGATGATGACCTTCGGCTCCTTGATCCTTGCCGGAAGTGCAGAAGTAGATCTCTGGCTTGGAATCCCTGCAGCGCAATGGCGTGATGTAGGTGCACCGTCTCTTGCACGAACAATCCTTTCTTGGGACCATGCCAATGCGTGGAGACAACTATGTAGAGAGAGAGGTAGGAATTCTCTAAGGAACATGCCTTGGAGAACATCTCAAATTGTGTGTCTATTCCCACCCATAGGCACGCCTTTATATAGGGGGGGGAGGTGTGCCCTCCCCTTTGGGTTTCCCATGTGGGACTAAACAAGGGAGAGAGGGGGAAGGCGCCATGGGCCTCATGGGCTAGCCGGCCAGGGGTGGGCCCCATCCCACGCACAACCCAAGGCTGGCCGGGTGGGCCCCATTTGGCGGCTTGCCCCTTGGCCCTTCCCTCTTGTGGCTTTCCCTCAGGGGCCATATTTCTCTAAGAAGTTTAGCCCATTAGTGGAATACCCCTTCAAATTAGATTTTAGTATTATATTTAATATTAATTACAATAATTAACATGTAAATACATATTAAAAAAATCCGATTAGATCCGAAACACCTTTCAGTTCCCTTTTGATTTCCTCCGAACGACTTCAGAGCTTTCCCGGAACGATTCTAGTTCTCTCGCGGAACTTTTCCAGTTTCCTTTTCTCTCTCATATGGGGATTCCAACTTACAGAGGATCTCTAGCTCATCGTACCTTAAGTGTATTTTCCCATGGCTCGGGAATGGCACATACATGATCTCCATCAATGATGAATAGCAGGACCGGGATACCCATAATGACCCCTATGCATTCCACGATGATAATGTCGTTTGAACCGTAAACATCGTTTCCCATTCTATTTGCCACTTGATACTTAGTTCACCCCGAGATTTGATCTACGGTATCTCCATACCTTCGTTCGATCTCGTTACCGATGAACTTGTTTTATTGTTCCCATGTCATTGCATTCTGTGACCCAGTCACACGCTTGCAAGCTTCGTTAATGCAACGTCACTGATATGGTCACAAATGTATCTGTCCGTTACATGGATGGGCAAATCCTGGTCTTGATATTTACTCCTCTACACGCCCCTTTGGGAAACCTGAGTGGCACCTTTTTGATCATCCAGTCACGGAATGATACATGATACCATCTAAGCTCCCTCCAGAACAGTGATTTGCATTATCTCACAGTCTAAGGATCAGGTTACGAGGTTTCCTTAGTTTATCATTAATGGTGAACTTTGTAACTAGATCTCATTATGATACAACTTGTTGGGCTATTTTTCTATCACATCATTCAACTAATGACATGACCTCATTGTCAATTGGCATAAATGCCCATGATCTCGAAACCCTATATCATCCTCATGACCAATGAACTAGTTCGCTAGAGGTAACTAGAGACTTGGTTTGTTTACATACCACGCATGTATTAACGTTTCATATTAATATAGTTATAGCATAGTATGAAACCTATTATGAACATAAGATATATATCAAACAACACGCTTTATTATTTGCCTCTAGGGCATATCTCATTTAGTCTCCCACTTGCACTAGAGTATAAATAATCTAGCTGACATTTTACTCATCATAAACCATATCACATATGCGTTATTGATAATGCATGCTTATGGAAAACGTCCTAGCCATGTTCTGTTTTACCAGATCAATATGTCTTTACAAATCTTTAATGTCTTCCTAACTTTGACATTCATACCATTATCTCATAATGGGTTGAAGTATTCGTTTGGTGACAAAGTGTCGTTGTATTGGGAACGGCAGTACCTGAGGAGGTTAGATAGAGGTGTGGGGACTAGCAGGGAAGCTATCGACGGCGTCCACAGGTGGGATTGGATACAAGCGAGCATAGCGGGACGCAAGAAGTACCCAGGTTCGGGGCCCTCGTGGTGAGGTAAAGCCCCTACTCCTGCCGGATCTGACTATGCGGAATACTCAAGCTACAAGTGCTCCTTGAGCTATATACGCTAACTACTGCCTTAAATGCTGTAAGACCAACCCTTTCTACTGAGGCCTTGCCTCTCCTTATATAGGCAGAGGGGTAAAGGTCTCACTGGCTAGTCCGACTGGCAGGCCCCACAGGCGGGTCCCAGCCGGCTAGTCATCTACATTGTTCGGTATGGCTTGTCTTATCGGAGTACGAGCGGTATAGCTGTCGTAGGCACAGTGGATGCCGTGCGAGCCTGTCGTCAGCACCGGCCACTGTTCCTGCGTCACCCACGCAAAGTCTTCGGTATGGCCGGGTAGTTGCCAGTCTTGTCACCGTATAGGCCGTACCGTGCACTGATACACACGTCGCCCTGCCCCATTGATTGAGTCCAGCTACGTCGCCGTATCCGACTGCCTCTTGCTGATCCGGCTACCGGGGGATAACTGGCCTGTCTTGCCCTGTCCGGTTGCATCTGGTCAGCCAGACGCGATCCGACTGTCTTGTTTCTTATTCGGTTGGGGTACCTGGGGATCATCCCCTGACACAAAGTGAGCGTTTTTTTCAAGTGTTTACTGTGACAGTCGCTTTCACTATTGTCACTTAAACTTTGAAACACATTTCATACATCTTTGTGTGTATTTAAAGTAGTTATGGCAACAGAGTGAGGTCGGTATCTAGGAGCCAGCAGTGACGTTAGATCAACGACAATGAGCTTTCTCATGGGAACTATGCCCTGGGACACACCCTCTGTGTGAAGACGAACTAGTCCTGCCACAACAATATACATCTTTATCTATGTAGATGGAGCCCTTATACTTCTTTATCTATGTAGATCCTAGTGCATGAAATGCAACTATGCGCCTTACTTTGCTTCTTACCATTTAAGGAAACTTAATTCTAGTTCTGTCATTAACTCATGAATCACTTCAAGACATGTTCTTACAGTTAAGAGCTTGTCCTTCCAACTAGAACCTCGGGTCACATTACGTCGAGTATACAATATGGTTGTATGGAAGAACCTATGACTGAGGCATAGGAGATGCAACACATCTCTTTCTTTCTTTTAACCATGGTTACATTACTGAGACTAATGCAATGCTTCATACAAGTATGAACTTCTTTCTTACCTTATTCCATTCTGAATTACTTTAGCATCTTGTCTAGGATATTCTGAACATATTCAGAATCAAGTCAAAGAAGCATTCAACTATGATGTTTATTAAACTTACCAATCTACCTCGATAGATCTCATTGTTTAATAACTTGTTCAACTTCATCCGTATTTACCAACTGACATGTTATTAGTACTGATGACCCACAAGTATAGGGGGTGTATCGCAGTATTTTCGATAAGTAAGAGTGTCGAACCCAACGAGGAGCACAAGGTGCTGGCTAGTGGTATGGATCAGGAATTCTCTACAAATACTTAGCAAATGGATTTTTAGGGGTTTTTGATAAAGCAAGTAAACAAAGTACGAGTAAATAAAAGACAGTAAGAATAAATGCAGCAAGTGGCCCAGTCCTTTATGCAGCAAAGGACAGGCCGGTTGTATTACTTAAGATGACCAAACGTTCTCGAGGACACATGAGAAGACTGTCAAGTGCTTTCGCTTCATATAGTTGATTAATCTTCTCTAGCTTGCTAAGTGTTGTGTGGGTGAACCTGTGCTAATGTACCGACCTTCCTAGGACTAATGCATACTTGTGATTATACCCCTTGCAAACATCGGTAAGTACAAGAAAGTAATTAAGGTAGAAACCTAACCACAACTTTAAACTCTAAGACCCTTACGTCCCTTGTGCAATGGTTTCCTAAGGGGGGTTCAGGTTTCTATCACTCCGGCAACCCCTACGATTAGTAGCCAAATACACAATGCATTCCCCTAGGCCCATATAGGTGAAGTGTCATGTAGTCGATGTTCACATGACACCACTAGAAGAAGTACACCACAACTTAAATAGCAAACTATTGAATCTTTCTCAACACAACTCCACTACTAACAACATGACTTCTCCCATGTCCTCAAGAACAAAACGAACTACTCACAAGACATCATATGGATCATGATCAGAGATGGAATAATGATGTATAACAATCTGAACATAAACAATAATTCAATGGTTCACTCAATAGCATCAACTACAAAGAGTAATCAACACTGGGAAAGTTTCCCCTATGAACTAATGCAAGATTCAACCAATTGTTATAGCAATATGGAGATGGTGATGAGGGTGCTGATGGTGGTGATTATGATGGTGATGATCCCGATGAAGTCCAGCTTGATGATGGTGTTGATGGCGACGATCTTCCCTCTCCGGCAAGGAATTCCCCCGACAAAAATCTGTCTGTCGGAGAGATCTTTCTCTCTCGGTGTTTTCTGCCCCGCAGAGGCGGCGGAATCTTTCTGTGGTCGCTCCCCAAGTCTTAGGGTTTCGGGAGGATGATATACGCTAGAGGGGAGAGGCTGGAGTGGGCCAGGGTGGCCACACCAGACGCTGGCGCGGCCTAGGGCTGCCCGCGCCAGGGGGTGGTGTGGGCCCCCTGTGGCCCATCTCCACTCTGTCTTCTGGCATCCTTAGTCTTTTGGCAAAATAGGATTTTCCGTATATTTTCCCAAATTTTCTGATCTTCGTGAATTTTGCCTCCAAACAGCACCTTTTCCATCAGAATCCTGACTGCAGCGGTCCATGCTCCAAAAGTCATCAACCATGCAAAAACAAATGAAATAACATAAGTATCACCTCCCAATACGAAATATATCAATGAATAATAGTGAATTAAGACATAGAATAGTGATGCAAAATGGACGTATCAACTCCCCCCAAGCTTAGACTTTGCTTGTCCCCAAGTGAAACTGAGCTCAATAAACATGGCCTCGGCTTTATGGAGTGAAGAGTCGATAAAAGAGTACGTACAAGAAGCATCACGATCATCAAATACACAGATCATAATAGAAGACAACTCACTATTATATAACTCAACTTACAATGAGTAAAGGAAACACAATAAAGATACATAAAGTGAATAATAATTGGTAATGGCAAACTTAGCTCTTGGTCGAAGAATAGTTGATAATTTGTTGGAGTTCACAAATAGCTGGTTTTCAATGATAGCTTTCAAAGTAGTAAACATCAAGATAAGAGCAATGTACAAGACAAGGAACATAAGCAACATGATTGAATAAATCATCATATGAATGAGTGAAACACAACAACTCAAAATACTTGTTGAGATAGAAGGGAGTAGGTTTACTGACTCAACTACAAAGTAAAAGAAAGGCCCTTCACAGAGGGAAGCAGGGATTGCAAGTCTCATAAAGAGCTCCCAAAAATTATGATACTTACTAGCGTTCAGCTCTCATTGCCCCTATCATAGGCATCTTTTGGTGATTAAGGTGAAAGTGACACAACTAAGAGGATATGCTTGACAAATTATAAATTGAAGTCCCATGCCCCTTACTTATGAGTACCGAACCTCATGTTACTCAACTTCAGTCACGAGCAAGCTCTTGTCATTGTAAATACATGCGTATCATTGAGAACCGCCAACGGGGTACCCCTTGCACATGACACAGCACCTATCCCATAATCAGAATGACAAGGCAAGCAGACAGTGAGCATCTCAGCGATCTTTTTATTTGCTATTTGCATAGTTTTTTATTGAGGATGCTTCATAGAATGCTCACTATAGTTATGCTGCAAGTTTCCACCATGATTAGGCATGGCTTAGGCTAGCGGCCCAGGCGTTTCTCTAACACACATATAAACTCCATGATCTTACAAGTTCCACTTTTATTTCACACCGCCGGGATCCATAAGAAAAAGAACATGATATCAACTAGGTACAAATACCAATGAAGTGTTGAAAGCGGTCCCCATGATACATGGTTCTGCTAACTTCAACTCATAAAGCGCAAGCTGAAGGGAATATGCCCGAGAGGCAATAATAAAGTGGTTATTATATTATTCCATGTTTATGATAAATGTTTATTTTGCATGCTATAATTGTATATATCAGAAACATCAATACATGTGTGTTTAATAAACAAAAAGGGTTCCTAGTTATGCCTCTCTTATAGACTAGCTTGTTGATTAACAAGATGATCAAGGTTTCCTGATCATGGACATTGGATGTTGTTAATAACAAGGTCACAACATTAGTTGAATGATGTGATGAACATTCATCCGAAGTATAGCATTACGATCAAAGTCATTATGTTTATATTGCTATAACACTATACGAAGTAATCTTTATCCTTAGACCATGAGATCATGTTAATTGCTAACACCGGAAGAGTATCTTGATAACATCAAACGTCACACCGTAACAGGGTGACTATAAAGATGGGTTCAGTGCTACGAAGGTGTTATGTTGAAGATCATGGATCAAGAGTGGAATTTGTCAATCCCGATGACGGATAGATATACCCTGGGCCCTCTCGGTGATATCACATTGAGATAGCTTGCAAGCAAGTGATGTGATCACTAGAATGTTATATCACGGGAACGAGAAAAGAGTGCATGTCGGCAACGAGATAAAACTAGGTATGGAGATACCGATGATCGAATCTCAGACATGTAATATATCAAGAGACAAAGGGATTAAATTGCTGACGTTAAAGGTTCTCACGATCATAAGAAGCCATCGTTGAATGTGTAGGAGTCACTACGGATCTCCAGGTCCCGCTGCTGATTATTGATCGGAGAAGGGTCTTGATCATGTCTGCATTATTCGCAAACCGTAGGGTGGCACACTTAAGAGTTACCGGACACCATTTTGGAGCACATATGTTTTAGATGAAAGAATTGCAAAGCGCTGGAATTATTTCAATAGACACCGAAACTGTTTCGGGTGAAATTGCAGAAATTGGTTCTACATGTAATATTGAAATGTTGCAGGGGGTTTTATGTGAATGTTTGTTAATTAAAGTAATTAACAAAATTCTGAATAAAAAATAATAAAAGAGTTTTATTAAATGAGAGAGCATTAAATTTGGAGAAATTTAATGCATTTAAAGTGGAGACTTTAAAAGGGAATGTGAAGAGGCATTTTAATGTGGAGGGGTTACCACCACATGAATGGAGGAGGTGAAGAGACACCTCCTCCATGCGCCGGCCATGAAGGAGGGGCAACCCCCCTCCTCCTATAAAAGGCCACCCTCTCCTCACTTCTCACACACACCTCCTTGTGAAGGATCTCTCTCCCCCTCTAGAATTATTCCCCCATGGTCTCGGATTAGCGAGATACATGTTCCCGGTGGCATTTCGTTTGGAAGGAGTTGCTGCTTCCGCTGGCTCGCTAGAGCGAGGAGGTGGAGGTTGTCCGGTGGCTTGAACGTGTGTGCGAGTACGGATGCGCTGCTGAGTTGCGGCGCTCGGACTTCCTCACGATCTTGAGATCGGCAAGTGTACGACTACATCAACCACGAGTTGCTACTCGTTAACAAAACTCGTTGTCTTCGAGGGTAAGTTCTCGTTGGATGTATGTCCACCCGTTGCTTTGTACCTAGTAGATAGATCTTGGCGTGTAGTTCACATCGTAGGAAATTTTTTGTTTTCTATGCTGCGGACCCAATAGTGGTATCAGAGCCAGGTTTATGCGTAGGTGCTTTGCATGGGTAGTACACATATGTTTATATGTGAGCGATGATGATCATGTTATTGCATCTTTTATGTATTTTGGATATTGGTGGCACAGTTGGATGAAGCCGCCCGGACCAACCTTACATGTCATCGTATATGAGACCGGTTACACGACTGACATGCAACTTGTTTTGCATAAGTGGCTGGCGGGTGTCTGTCTCTCCTACTATAGTCAATATCTGATTTACAACGAGTTGCTAATAACTTGGTTATCCTCGTTGTGGTTCATGTTCGTAGGTAAGAACGGTTCTATCTCCGAAAGCCCTAAGCCACGTAAAACTTGCAATTGATAAATTAGAGGCGTCTAGTTTAGATCGTTGCTGGGCTAGTGTCTTGATATGGTATTGTTGTAAGTATATGTATGATAGATACTCTTACAACACACTCAACGTGTAAGTTCCATAGACCTTGGCCTTACAGACAAAGGAATGATAGAGATCATACCACGATGCAAATGATAGAGATCAAATGCATGGACCATATCATCTCACTTTACACACTAGATGTTAGCATCTTATACTGCTAGTTTGGCGCTTTCTGTAGCATTGTAAGATCATCCCTCATTTAGATATCAAGATAAAAATGTATTCTTCCTTAAGTATGCACCGTTTTGTGGATCGTATTTCGAGACATCACGTGATGATCGGGTGTACTCAACTCTACGCTTTCATACAAACGGGTGTAAGACAATTTTACACATGCGAATACTAAGGTTCTTACTTGGCGAGCCTAGCATGTACAGACATGGCCTCGGAACACAGACCGAAAGGTTAAGCATGAGTCATATAGTTGATATGATGCCCATATAGATGCTCGCCTTTGAATCTACATCAACCCACGTGATGATCGGACTTGGTGTAGTGGATTTGGTTCATGTAATCACCAAAAAGTCACGAGGGATGTCATTTTTGAGTGGGAGTTCATTTCTAATTTGGATTAGTCGAACCAAATTTGTCATAAATTAAATCAAAGTGAATTTGCATAGTTTGTTGTAGTCATTGGCATTCGTTTTCTACCTTATGCTTATTTTTTTATTTGAGATAATAGAACTATAGAATTCTGGATATTTACTTTACGAACTGGTATCGTATTGTTTTGAATGTCAATTTAAAGTTTATAATTCCTATTGCAAACTTTCAGCAAACTCTATTTACTCCATGAAGTTTAATAAGTAGTATTAAATCAAGAGTAATAATTCCAATGTTAGTATCTAAAGTATCATGTTTGCCTCCATGATTATTGATATTCAAAAGTTGTTTTAATATCAAGATTATATTGGAGCTGAAAATTGTTTCAGAAACCATCATGTGTGAAAGATATTGTGATATCTGAAACAATGTTTTTGGTTGCATAATGATAGAGTATAATTTAGCAAAATACATGTTCTCATATTGTATGAGAATTTGTGAAGGTTGGAGATGCTAGGCATCCGAATCTACCAAAAAGATTTTGGGAACTGATATTATACTCGTGATTCTTCCTTATAGGCTATAGTAGCTTGATCATGAAAGTTGTCATGATAAGGATGAATATAAGATGTAAGTAAAATGTTTACTACACTAATAGATTACTAAAGAATGGATTTTGGAAAGAATGCCAAACATTTGATGATGGTGATCCACTTCAAAGTGCAAGTCCAAAGGTATTAGTATTTGACTATATACAAGCTTTGTACCATGTGTCATGTTGATGACACCACTATTGATGTTGATAGATTCTTTTAAAAGAAAAGGAATTGTTGAAAGAGAATCTATAAAATATTTGGCAGAAAATAGAAGTTTGGAGATGTCCAACTTGGGTATATAGAAGATATACATGTTATGGTTGTATTCCTTGCTTATTAAACAATTTGGTTCTTAGGTATTGGATACCGGTATTGGATATCGAATTGGTTGGTATGAAGTGTCATACAGGACAACGCAATGCATGAACTGTAATGGCCTAAGTAACTAGCAAGAGAATAAGTGATAATGATCATCGAAAACAAAAAAAGTGTTATTATGCTTTTTCGTTGTCGTCAACCCTAGCCTTCATGATTTGTTTTAATAATTGTTATTTTGTTCCGGTATTACGAGAACAATGGTTGTTCAAATAATTACCGTATTCCATAAAGGATGGATGAACTTTTACAAGTCTAGTGGGAGAAATCACATCCATAAACACTATTGCTAAAATGTCGCAAGACAAATGATTGAAAGATCACTTATGAAGTGACATCGCTGTTTAAATTATATTTGAAAGAAAACATGAAGAAACTCCATGTTGATGGAATTTTAGAGTCTTTGATTTTGATCAATTGATGCATGTGAGACTTTCCTTGAGATAATTGAAACTCCGTTCATAGGCCAAAGAGGAACGGATGACTAGCTTATTGGAAATTGTGCATGCTGATGTGCATAGTCCATTATGTGTAGCCATATGCGATGGATCTTTTTGCTACATATGCTTTCTTCGAAAATTTGAGTGAATATATCTGTATATTTACTTAATGAGGAAGAAGTATGAAACATTTGAAAGTTGTTCAAAGACTTTCAAGATGAAGTGGAAAATCATTGTAACAAGAAAATAAAGAGTTTATCATTCGATCATAAAGGAAGATATTTGAGTTACATGTTTAGCAAAACACCTAAGATTTGAGGAATTGTTCCATGAATTTGGATGTCCCGATAAACCACAGGAGTATGGTATGTTCGAGAGATGAAATCAAACCATGTTTGACATGGTAAGATCAAAGGTGTCATTTATAAAACTGCCATTATGTTTTAAGGATTGAAGCTTTAGAGACTACCGCTTTTACACTGAAAAGAGCACCATCGTGATCCATTGAAATGACACCATATGAGTTATGGTTTGGGATAAAACCCGAATTGTCTTTTCTTAAATTTTGGTATGTTATGCATAAGTAAAATGTTTACAACCAAAGTCGGATAAGCACGTCTTTGTAGGTTATCCCAAAGAATTTTGTGGGAATTTCTCCATAACGCTGAGGACAAAAGAGTTTGTTACTTGGAACGTCAAGTTCCTTGAGAAGGGATTTTGCGCGAGAAGTTAAGTGGGAGGACAATAGAACTTTGATAAGGTTGTTGAACCTTATCTATATGTGCTAAGTAGCGCAACGCCGGAAAGTGTCCCGGTGGCGGCCACAATGCTCATGGCTCCCGTGATTACAAAAGGTGTGATCTCGGAGATTAGAGTTCCTATAGAACCGTGTGGGTCGGTAAGAATCAAATAGTAAGATTTGATAAGCAAGTCGTTATTGTTTTGACAATGATGAACCGACTACATGCAAAGAAGCGATGATGGGCCCTGACTCCATAAAATGACTAAAAGTCATAGAATCCGTGATAGTATCCATACACGAGAAATCAAGTTTCTGAACTTGGAAGACCCTCCGGAAAGGCGTGAAGCCTATCGGTCGTGTTTGGATCTATAAAGAAATAAGACATGGATGTTTAACATCTATGAAATAGTCGACATGTAGGAAAGAAGTTTACGACAATGTTCAAGGAGTTGACTATGACAAGATTTGATCTTTCATAGCGATATATAGTCTTGACGGATTAATATAGCAACCACTACATATAATTTGGTATATGGTAGTTGAATAAACAAAACAATGTTCTTCTAATAGAACGGCTACCTAGGACGTGTACATGACATGGTCCGAAGGGTTTTGTTAATTCAAAGGGTGCTAAAAGGACATGCAAACTTCAATAGTTGAAGTAAGTATAGCGGAGTTGGAATCTTCACCATGATGAAACTGTTAAAAGAGTTTAAATTCATCGGAGATGATGAAGATGCTTGCATTTGCAAGAAATTAAGTGGGAGTGCTGAGACATATTTCTAATACATTATGTAGAGGACATATTGTTGATTGGAAATGATGTATCTTGTATTGACACAAGTTAAGGATTTCATTAAAATAAGATTTCGATGAAAGACTTGGGCAAACCCGGAATATTTGGCATCAATATCTATTTGGATAGATTAAGGCGCAAATATGGTTGTGCCAGACATACATATATGAGATATTGAAAGGGTTCAATATGGAAACAACAAGAAAGGTTCTTGCTGCATGAAAAGGATTGTATCAAAATTCAAGTGTTTCAACACTTGGTGAGTAAAATCACATGAAGATTTTGAACGATTGTACCATGATATGTGTATATCCAGAATGTCCTATGCTCTAAATGTTATGAGCATATACCAGAATGATTCATAAGATGATCATTGGACAATAGTAACGATATTCTTATGAGCTTTGGAAGAACTAAGAATATATCATGTATAAGTGACAAATAGTTAAAGGTAGTTCATTGTAAAGTGTTACATTGATACTAGTTTTGTCACAAGATACAAATTAAATTTATCTCAATTTAGACTATGGGTGGCACAATGTAATGGAAAGGATGTTCCATGATGGATTTGGATGAGTTCCAAAGTTGAGACATTGTGACGGATACTACAACAAAAGGCTAAGTATATGACTGCTATAGTAGCAGCATAGGAGGGCATTTGTGTTAAGTAGTTTGTTTTCAAACTAGGTGTGGTTCAAAGTGGGCTAATACTATGAAGATATATTGTGTGACAAAAATATCAACATATTTTAACCCGAACGAACTAAAGGTCTCACCATAGGACCAAATTTATATAATGCCATCTCATTTGAGAATGAGTGATGCGTAGAGACGCAAAGACATGCAAATACACACGGACCTGAAACTGTCAGATCCGGAGATTATGTTAACCACTAGCAATTGCTTATATGCAACACCAGAAAGCCATAGGTGTTCAATACGCAAAGTTTTTCAAACTAGATTATTGACTCAAGTGCAAGTGGGAGACTGAAGGGCATATGCCCGAGAGGCAATAATAAAGTGGTTATTATCTTATTCCATGTTTATGATAAATGTTTATTTTGCATGCTATAATTGTATTGATCGGAAACATCAATACATGTGTGTTTAATAAACAAAAAGGGTTCCTAGTTATGCCTCTCTTATAGACTAGCTTGTTGATTAACAAGATGATCAAGGTTTCCTGATCATGGACATTGGATGTTGTTAATAACAAGGTCACAACATTAGTTGAATGATGTGATGAACATTCATCCGAAGTATAGCATTACGATCAAGTCATTATGTTTATATTGCTATAACATCATACAAAGTAGTCTTAGTCCTTAGACCATGAGATCATGTTAATTGCTAACACCAGAAGAGTATCTTGATAACATCAAACGTCACACCGTAACAGGGTGACTATAAAGGTGGGTTCAGTGCTATGAAGGTGTTATGTTGAGGCTCATGGATCAAGAGTGGGATTTGTCCATCCCGATGACGGATAGATATACTCTAGGCCCTCTCGGTGATATCACATTAAGAAAGCTTGCAAGCAAGTGATGTGATCACTAGAATGTTATATCACGGGAACGAGAAAAGAGTGCATGTCAGTAACGAGATCAAACTAGGTATTTGGATACCGATGATCGAATCTCGTACATGTATTATATCATGAGACAAAGGGATTAAATTGCTGACGTTAAAGGTTCTCACGATCATAGAAGTCATCGTTGAATATGCAGGAGTCAGTATGGATCTCCAGGTCCCGCTTCTGATTATTGATCTGAGAGGAGTCTCAATCATGTCTGCATTATTCGCGAACCGTAGGGTGACACACTTAAGGGTTGCCGGACACCATTTAGGAGCACATATGTTCCAGACAAAAGGTTTGCAAAGCGCAGAAAATGTTTCGATAGAAACCGAAATTGTTTCGGGTGAAATTGCAGAAAGTGGTTCTGCATGTGATATTGAAATGTTGCAAGGGGTTTTATGTGAATGTTTGTTAATTAAAGTAATTAACAAAATTCTTAATAAAAAATAATAAAAGAGTTTTATTAAATGAGAGAGCATTAAATTTGGAGAAATTTAATGCATTTAAAGTGGAGACTTTAAAAGGGAATGTGAAGAGGCATTTTAATGTGGAGGGGTTACCACCACATGAATGGAGGAGGTGAAGAGACACCTCCTCCATGCGCCGACCATGAAGGAGGGGCAACCCCCCTCCTCCTATAAAAGGCCACCCTCTCCTCACTTCTCACACACACCTCCTTGTGAAGGATCTCTCTCCCCCTCTAGAATTATTCCCCCATGGTCTCGGATTAGCGAGATACATGTTCCCGGTGGCATTTCGTCTGGAAGGAGTTGCTGCTTCCGCTGGCTCGCTAGAGCGAGGAGGTGGAGGTTGTCCGGTGGCTTGAACGTGTGTGCGAGTACGGATGCGCTGCTGAGTTGCGGCGCTCAGACTTCCTCACGATCTTGAGATCGGCAAGTGTACGACTACATCAACCACGAGTTGCTACTCGTTAACAAAACTCGTTGTGTTCGAGGGTAAGTTCTCGTTGGATGTATGTCCACCCGTTGCTTTGTACCTAGTAGATAGATCTTGGCGTGTAGTTCACATCATAGGAAATTTTTTGTTTTCTATGCTGCGGACCCAACACCAGCATATACGCAACAAAGAAGGACCCAATGGTTCAAGTTTATTAAATGCAAGAAGGTAAGGTGTGCCATCAAGTTCGTGAGAGCTTTAATCACCAATTTTCACATAACAAGTTTAATTTGGGAGGTAGATAAAACAAGAATTTACTTGGAATAGCAATAATGCTAATAGGTAGGTATGGTGGACACAAATGGCAAAGGTTTTGGTTTTAAGGAGTTGAAGCACGAGAAGAATTCCCTCTCAGTACGGGTTTTTGGCTAGCAAGGCTGGGTAGCAAGTATAAGAGTTGAAGGAAACAAACAAACATATAAGCGATAAAGACAAACATGCAATCTTCCTCGGAAGCACAAAAGATCTTAACTAGAGAATACTAAACTTATGAGCAAATCAAGAAAGAAAGATGATAAAATTATTTTTCTTTAAAGGTACTTTTATCTTTTATTTCAACTCTCAAAAATAGTGTGCTACTAACCGAGCCAGGTTTGCCAAAACCAACTAAATTAACTCAATGATCCCAAACTGTTACCAATACTAACAACAAGATCAATCATATAACCACGAATTGAAAACTAATATAAGCTATGCAAAAGAGTGAATGATAGAACTTCTCATTAATAATCCATAACGGCAACTCACACCAAGGGATACATATCTAACGAGAGAGGGGACACTTCCATAATGCAAACCATACTACACAATAACTCCTGTATTCATGATATGACTCTACTAAAAAGGTAAAAAGATAGAAGATAGTGATGTGATACCGTGGCACTCCCCCCAGCTTGGAATAAACCAAGGGGATGCCAAACCTGATGACGAATTACTCCTTCGGTGGTGGTGGTATCCTCTCATGTTCGTCCATCTTCCAGGGTAAGGGCTTCCCATCAACAAAGGACATCGTGGTTTCCAACTTCCTGAAACTTGCAGCAGCACTTATGCATTTAAATCTAGCCTCATACTCACAGTTTTGATTTTGAACGTCATAGAACTATGCTTCCAGTTCATTGGTTGTTTGGCGGAGTGAGAGGACTTCGTCTTTGAGTTCAACAGTCTCCTTTTGGTGCTCGGTGATGAGTTCGGAACAAATCTTATGGATGATATCCACTTCGCACTTCGCCATCTTCTTGTACCTAAAGACTTCTTGCTCTAGTGCTTCCATCCTGTCATCCAGACTTCCTTCACCTTTAGGGCCTTGAACCTCTTTAATCCGGACCTCCCCACCTTCGAGCAACAACTCCTTGGGATGAATCTTCAACTCTCTCATGTATGGGTTGATGATCTCTTCTAAGGAATCTCCCTCGGCTGATCCAGTGGAAGACACTGTGGCTACAAATCTGGGATTCTACCTGGCAAAAACAGATCGAAACAAAAACACGACGAAAACATGATATACGAACCTCGGAAGATCTGGGGGTTATATATTACGAAGTTTCATAACAAGAGGAAGGTACTGGGTGAAAACGGGTCGGTGGCGGAGTCTGAGGTGGCCTCACCACCTGGTGGCACGGCCAGGGGTGGGCCCGCGCCACAGGGTGGTGTGGGCCACCCTGGCTCTGTTTCCGTCCCTTTTTCACTTCGTAACTTCCCTTATTGATTCAAAACTGCAAAAATATAGTTGGATTGTATTTTTGCGGAACTTTTCTTACCAGAACTATTACCTATTTGAAAACAGACTCTGCAGGTCTCTGAATTTGGTCCTTGATGAATTTCTCCGGAGTTATAACTTGAAAGGCATCAACATCTTCATTTTAAGAATCTCTAGCAATATAGTTCTTGAGTCGCTGCCCATTCACTACTTGTGTAGTATATCTTTTAAAGAAGAAATTTTTATTGCTCCTGAACGGTATACTTCTTCAATAATGAAAGGTCCTTCCCATTTTGATAGTAGCTTTCCTGCAAAAAATCTAAGACGAGACCTATACAATAGAACTTTCTCACCAACATGAAATTCTCTCTTAAGTATTCGCTTGTCATGCCATCTTTTAACTTTTTCCTTGAAGAGCCTAGTATTTTCATAGGCTTCACTCCTCCATTCATCTAAAGAACTTAAGTCAAATAATCTTTTCTCACCAGCGAGCTTACAATCTCTATTTAGTTCTTTAACTGCCCAGTAAGCTTTGTGCTCTATTTCTAAGGGTAGGTGACAAGCTTTCCCATAAACCATTTTATATGGAGACATCCCCATAGGATTTTTATAAGCAGTTCTATAAGACCATAAAGCATCATTCAACTTTTTATCCCAATTTTTTCTAGATCTATTAACAGTCTTTTGCAAGATGGATTTAATTTCTCTATTTGATAACTCTACTTGCCCACTAGTTTGGGGGTGATAGGCTGAAGCAATTCTATGATTAACATCATATTTAGCAAGGGTCTTTCTAAAACCACCATGAATGAAATGAGAAACCCCATCAGTCATGAGATACCTAGGCACTCCAAACCTAGGAAAGATAACATCCTTAAGCATTTTTAGAGAGGTCTCCCCATCAACACTCTTTGTAGGAATGGCTTCTACCCACTTAGTAACATAATCAACGGCAACGAGAATATGAGTGTAGCCTTTCGAAGGAGGGAAAGGACCCATAAAGTCAAACCCCCAACAATCAAAAGGTTCAATAACTAGAGAGTAGTTCATAGGAATTTCATTGCGTCTAGAAATATTACCAACATGCTGACATTCATCACAAGATAAAAAAATTCTTGCATCTTTAAAAAGGGTAGGCCAATAGAAACCTGATTGTAGCACCTTTTGTGTAGTTCTATCTCCTGCATGATGTCCTCCATGAGCACTACCATGACATTTACGCAATATCTCCTTTTGTTCATATTCTGGAACACATCTTCGCCTAATACCATCCACTCCTTCTTTGTATAAGTGTGGGTCATCCCAAAAATAATGCCTCAAATCATAGAAGAACTTCCTTCTTTGCTGAGCTGTAAAAGTTGGAGGCAAATACTTGGAGACAATAAAGTTTGCATAATCAGTGTACCAAGGGCTCCCTCGCGAGCTTACCCCTACTGTAGCTAACTGTTCATTTGGGAAACTATCATTAACAAGCATAGGGTCAAAAGAGATGTTTTCCAATCGAGATAAATTATCAGCTACAGGGTTTTCAGGACCCTTCCTATCTACTATATTTAGATCAAACTCTTGTAAAAGCAGCACCCATCTAATAAGCGTAGGCTTAGCGTCCTTCTTAGTCATAAGGTATTTAATAGCAGCATGATCAGTATGAATGGTGACTTTTGAGTCTACAATATAGGGCCTAAACTTATCACAAGCAAAAACAACAGCTAGAAATTCCTTTTCAGTAGTAGCATAATTCCTTTGAGCAACGTCTAGAGTCTTACTAGCATAATGGATAACATTTAACTTTTTATCAATACGTTGCCCAAGGATAGCACCTACAGCAAAATCACTAGCATCATACATTATTTCAAAGGGTAAACTCCAATCAGGTGGTTGAATAATAGGGGTTGTAGTTAAAGCCTTCTTAAGAGTTTCAAAAGCTTCCTTACAATCATTATCAAAAACGAAGGGTACATCTTTTTGAAGAAGATTAGTAAAGGGTTTTGATATCCTAGAAAAGTCTTTAATAAACCTTCTATAGAAACCAGCATGACCAAGGATACTACGAATACCTTTGATGTCTCTTGGGAATGGCATCTTCTCAATTACCTCAACCTTAGCTCTATCAACTTCTATGCCTCTTTCAGAAACTTTATGCCCAAGGACAATCCCTTCATTAAGCATGAAGTGGCATTTCTCCCAATTAAGAACAAGATTAGTTTCTTCACATATGTGCAAAACTTTATTAAGGTTGTGTAGACAATTATCAAAAGAAGTTCCATAGATAGAAAAGTCATCCATGAACACTTCTACAATTTCCTCACAAAAACCATGAAAGATAGCAGACATGCACCTTTGACAAGTAGTAGGAGCATTACATCAACCAAAAGGCATACGTCCATAAGCATAAGTTCCATAAGGGCAAGTAAAAGTAGTTTTTTTCTTGATCTTGTTGTTTAACAGCAATTTGAGAGAAACCAGAATAACCATCAAGAAAAAAATGGGTCTTTTTAGACAACCTTTCCAACATTTGATCAATAAAAGGAAGCGGGTAATGATCTTTCTTAGTAACTTTATTGACTTTTCTAAAATCGATGCACATCCTATAGCCTACTACTATTCTTTGAGGAATAAGCTCATCATTATCATTAGGAACAACGGTAATACCTCCTTTTTTAGGAACACAATGAATAGGACTAACCCATTCACTATCAGCAATAGGGTAAATAATACCAGCATCAAGGAGTTTCAATACCTCATTCCTTACCACTTCCTTCATCCTAGGATTTAAACGTTGTTGCTGCTCCACCACTGGCTTCGCATCTGGTTCTATGTTGATAGAATGCTGACATATAG
Organism: Avena eriantha; assembly: GCA_910589775.1. Classification (NCBI taxonomy): domain Eukaryota; kingdom Viridiplantae; phylum Streptophyta; class Magnoliopsida; order Poales; family Poaceae; genus Avena; species Avena eriantha. Next base: position 142,264,778 of record OU342744.1, on the reverse strand, counting down.
TAGGTCAAGTCCCTTTTAAATCATCTAGAGTATAGCCCATAGCTCCTCGGTGTTTCTTCAAAACCTCCAACAACCTTTCTTCTTCCTTTCCTGAAAGTTTAGAGCTAATAATAACAGTATATATCTTTTTATCATCAATATAAGCATATTTAAGATCATCAAGGAGAGGTTTTAGATCGAAAACCGGATCCTTTTTAGGTGGCAACGTGGTACCCAAGTCTTCTACAGGCAAGTCATGCTTTAGCATCTGGGGTTGACGACGGAGGATCTCGTCAATCTCATTCCTTACTTCCATGAAGATCTCACTTTTGTGATCTTCCATAAATTCCTGCAAAGCATTGTTAGGAGCAAGAGAGATAGAAGCAAGTCGTTCAACTCTAAAATCCTCATTATGGGTTTCCTCTTCGCAAGGTTCTTTAGCAAATTTTGAAAAATTAAACTCATAAGATTCCCCATCAAACTTATTCAAGATTTTCTCCCTCTTGCAATCAATAATAGCTCCACAAGTACTCAAGAAAGGTCTACCAAAAATGATAGGATAAGTTTTACTAGCAGGTGAACCAAGTACTAGAAAATAAGCAGGATACTTGATCTTACCACAAAGAACTTCCACGTCTCGTACGATACCAATTGGAGAGATGGTCTCTCTATTAGCAAGGTGAATAACCACATCAATCTCTTCCAATTCGCAGGGACTGATTTCATGCATAATTTCTCTGTAAAGCTCATAAGGAATAACACTGGAACTATCACCAATATCACATAAACCATAATAGCAATGATCACCAATTCTAATAGAAAGCACATGAACACTAGCTTTTTTAGTTCTATTAGGATGTGAAACAATATTAGAAGCATCCTCACAAAAGACTATGTGTCCCTCTTCTATGTTTTTAGTGACAAGGTCTTTCACAATTGCTACCACCGGTTCAACGTTTATTTGTTCATCAGGTTTTACATTTCTCTTTTCACTTTTAGTGATTACATTAGTTATCATAGGATGATCCTTTACCTTATCTGGGAAGGGAATCTTCTCGATATAAGGTTCAGGTAAGATATGATCAATAATGTAACACTCAGTGCTCCTAACAGGAACACAGTCAACAATATCTTTATAAGGTGCATGGTACTTATTCCATCCCCTTTTTGGAATTTCAATATAAGAAGCAAAAGCTCTAAAGCAATTCGCAATAACTTGCAAATCAAGACCATAAGCATTACTAATATTTTGAAAGTCATCAGTTCCCATAAAAGATTCAATGCATTCATAATCATAATTTATACCTGACTTTCTACCTTTGTCATTCTCCCAAGCTTCAGCATTGTCTTGAATACAGTCCAGAAGATCCCATTTAGCTTCTTCTTCCATGCGACTGAATGATCCAGCACAAGAAGCGTCCATTAAATCCTTGTCATGTAGAGGGAGCCTTGCATAAAAGTTATTGATAATAATATTGTTGGGGAGCTCATGAATGGGAAATTTGAGCATTAGTAACTTCAATCTCCCCCAAGCTTGAGCTGTACTCTCTCCATCAAGAGGCCAAAAGTTTTATATTTGATTCCGATCTTTATGAATCTCACTAGGAGGATAAAACTTTGAATAAAAGAGAGGTACTATTTCCTCCCATTCCAGAGCTTGACCATTCTTCAGCAGCTTATACCAGTCCTCAGCTCTTCCTTTTAGTGATAATGAGAATAACTTCTTCTTAACTTGATCTGTAGTAATACCTACACACTTGAACAACCCGCATAATTCGTGTATAAAGAGCAAATGATCACCGGGATGGACAGTTCCATCTCCAACATAGTAGTTATCCATAACACGATCAATAATTCTTGTAGGCATTTTGAAAACATCATTCTCAGCAGGTGGTGGCTTATCTACTACCTTAGTAGTGGTAGTAGCATTACCAAATAAGAAACTCAGCGAATTATCCATAACGAAAATAAAGCAACTAGCAGAAGTAAACAATACTCATAGTAGAAGTTTCCTTTACCAGTTCCACTCTCTAATAGCGCTTCACTCCCCGGCAACAGCGCTAGAAAATAGTCTTGATGACCCACAAGTATAGGGGGTGTATCGCAGTATTTTCGATAAGTAAGAGTGTCGAACCCAACGAGGAGCAGAAGGTGCTGGCTAGTGGTATGGATCAGGAATTCTCTGCAAATACTTAGCAAATGGATTTTTAGGGGTTTTTGATAAAGCAAGTAAACAAAGTACGAGTAAATAAAATGCAGTAAGAATAAATGCACCAAGTGGCCCAATCCTTTATGCAACAAAGGACAAGCCGGTTGTATTACTTAAGATGACCAAACGTTCTCGAGGACACATGGGAAGACTGTCAAGTGCTTTCGCTTCATATAGTTAATTAATCTTCTCTAGCTTGCTAAGTGTTGTGTGGGTGAACCTGTGCTAATGTACCGACCTTCCTAGGACTAATACATACTAGTGATTATACCCCTTGCAAACATCCGTAAGTACAAGAAAGTAATTAAGGTAGAAACCTAACCACACCTTTAAACTCTAAGACCCTTACGTCCCTTGTGCAATGGTTTCCTAACAGGGGTTCAGGTTTCTGTCACTCCGGCAACCCCTAGGATTAGTAGCCAAATACACAATGCATTCCCCTAGGCCCATATAGGTGAAGTGTCATGTAGTCGACGTTCACATGACACCACTAGAAGAAGTACACCACAACTTAAATAACAAACTATTGAATCTTTCTCAACACAACTCCACTACTAACAACATGACTTCTCCCATGTCCTCAAGAACAAAACGAACTACTCATAAGACATCATATGGATCATGATCAGAGATGGAATAATGATGTATAACAATCTGAACATAAAAAATAATTCAACGGTTCACTCAATAGCATCAACTACAAAGAGTAATCAACACCGGGAAAGTTTCCCCTATGAACTAATGCAAGATTCAACCAATTGTTACAACAATATGGAGATGGTGATGAGGGTGCTGATGGTGATGATGATGGTGATGATGATGATGATCCCGATGAAGTCCAGCTTGATGATGGTGTTGATGGCGACGATCTTCCCTCTCCGGGAAGGAATTCCCCTGGCAGAAATCTGTCTGCCGGAGAGATCTTTCTCTCTCGGTGTTTTCCGCCCCACAGAGGCGGCAGAATCTTTCTGTGGTCGCTCCCTGAGTCTTAGGGTTTCAGGAGGATGATATACGCTAGAGAGGAGAGGCTGGAGTGGGCCAGGGTGGCCACACCACCTGCTGGCGCGGCCTAGGGCTGCCCGCGCCAGGGGGTGGTGTGGGCCCCCTGTGGCCCATCTCCACTCCGTCTTCTGGCATCCTTAGTCTTCTGGAAAAATAGGATTTTCCGTATATTTTCCCGAATTTTCTCATCTTCGCGAATTTTGCCTCCAAACAACACCTTTTCCACAGAATCCTGACTGCAGCGGTCCATGCTCCAAAAGTCATCAACCATGCAAAAACAGATGAAATAACATAAGTATCACCTCTCAATACGAAATATATCAATGAATAATAGTGAATTAAGACATAGAATAGTGATGCAAAATAGACGTATCAAGTACCAATCACATCATTCATATATGTCATCCACATATTTTAGAATAATGTCACGCTCCCACTCAAATATGGCATCCATATATGAGATCCAGGGTTTTCACTTAGCTCCTACTCAAAATATGTCTGCTACATATTAAGATTTGGCTAAGCTACTTAGCTCCCACTCAAAATATGTCTCTTACATATTAAGATTTGTCCAAGCTAATTAGCTCCCACTCAAATGCAGGTCCTCTCGATAATCTTGGACATTCCAAAATTCTTTGATTGCCATCAAACCGAGAATTCCAGTTATGAGACTTCAATATCCATATATTGGTGGTGTAAATACAATAGACTTAAGAATCGCTATATTTTTAGTCAACTCCTTGAATTTGTCCATACTTTGTGACAAATCGAGCTTTACGTCTTCATTAAGTTGCATTTCCTTCTAATGACTTTGAAGTCATGCAGAAATATCAAGTAAACCTCTTTACTTAATAAGATCAAGTAACATATTACTTTGCAATCTTAAATGTAACTTAATATAGGATTTTATGACTCCTAGACATTTATCGCACTTAGGTCCATCACTCTTCTTTATAGTTCATAGGTATGTCTTGTTCATAAACATGACAAGTGAATCAATAATATAATTCCACAAACTTACAGAATATATCGTTGAATCCTACTTTCTTTAGTAAAAGCATTCACTAAAACTTAATGATCATTATCATTAGTTTCTCCTCTATTTGTAGAGTTCGGTTTCACAAAACAAATTTCGCTGCGCCACTCAACAATCAAGAGGTAGGGTCAAATACCTTGTTTTGATCTTTTTACTTTCTTCCACCTATATCTTCATCAAGACACATCAACTTTGGACAACAACAGGTTTTCCCTTGTGGAATATGTATTCATAGTTGCCTAAGAATACATTACAAAGACTTGTTTATTGGCTACAATTTCGAATTATCGAAATCTCTAGAAACTCGAACATGCCATAACTCTTATGGTGTTGTTTCCATGAATCATTTACATGTTCCTTTGTATTTCAAACGAGTGTTTGCTTATTTCGATCTCTAACTCTAAATGATAACTATAACCCTGATAAGAGATGATATTATACCATATGTATCTAATACAACATGATTATTATATTTAGAAATTTCAATACAATTTGAATTTTCCAATTGTCATAATTTGTGAAACATCTTTCACAAGTCCTTTTATGACAAAATTAACTTAAATACTTTAGTCATGTCGATCAAATCGAAAAGACTTCTATATTCATGTTAATTCAATATCCTCCTTCACTTTGAAATATTTTGAACAATTCAAAACAGTTTCAAACTTATGTTTCATTAAGTAAATACCAATATTCACTTAAATCCACCATGAAGTATGATTTCCACCATTTGTTGAAAATACGATACATCACTATGTATAGGATTCAACATTTCTTTGCATATCACCGTTTTACTAGAATGCGGAGTTTTAGTCATTCTTCCCAACGAGGCATGGTTTTGCAAAGTCTCTAGATTAAGTATCTAAGACCCGGATCTTCATATAGAATGAAGAACATGCAATAACCACCATGACTTAAACAATAGTGTCATATCAGAATCAAAGTTTGGATATCTTTTAGCATTCTAATCCTTTATAAATGCTTTAAACTATTATCATTAACATAGTGATTAGAATAACTCATTTATAATCATAATGTGACCATAACGGTATTATTCATAAGAATAGTTGATGTCTACGCACTTCTATTCTTGTAGACAGTTGTTGGGCCTCCAAGTGCAGAGGTTTGTAGAACAGCAGCAAGTTTTCCCTTAAGTGGATTACCCAAGGTTTATCGAACTCAGGGAGGAAGTGGTCAAAGGTATCCCTCTCAAGCAACCCTGTAATCAAGATACAAGAAGTCTCTTGTGTCCCCAACAAACCCAATACACTTGTCAGGTGTATAGGTGCACTAGTTTGGTGAAGAGATAGTGAAATACAAGTGGTATGGATAATTATAAGTGGTAACAGTGCTAGAAAATAGCTTGATGGCGTGGAAGAGACTAAAGGAAAACTGAAATAAAGATGGCAGCAAGCAAACATGTAACATATCTAGTTGCAAACGGTGTTTCAATGCTTAGAAACAAGGCCTAGGGATCATACTTTCACTAGTGAACACTCCCATATAAATATCTTCTCTTCATGATACCACTCTAAACTACTCTTTGGTTGGACACTCTAATCCATAGTAGGGCTATAACAGCACTCCTCAAAGTCCGCTTTCCCCATCTAGATAACCCCACACTATCACCTTGAGCTCTAGATGGTTCCAACAAACACCACAATTTCATAGAAACATCCAACTCCAAATATAACTCATAACAAGTAATTGTAATCTCTAGACTAAGTGCCACCATGGTGTGCACGCTGTCACTTTCACACACATGGGGAGAGCAGAGATCTATTAAAGCACTTGAGTAGCAAGGTAGATCGAATTGATTACAAAGCTCATGATCACAATATGATCATGCATAGAGAGAGAGATGAACACATAGCTACCGGTAGAACCCTTAGCCTCGAGAGAGAACTACTCCCTCGTCATCATGGGAATCAGCAACGGCGATGGAGATGGTGGTGGAGATCGTTGGAGATGGCTCCGGGGGCACTTCCCCATCCCAGCAAGGTGCCGGAACAGAGACTTTCTGTCCCCCGAATCTCCCCTTCGGTGTCGGCTGCGCTGCGGAACTTTTCATGGCTGGAGGCTATTCGATTTAGGTTTTTTTGGATCGGGAGGCTTCTTATAGGCGAAGAGGCGAGGTCGATGGCCGGCCAGGGCCCCACACCATGCCCTGGGACAGCCTAGGGCTGCCCGCGCCAAGGGGTGGTGTGGCCGCCCTGTGGCCCCCCTCCGTCTCGTCTTTTGGCTCCGTGAGTCTTCCGGTAAAATATCAACTTTGGCTTTTGTCCCGTCCAATTCTGAGAATATTCATTTTCTGACTTTCCTGGAACCAAAAACAGCAGAAAACTGCCAATTGGCACTATGGCATCTTGTCAATAGGTTAGTTCCAGAAAATGCATAAAAGTATCTCCAAATGTAGACAAAACATAAGAAAGTAGATATAAAACAAGCATGAAACATAAAAAATTATAGATACGTTAGCAACGTATCAACAGTACAACTGGATTGTAACTTATTTATATGAATAATTGTCTCGCTAAAGCAAGACATACAAACAAGGATAACAAAATTATATTCAGGTTCACTATTCCAAATGATAAACCTTGAGAAAAGGGGGTGATGTCGGCCATCAACTATTTTGCTTGCTGTTATTAAGCCACATTGCCTCAATTCTAGCAATTCTTAAGCATACCATCTTGTTTTCACAAAACGGGACAAGTATCCAATACTTTTGTAAACTAGAACGAGTTTTACAAGAATTACATTTAACTTTGTATGTCTAACATATATTATTTTGACCTCCATTGCAATCAAGCCCTTATGAGAGTTCTCAACTCTAATGCAAGATCGCTAAGTGTTTCTCCAAATATTCTCTTTTCATCCATCATGGAATAAAACTCATCCAACGGCTCATACTTTATGTGACAGATCTTGCATAATACAAAATTGTAGTCCAACTCTCCATCCAATGGAGAATGGCTTATTGGATGATAATGTAGGAAACACAAACATTGCAGAGTCATCGGATTATCTTCTAATGGTTATTGTATCAAGAAGAGAAGATCACCTTTTTTGAGGATATCCCTCAGGCATGGGTATTAATCTATGAAGTTGGACCCTTTTGCTAAGTTCCACATCAAGCAAGAAATTTCCCATGGTCGCAAAGGACCTCAATGGGATAGGCCATGATCTACTAAGATATTTGCAAATAGACATGTACACTAAGTTCATAATATGAGTTCAATCCTAATTAAGCTCCCACTAAATTTTTTATCCTCTGGACGATTTTAGTGATCACATGATCCCAATCTGCTACACCACCCCCGACCGTCACGGCCGGCAATGTAGTTTCAAAGGTAGACATTTCCCAATGTCAATCACATCAACCATGTGACTCATGCTCGACATTTCGGTCTCTTGTGTTCTGAGGCCTTATCTACACATGCTAGGCTCGTCAAATCTAACTTGTATGTATTTGCTGTGCAACATGGCTTACACCCACTGTATGCGAATGAAGATATGTCTAACACCCGATCGTCATGGCCTGCCGCATAATGGATAATTTTCTTGGTGGTGCACACACAAGGGGAACACTATCATTGGAATTATTTAGGGATTATCTTATTTTCTACTATTGAGTATCTTAATACTAACACTCAATAAGATGAATAACATGTATCAACATCACATGTATATTGTGATATGATATGGTCCTTCTTCTTGCGCCTTGATCTCCATAGAGCGCTCTAGCATGATCTCCATCTTACCCCTGGTTTGACGCCAAGTCCACGAAGCCACTAGCAGGTTGTCCATCAGAATGATGGCTATTACTATACTACTTAGTAATAGAAAAGTAAACTACTTTGCCTTCGTAACAACCAATACCATATCAAATCACATGCCCTCCTGCAAAATAAAGTTAGACGCATCTACTTTATCTTTTGAAAGTTTTACATGGTTGTCAGGGCTTTCGTAATAGAACTGTTTCTAATCTACGAACTTTCTAACCACAACATGGATCCAACAACTGTCTCTACTACACCCCTTTCGAGGCCCTCCATTGTAAATGCTATATCAACTATTGAATGAGAGACAAATACCCGCTAGCCACTTATATGGAACAAGCCGTATGTCGAGTGTGGAACCAGTCTCGCGTACGAATACGCGTAAGGTCGGTCCGAGCCGCTTCATCAAACAATGCCGTAATATAAGCAAGTACACATTAGAGGGTAACAACTAAGGGATCAATGCCCGCATAATACTTGTGCGTACTGGTCGTACAACACTCTTACGCATAGATCAGCCCTGATACCACTGATGGGTTCCATAGCAGAAAACAAAAAAATTCCTACGTTGGAACTTCCTAATGCCCAAGATCTATCTATGTAGTAATGCAGTAATGACCGGAGCGTATAGAATACATACCTTGCTACGTGGGAACTTCCTAACGTCCAAGATATATCTATGTAGTAATGCAGTAACGACCGGAGCGTATAAACTACATAACTTGTAGACTGTACGCAGTTAACGTTTCCAAGGGGAACGTGGTTGAAGTAGTAGAACTCGTAGCCGAGCTCAAGGTCACGAAGCTCCTCGCATGTCACACCTTGCTCCATCTTCATTGTGCATCAGCTCTAGCTCACGACATCCAAGGTGCCCCAAGTGTGGCCTCTCGTGGTTTCGTACACATACGGTGTGCGATGACGACCTTCGACTCCTTGATCCCTGCCAGGAGTGCGAAAGTAGATCTCCGGCTTGGAATCCCTGCAGCGCAACAGCGTGCTACAGGTGCGCCGTCTCTTGCACGAACAGTCCTTTCTTGGGACTGTGCCAACACATGGAGACAACTTGTAGAGAGAGAGAGGACAGAATTCTCTAAACAAAATGTCTTAGAGAGCATCTCCAATTGTGTGTCTATTCCCACCCATGGGCATCCATTTATATAGGGGGGGAGGTGTGCCCTCCCATTTGGATTTCCCATGTGGGACTAAACAAGGGAGAGAGGGGGAAGGCACCATGGGCCTCGTGGGCCAGCTGGCCAGGGGTGGGCCCTACCCCGAGCATAGCCCAAGGCTGGCCGGTTGGGCCCATGTGGCGGCTAGGCCTTGGCCCCTTGGCCCTTCCCTCTTGCGGTTTTCTCTCATGGGCCCTTTTTCTCTAAGAAGTTTGGCCCATTAGTGGAATACCCCTTCAAATTAGATTTTAATACTATATTTAATATTAATTAACATGTAAATACCTATTAAAAATCTTATTTGACCTGAAACACCTTTTGGTTCCCTTTATATTTCCTCCGATCGACTTCGAAACTTTCCCGGAACGAATCCGGTTCTCTCACGGAACTTTTTCGGTTTCCTTTTCTCTTTCATATGGTGATTCCAACTTAAAGAGGATCTCTAGCTCATCGTACCCTTAAGTGTATTTCTCCACGGCTCGGGAATGGCACAAACATGATCTCCATCAATGATCAATAGCGGGACCGGTATGCCCATAATGACCCATGTGCATTCCATGATGATAATGTCGTTTGAACCGTAAACGTCGTTTCCCATTCCCTTTGCCACATTATACCTAGTTCGCCCGAGATTTGATCTATGCTATCTCCATACCTTCGTTCGATCTCGTTACCGATGAACTTGTTTTCTCATTCCCATCTCGTTGCATTCCGTGACCCAGTTACACGCTTGCAAGCTTCGTTAATGCAACATCACCGAGATGGCCACAAATGTATCTGTCCGTTACATGGATGGGAAAATCCTGGTCTTGATATGTACTCCTCTACACGCCCCTTTAGGAAACCTCAGTGGCACCGTTTTGATCATCCAGTCACGGAATGATACTTGATACCATCTAAGCTCCCTCCAGAACGGTGATTTGCATTATCTCACCGTCTAAGGATCAGGTTCTGAGGTTTCCTTAGTTTATCATTAATGGTGAACTTTGTAACTAGATCTCATTATGATACAACTTGTTGGGCTATTTTTCTATCACATCATTCAATTAATGACATGACCTCATTGTCAATTGGCATAAATGCCCATGATCTCGAAACCCTATATCATCCTCATGACCAATGAACTAGTTCGCTAGAGGTAACTAGAGACTTGGTTTGTTTACATACCACGCATGTATTAACGTTTCATATTAATATAGTTATAGTACAGTATGAAACCTATTATGAACATAAGATATATATCAAACAATACGCTTTATTATTTGCCTCTAGGGCATATCTCCTTCAATCATTTGCACTTTGCAGCCTACATGGATCAATTTGGTTGGAAATCACGTCGTTTGTAGCCTCCATGGTCGATCTGGTTGGAAATCCAAGGACTATGAATATCAGAGATCTAACTACCATCAATATTATCATATCCAATTTAGGAAATAATGAGATAAACAAATCCAAGTAGCATCAAATGCTACGAGACAACGAGCATCCCTAGCTCGCGGGCGACGCGGTTTGTGCTCCCTTTTCGCCTAGACAACCTCCCTCAAGCCTGGCGTGTCCCACCGCCTGCACGACGTCCTCCCGCCATGGCATGTCCAGAATCCCAGCTCGCGAGCGACGCGGCTAGAGCTCCACTTCCGCCCAGCCCACCTTTCTCGAGCGCAGTGTGGCACACAGCCTCGCCCTGGTCAGTGGCGAGCCTGGCCGAGCAGCGTAGCGGTTGAGAATCCCGTTGTGCGGGCGACACAGCTCGAGCTCCGCTGCCGCCTAGAACACCTTGCCCGAGCGCGGCGTGGCACACAGCCTCGCCCTGGTCAGTGGTAAGGCCGGTGGGCAGCAGAGCGGTGGGGTGGTGGCACGGAGCACGCGCATGATGAGTAATCGTCCAGGAGGAGGCGTGAACCATTTTTTCCACTCGCCAATGGCAACAGTGGGTAATAAGAAGTTTTGTGCGAGGGTAAAATCGTCCGGAAAAAGGCTGGTTGACAGAAGCGATCCTTCCTTTATTATTAGGTATAGATATTATTGATACATATAACCTGAAATGGTAAAAAATTGTACTATCTACAATGAAGTTAAAAAGTGTGACTGAATAGATGTAATTTTTTGACAATAAGTAAGAATATCTATTATTAAGCACTATAAGAGAAGGCACACACGTTTTTTCCATTTGGATGTTTTCAATGAATCATTTATGCGACATATTATATCTAAAGGAAGACTCCAATCACTGCATTTTACATGACTCACATCCACTACTACTCCTCTCTTGATACACATGTTTACTAACTATGTTACAAATGTTCATCTCATAAACATTGTCTCCGGCCCATTCTCTACAAGCCACATCATGCCGTACCCCATGGCATACTATTATTTTGATCAATTTAACATAAAGGTTTGAATTTCCCAACCATTATTCATCGTACTATCGTATGCATCTCGTTGACGGCGGAGCGGAAGTAAACTATGTGGTCATTATGATTTTATGACTTTACTGGGTCTTTGGACAGTTTTAGCACCACAACAAGGCTCATCTTTATGCTTTGTGGTGCATCAAGTTGTGGTCTTGATATTTCATTTGAGCACCCCGACGATGACACAATTGTATGTTTTGTTACACTCAATCGATTTTTTTCCTTGGTAGTAATTAATTGTAACTTAATATTTGAAGTTTTTTGGAACTCGTTAAATTTTAGTAGTTAGTCAATGTTGACGATAGGGACATTTCATACAAAGGTTAATTACTATAAATATGGTATATTATATATGCAATATTCTTGTTCCTCTCACAGAAAATATAAGGTGTATGTATGTGCTTCTCGTAGTATAATTTCTCTTGTCAAAAGCTTAATAACTGTAATGTAAATTGTCTCCACGTAAATAGATTCTAACATGGGAACATATAAATACCTTTGTTCCACACTACATAGCCCATAACAAGTGTTGAGTCCATATGATTGCATTTGAAAACTATAACTAATCTCCAACACATTGTAATTGTACCCAGGAAAATTGGGTGGTGTAGACATTTAGCCTATGTGAACAAATGGGGTGGCCTTCCAATTCAGTACCGCTCATATCCTAATAGCGACCTTTCCAATTTCCACAACTAACAATTTTAGAAGTTTCACCACTTACATAAATCTTTTTCATATCCCCTGCCAAGATTCCTGGTTACAACATCACCCATTAGATTCTATTATTTTGATGTGCTTAACATTGTATATTACAAATTTCCTTACTATCTTAACGTACACTTCTCGCTCAACATAAGTTAGGATCCCAAGCATCTCACCATCAACATCACAGATAAATATGTGGTCGTTTTGAACTTTGTACTTTGGTTGCAGCTTTGGAGTGCCCTAGCACCATGCAGAGAATTAGAATCACTTGATACATGATGCATGGGCATTGTTTGTTTCATGATATACTCATGAACCAGACATTCATGAAACATTATGATTTTTTGTAAGTTCCAATAATAGAATTATTTTCTTAGAACTTAATTAGTATTTCATCTAATGTTATTTATTTTTGGAACTCATTAAACGATGGTACACGTAAAGCTAGTACTTAGTTAATGTGAGTGATATGGGCTTCTCTCACGCCAAAGTTTACACACATCTTTTAAATGTCGTATATTATAGTCGTCAATTTCAATTACTTTCACCTACTTTAATTTCTACTGTAATTGTTCTTGTCAAAAGTTTAATTCATGAATGTATTGATTGCTTTTTTCTATGTTGACAGGCCCGTGCGTTTCGTGTATGATTGTATTTCAACGTTTGTATATGTACACAATAAATCTTTACTAGTATAACGAGGACACAACATTTTACCAATTTTATATCTGTGAAATAAACTTTGTATCGCGTTCACACTTGCCCCGTTGTACAACATTGAATCTCAAAATTTCCCTACCATTTTGCCTTCTACTCCGCTCACTCAACGTGAGTTAGTCTCCTATGCATCTCATTGTAGGCAACATATATGAACTCCATATACTTGGATTACATCTCTTAGGTGCGCAGTAGAGTGAGCTTGAAAATCTCCAGATATGGGTTGCATATCATTGCACTAGACGTTCACAAAGTTGTAGGTTTTCTTAAGACCCGGACAAAGAATTTGCCCGTTGATGCTAATTAATATTTCATTTAATGTTACCACCATTTTTTGGAGATCATTAAATGTGAATGATATGGCTTATCATACTACCAAAGTTTAATTGTAGTAAATATGGTGTATTATAGGCATTCTATTCCAATTTCTCTCACAAAAAAAGAGTTTGCACGCGCTTGGTATAATATTTTTCTTGACAAAATCTTAACCGTTGAAACCTAAAAGTGATTGATGCAAACTATTTCTAACACTTGAACATGTTCATTGCTTTGTTCTGCATTATGATCCATATATCATGTGTTATGAGACTTATATATGCACGTAGTTGATATCCATGGTTAAAATCTAGACCCATCGTGACTGGGCGGTGCAGAGTTTTTAGCTATATGGATGCACGTGAAAGATTTATCATCTCTTCTTTTAATAATATAATAATAGTAAGTAGATTACTCGATAGTTGATAAATTTTGAGTTCATAAAAATATAGCAACGGAAATATGGGTTGGGAATAGGATTATCAGAAATATACGTAAAATTGTTGGTTCCGACCCATTGAGCTTGCACACATTATTCCATGTTAAAAAGAGGAAATGCATGGCTTCAAGTTCTTGAATCATATCTAAAAAAAAGTTCTTGAATCGTGCCATCTTTACTGTGCCAATCAGTGTAGTAGTATTAGGATCTCTTGATATGTATGCTCTCCGTCAAGCTGGACACCACAAATGGGTCACATTAATTAGCTTGTTTCTCTTACCTTCCATATCATTAGCCATTTGCTACTCTGAATTAATTAGTCAGAAAACTATCATTAGGCACTCATAAGGTGCATTACTACTTGGTTTCATATGCTAAACAATAGCAATAAATGAACTTTTATGAGGTTCCTTGTATTCATAGCCATTAACTATCCGAAACTCCTTTAAAAGCGCGTACCCAGGCCTATCCTGTACAACACACAGATCTCCAACTATCTTGTAGCTAGTCTCACCCAGTTTAGGCTCATCATAGCATAGCAAGATCATGGCCTCTGGCTGCAATGGATCAAGGAGATGGGACGTGGTCCCAGTGATTCCTGGCCCGATCTACCATTGCTCCTACTGCCCCAGAACTTTCACAAACCTCCATGCTCGTGGTGGCCACATGACAAAGCACCGTCGAGAGGTTTTAGAGGCTAGGAGGAAGCACGAGGAATATATGAGAAAAAGGATTGAGGACTTCACCATGGATCCACTACCACCCAATAGGGCTTTCTGGAGAAGGTATTACAGGGGCCAGGAAAGGCTCATACTTTTTCCTATACTTGAGTACAGGGATTTAGTTGATGTTAATGGTGGACCTAGCCATGACCCCATGCTATCTGAGAGCATGGAAACCAAGGATAAGGAGAAACGAGGGAAGCTGCAGATCCAGAGCATTGATCTTACCTTGAAGATGTGGTTTGCTTAGGCACTAGGATCTGGCTGATATTTCAGTGAGGATCTATGTGCCCATTTCACTCTTACCATGAAGCATCAGATCTATCCTTTAGTTAAAATATATTTTTAAATCCATTGTTACAATATTTTGTGCCCGGCACTCTTATTTTCAAATCCATTCCTTAGTTAAAATATTTTATTGTTATTCTTATTGTGCCCGGCTTGTAAGATCAACTCTTATGTTTCAGTTATATAAAACAAACCATATTATGGATGCTTGTTCTCGAATTTGTGATGTAGACCCTGAGTCCCCTTACCGCCAAGCTGTGGATTAGTTTTGCAGCACAGATCTGAGCTATGTATTAGTTAACAGGGTCTGTTGTTGCTCGATCTTATAGTGTTTGTATGATCAAGAATTGTGTTTTAGCTATATGAAACAAATCATATAAATCGATTTGATGGATCTAGATGCTATCAGACTTTTTTCTGATTTATAATTCAGTTATATATTTTTTGGTATGACAACGAATTATTCTTTGAGTATATTGACACCAATAGAAAATTGTGTTGAGGTTGTAAAAGTTGTCAGTATGCCGAATTGTGGGAGTTCTTAAATTTTGCATGGTTCTAGTTTCTCCTTTATTTGGCACTTGCTTTTTTTGGAGGATATTTAAATAGTGCAATTACTTTTAGATAAGAAACGTGATTATTATGCTTTCATGACAAACCTGGACCAAAAGTTAAGAACTTGAGGTTGCATTTTCAAGTCTGACATGTTAACCTTATGAATAAATTTTATAATTCAATCACGTACTGTTCACATTTACTCTAGGGAATGATGCTTCGATTTCCAATAGTTGTTTTTCTGCCACAGATCCATAGCACCAATGATTTTTGTTTTTTGAAACCGAGGACAAAATCTTTATTGGCCTATCTCGTTAATTAAGAAGAAGGTTGCCCGGTTAATATAATTAGCAGGAAACAGGCTAAAATTGATACAACCTGGGCCTAGCCGCACAACACCAAACTGTTAGAGTATATTTGTGTATTGTAGTTTCCCCATATGTTAGGGGGCTTCCTGTATATTTGCACCTGTACATGTACTATATATTCTGGCCTTTGGCCCTCTGGTAATACAAGAGATCTATTACCCTAACATGGTATCAGAGCCGTAAGGCCTTTTTTCCGCCGCCGCCGCCGCCCGCCCGCCCCGGCTCCCTGCCGCCGCGCCCGGCCGCCGCCGCCGACCTCACCGCCGCCGCGCCGCCGGCCGCCGCCCCCGGCCGCCGCCTCCTCTCCCGCCGCCGGCCCCGCCGCCGCCGTGGTCGTCGCCCTCCAGCTACCGCCCCGCCCTCCAGATCCGATCCCGGCGGATTCGTCAGATCTGATTCGATCTGGTTAGAAAAAAAAGTCTTCCTCCTCAGGCTATGTTGCGATTCCTCGCTGCCCGGTGATTTTTGATGGCGCGAACTATCCTGATTTCGCTGCCTTTATGCGCGTTCATATGCACGGTCTTCGCCTTTGGGGTGTGCTTTCCGGTGAGGTCTCCTGTCCACCGCGCCCCGTTGTGCCTCTAGTGCCTCGTGCACCGACGCCCGTTGTCCTTGCCCCCGATGCTACTCAGGCGGTCAAGGATGCAGCCCAGAGTGCTGATGATTCTGCTCGGGCTAATTATGAGCGCCAGGTCCAGGAGCATTCTACTGCTACTACTACCTACCGGCTGGATCTGGCTGACTACACTCAGTGGATCGATGAGGATGCTCGTGCTGCTGCTGTTCTCATTTCCAGTGTTCTCCCTCAGTATGCTGCTGAGTTTATGGGTCTTCCCACTGCTGCTGCTCAGTGGGCTTTTCTTCATCAGCGCTGTCAGCCGTCTGGAGATGCTCTCTATCTGTTTGTGGTTCGTCAGGAGCATGATCTTAAGCAGGGTGATTCTACTATTGATGATTTCTACACTCAGAGTGCTGCTATTTGGCGTCAGCTTGACTCTCTTCATACAGCGGTGTGTAACACCTATCCCTGTTGTCTGATTGTGCACGCGGATCTGGAGTTTCAGCGCGTCTTTGAGTTCTTGTCCCGGCTCCGCAAGGAGTTTGAGCCGCGCCGTGCCCAACTGCTTGCCCGTGGTCGTGTTCCGCTCTCTGAGGTACTGGCTGAGCTTCGTGCAGAGGAGACTCGTCTTCGTGGTGCTGGTCTTCTTGAGGTTCCTTCTGTTCTTGCTGCTCATGGTCCCCCTGTGCCGCTGGTTTCGTCGCGGTCTCTCGCGCCGCCGCTACTCTCTGCTCCACCGGCCCAGGGTCCGCGTCAGTCTCAGCAGCCTCGTGGTTCTCGTCCTCCCTGTGCCCACTATGGCAAGCCTGGTCACGATATCTCTGGTTGCTGGACGAGGGATCCACGCTTACGTCAGCAGCATCTTGCTCGTCACCAGTCTGGTTCTTCAGGATCTTCTACTGTTGCCTCTGGACCTCCTACTGGTGCTTCTGGACCTCCTGCTGGTGCTCTGTCTGATCAGGACATTATTCGTGGTCTTCGTAGTCTGCTCACTGCTACAGGCTCCTCCTCGTCGGGTACTGCTGGTTCTGTGGCTAGTTCTTCTAGCACTGCGCGACCATCATCTTCTACATAGTCAGGTACGTCATCCCCGTGGTATTTGGATTCTGGAGCTTCTTTGCATATGACTTCTGCATCTTCTATCCTTTCTGCTCTTCGCTCTCTTATTTCTCCTGTCCGTGTTATTACGGCTGATGGTACCTCTCTTCCTGTTTCCAGTCGAGGCACCCTCTCTACTTCTTCCTTCTCTATTCCTGATGTTTCTCATGTTCCCAGCCTTAAGATGAACCTCTTTTCTGCTAGTCAGCTTACTGATTCTGGTTGTCGTGTCATTCTTGATGCTGATTCTTGTGCTGTTCAGGACCATCGTACATAGGCTTTGGTTGGAGCTGGCCCTCGCAGCATTGAGTCTTCGGGGCTATGGGAGTTAGACTGGCTTCGCGTTCCTTCCGCTGACACTTCTTCTGCCACTTCTCCTGCGGTTGCTGCTTCTGTCACTGGCTCGTTCCAGCAGTGGCATCATCGGCTGGGTCATTTTTGTGGCTCCCGTTTATCATCCTTAGTTCATCGTGATCTTCTAGGGCTTGTCTCAGGAGATGTGTCATCGCTACATTCGTGTCAGGGTTGTAGGTTAGGTAAACAGATTCAGCTTCCCTATCCTACTAGTGTGTCTGTATCTCAGCGACCTTTTGATTTAGTTCATTCATATGTGTGGGGTCTAGCTCCCTTTGCTTCAAAAGGGGGCCACCGATACTATATTTTGTTTATTGATGATTTCTCCCGGTATACATGGTTATTTTTTATGCGCTCTCGCAGCGAGGTGCTTGCTATTTATCAGCGCTTTGTGGCCATGGTTCGTACTCAGTATTCCACGCCTATTCGTGTTTTTCGTGCTGATTCTGCAGGAGAGTATATCTCTCAGCACCTGCATGTCATCCTTGCTGAGCAGGGCACCCTTGCTCAGTTCTCGTGTCCCGGCGTCCATGCTCCAAATGGTGTCGCCGAGCGTAAGCATCGTCATATTCTTGAGACTACCCGCGCTATGATGATTGCTTCCTCTCTTCCGCCGCATTTCTGGGCTGAGGCTGTCGCTACGTCGACTTACCTCATTAATATCCAGCCTTCAGCTTCTCTTCAGGGTGGCATTCCTCTCGAGCGTCTCTCTGGCTCCTGTCCAGACTACTCGGCTCTTCGTCTATTTGGCTGCGTTTGCTATGTCCTTCTCCCTCCTCGTGAACGCACCAAATTAACCGCTCAGTCTGTTGAGTGTGTTTTTCTTGGCTACAGTGATGAGCATAAGGGCTATCGCTGTTGGGACCCCGTTGGTCGTCGTATGCCATCTCTCGTGATGTCACGTTTGATGAGACGCGTCCTTTCTATCCTCGCCCCACCTCTGGTACTTACCCAACGGATGATCTCTCTTTTCTTCTTTTTCCTGATACACCTTCCGCTGTCTCTTCTCCTCCACCTCCTCCTTCTGTTGCGCCTCCTTTGTCTTCGGCGCCATCCTCTCCTCCGTCTAGTTCCCCTAGTTCTCCTCGGTCTCCAGCTTCGGATCCTTCCTCCGTGCCTCCTTCTTCCTCCTCTTCTAATGAGTCATCTTCCGCGGATGAGCTTCCTTCCTCACGACCTGTTTGTCAGCGTCGTGCTCCAGGCCGTTACTCCCCTAGTCAGTATGGTCTCTCTGTAGTTTCCGAGCCGACTTCTTATCGGGATGCTGCGTGTCATCCTGAATGGCAGCTTGCCATGGCTGAGGAGATTGCTGCGCTTGAGCGCACAGGCACCTGGGATCTTGTCTCTCCCCCTTCTGGTGTTCGTCCTATCACATGTAAGTGGGTCTATAAAATTAAGACCCGCTCTGATGGATCTCTTGAGCGCTATAAAGCGCGTCTTGTGGCTCGTGGTTTTCAGCAGGAACATGGTCGTGACTATGATGAGACTTTTGCTCCTGTGGCACATATGACCACTGTGCGTACTCTTCTTGCTGTTGCTTCTGTCCGACGCTGGTCTGTGTCCCAGCTTGATGTTCAGAATGCTTTTCTTAATGGCAAGTTGAGTGAGGAGGTTTATATGCAGCCTCCTCCTGGGTATTCTGTTCCCGATGGGATGGTTTGTCGTCTTCGACGTTCTCTTTATGGCCTGAAACAGGCCCCTCGTGCCTGGTTTGAGCGCTTTGCCTCTGTGGTGACTGTTGCTGGTTTCTCTCCTAGTTCTCATGATCCAGCGCTTTTTGTTCACACTTCTCCTCGTGGACGCACTCTTCTCCTTCTCTATGTTGATGATATGATCATTACTGGTGATGATCCTGAGTATATTGCCTTTGTCAAGGCTCGTCTTCGTGATCAGTTTCTTATGACTGATCTTGGTCCTCTTCGCTATTTTCTTGGGATTGAGGTTTCATCCACTTTTGATGGGTTTTCTATCTCTCAGGAAAAGTATATTCAGGATCTTCTTGCTCGGGCTGCTCTTGCGGATGAGCGCACCATTGAGACTCCTATGGAGCTTCATGTTAAGCTTCGTCCTACGGATGGTGATCCTCTTCCCGATCCCACTCGTTATCGCCATCTTGTTGGGAGTCTCGTTTATCTTGCTGTCACCCGTCCTGATATCTCTTATCCTGTTCATATTCTGAGCCAGTTTGTCTCAGCTCCTACCACTGTTCACTACGGTCATCTCCTCCGTGTCCTTCGTTATCTTCGTGGCACGATTACTCGTCGCCTTTTCTTCCCTCGTTCTAGCTCTCTCCAGCTCCAGTGCTACTCGGATGCTATGTGGGCGAATGATCCTACGGATCGTCGTTCACTTTCTGCTTACTGTGTGTTTCTTGGTGGTTCGCTTGTTGCTTGGAAGACGAAGAAACAGGTAGCGGTTTCCCGTTCGAGTGTTGAGGCTGAGTTGCGGGTTATGGCTTCGGTGACTGCTGAGGTGACCTGGTTACGGTGGTTGCTTGCAGATTTTGGGGTCTCTGTTACGACACCCACTCCACTTTTGTCAGACAGTACAGGTGCTATCAGTATTGCACGTGATCCGGTCAAGCATGAGCTGACCAAGCATATTGGTGTTGATGCTTTTTATACACGTGCTCAGGTGCAGGATCAGGTTGTTGCGCTCCATTATGTGCCTTCAGACTTGCAGTTGGCAGATTTCTTTACAAAGGCACAAACCCGCGCTCAGCATGATTTCTTACTCTCCAAACTCAGTGTTGTGGATCCACCATGAGTTTGAGGGGGGGGTGTTAGAGTATATTTGTGTACTGTAGTTTCCCCATATGTTAGGGGACTTCCTGTATATTTGCACATGTACATGTACTATATATTCTGGCCTTTGGCCCTCTGGTAATACAAGAGATCTATTACCCTAACACAAACCACATCGCACAACCATGGCCAAGATCAAACACCACTCCACTCCACTGAAAACAGTCAGCCTGCGACCAAAGCCGCAGAGAAAACACCAGCTACGGGAAGAGCAAACACGGGACACTCATACAAAGGTGAAGAAGCCGACCCTCAAGAAGAGTTGCGCCACCATGGCGCCGACCCGCCAACCTCATCGCCCACCCAACATGAGGTCGACACAAACACACCACCTTTCAGGGCCACAGCTCCGACATAAGGGCACGTACAATGGTTTTATCTTAGCAATAACACATAGGATGATTGCTGAGTTGGAGGAGAGAAGAGCAAAAAAAAAGACCTATGTCTTATCTTAGCCAAGAGATGATCTCTTAGCACGATATGTCTCACCACGTATTTAGGGATATCTGTCGCTGAAGATAAGACTAAAAAATGATCCATTGTACATAATATTTTATCGTCATATCAAGATTACGTGTCATGATGAAGATAAGACTGTCTTATCAACCATTGCACATGCCCTAATAGCACTCACTCTCGATCTGCAACGCCGCACGATGTGGATGCCCGCACCCCAAGCTACACAAGGCAACCACGGAACCACCTGCAGACCACGGCCGCGCACCACATCCAGGCCGCTGCCCCGACATACCCTATAACCGTCCACCATGGGACGCGTCGACTGAGCCGACAACCCTGCAACCCCTACCGCTCAGAGTTGCGATGTGACAAGCACCACGATCTGAGGCCACGGCACCTCGACGCACACAAACCATCCCAGAGCCATTGCTCCGACGTCCACCATTCCTATCGACCGAGGAAAACCATGCAAGAGCCACAAGCAGGCTCTCCAAAGCGACGCCTCCGAGCAGTAGCAGACCCGGGATGATTTTAAAGCCCGGACAAACAGTAAACTTGAAGGCCAAACATTCATTTTTTTTGTCAAATTTCATTCGAAATAGCTTATGCCGGACGGCCAGAAGCCCGGGCGCTTGCCCGGGCTAGAGGGGCGCTACGTCCGCCACTGCCTCTGAGGAGGTTACGACACAGCCGCCGCCTCCGCCGCCCACTCTAGAAAAACCAAAGGTAGGTTTTCATCCGAGAGCCCAAGTCCCTCTCAAAAGGAGAGAAAACAAAGCTCCATGGTGACGCCTTCAAGGAGGAAGACGACCCTCGTGGGCGCCGTTGCCGGACCTGACCAAAGTCAGGGCAATGCTTTCTCCGGAGCTCCTCCTCACCAACGAGCTTCCCAAGGGATAGGGGCTTGCAGATCTGGGGCACCCGAGGATGCTCAAATGACCTCGCAACAGGCCTCCGTTGCCTCCAGCCAAACACCACCTTAGGACACCCATTGCAGCACCTCAAGCCAAGACCGATATCAAAGCATGCCAGGATCTGCCTCCCTAACCAACCAGACATTACGGTACTGTGTTGGCCAGGAGAAGCCTCTCTCCCCGGTTTGGCGTGGGCAGCATTCCTGGGCTCGGATTCAGATCAGTAGGTGATGAACCTAGGCTTGGAAAACGTTGCATTTTATTGTCCAACCTGCTGCTTCCATTTCTTCTTTTATTTTCCACTAATCAGGCCATCAGGGGCATCGATGAGATGACAGTCGATCCCTGATGATAGTGCAGATGTCCCGGATGTGATCGGGGTGATCAAAACAATGCTTAGGATGTTTCTCCTTCGACGTGCAGATGTCCCGTAATGCTCGTTTGCTGGCGGCAAGGTTGAATCCGGGTTGATACTCATGGTCTAGCTTTTTTTACTGGATCAAGGTGCGTGGAAGTACGCATGTTGTATCCTTGTTATGGTGTTGGCTTGAAGCTTCATTTCAAGGGTGTGAGAACCCCGTGGCGGCTGACCTCTTGGTTAGACTCGGCAACATCGGCGTACTGGTGACCATTCCTTTTTTAAGATGTTTTCTCTTAATTAGTACCATGTTCTTTGTTAGGCGCTATAGCTATGCCACTGGATACTGTTCACTGCCCGGTCTTTTGTGTAGTTTGGAGATGTCTACTATCGTGAGACTTGGTCTCAGGCCTTCTCTTCTTTTCTTGGAAGATAATTAGATTGGTCTTGATTTTTTCGAAAATGGAGGTTGAAATCTGCATCAAAATGATGCACACAGTATTTAACAAATACGAGATCAATACAAAGATCAACCGGAAGCAACCATTGTAGCGACAATTGCCACTACACCTACAAAATTGATGAACGAGTGGTCATGTGAGGGCCATGTGCCCAGACCTCACACCTATACACATGATCTAAAAACCGAAAGCCTCACCAAGAAACCCACCAACAAGCCAAGAGCACAATCAGGACCCTTGCTTCGGTGTCCCCCCCCCCCCCCCCTATACAAAGAATTCAGCCAGTTAGCGGGTTTCGGGTGCGTGCTCGGGTGAAGACCGGGTGAAGATCGAGTCCGTACTTACTAGCTCCTATGTAAGATCGGCATACCGCATACGAGATCAGGCGGGGAATCATACGACCGGGTGGAGGTGTTAAACATAGTATATAAGACCTAGGCTGACACGGCTAGGCAACCTAGACCGACACGCCTAGGCTAGGCATTGTAAATTTCTTGTACTGTTTTGAGGTGTATATATACGCAGCACGGACCGGTGCTTGGTATTTTTTATAGGAGGTAGAGCAGATTTTTATAGAAGATTGTTATGCCCCAAGACATGCTCTCGGCAATGGATCAAGACACTGGCTTCACCTCGTCCGTACACCTCGCTAGCCATGGCCATGATGATATGCGATCTCGCCATCTCGCTCAGATCAATAATCTTCTACTCCACTTACTAATAATCCACTTACTTGAAGATCTAATCTGCACATAACTGGCCATATACGTGTATTGAAAGAAAAACTGCCTGGGCAAAATACGTGTATTGAAAGAAAAACTGCTCTACCTTCACCAGGTCGTACGATCCCGCCAGATCTCCTAAATGATACTACCTAGTACGGACTCGATCTCCGCCCGGTCTTCACCCGAGCACACACCCGAAACCCGCTAACCGGCTGAATTCTTTGTCTAGGGGGGAGGGGGGGAGGGGGGGGGGGACACCGAAGCAATACTCCACAATCACTCCAACGGACTCTCAGCGTGCACCACGTGTGCATCCTCCAGAAGTCGTCACCGCCGTATTCCGTGAACCCATCTTTAGGACAGGGATCAACGCAATAACCTTTCCAGGCCTTCCGTCGATGTCACCACAATGCCAGGCAGTGCCGCCGTCATGCGCGCGTGCATCGTCATGCTATCGCCGCCGAGACCCGCCTTTATTGACGCGGTAAAATCCACGCTGCTCCACCTTCTGATCAATCGAGCCGACACATGCTCCAAAATGATGGCCCAAGAGAGAGCACGGCGTCGAGCGCCATCATCGTTCGATCTGGGAGACCGAGATCTAGGGTTTACTCCGAAGCAGCCCGAACGAAGCTACGAGACCCGCAATGACGCTGCCTTTGATAAGGTGATGACGCTCAGAGGCGCCACCATAGTCCGCCAAGACCGGAATTGAGGATCAGTTTTCACTGGTAGTCACGTCGCTCCAAGCTCACATTGGACGAATTAGGCTACATATCCTAGTAAAGAGAGGGGACCCTATGGCTCACCAAAGCCGTGAATTGCGCCCTTTGCAGACAACACATAGAAGGGTCATCCTAGTAGAGACAGGGGAGGGGACCCTAGGGAGAGACATGATGGTTGCTCTCACTGTTACCCAGTGCCGCCAAGCGCCGATGCTCACCGTTCCCCCGCCACTAACAGAGGAAAGGGAGGATGGGAGACGGAGAAGAGAGAGGAGAGGGCATTGAGAGAGATAGAAAGGAGAGGACGGATCGAACTTTCTTCATTATTCCCCATCACCTCTGTGTCGCTACCGCCTCCAACAACTGCTCTGCCGCTGCCACGGGAGAGAGACGCGAGGAGATGCGGCTCAGGAGAAAGAGATAAGATGGGCGAGAGGAATGTCGTTGCATTGGCCCTCGCGCACCGTCTGCCAGCTCCAAAGCATGCGCAAAGGTCACCGCTAGACCACAAGAAGTGACATAAACTGGCAGAGGCCCACAGCCAGCCACAATACGCACGGCAGATGGCCTCAGAAGAGGCGCTGCTCACCAGGCTTAAACCTTTAGTTAATTGCATACTGTTGATTTTGTCGGTTAATATGCAGCTTATTAGGTTTGTCTCAATCAATGAATCAAGTAATTAACAACAATATGGATTAAATATTGCTATGGTTTTCTTGGTCTGGTGATTCCAAACTGAATCCCAGAAATTATAGAAGCTGAGTGCTGATTTTATGATTGATAAAATCACTACTACACATCACTCAAATAGATTCAACAAGGCCGGTCAAAATGGGAGTAGTACCACCACACCCAAGCATGAACCCATGGCACGTAAGTTAGACTATGGTTTTCACCACACAACCCGCATCATCAGAAACGGGACGATGCCCCGAGGATACTCACCGGTGTGCAGGGTCAATCAACAACCGCTCTTCTTGTTGTCATCAGAGGAGAGCAACAGTAGGTCGAGCTCGAGATCGGACTGGAGCAGTCATTCCCATCGGAGGAGAGGAGCAGCAGGTTGCCATCGGAGGAGACCAACCAGCTCTTCCACGTATCTACAGCGGCAGACTAGTACTTGTCCTTCGCCCGGTCTGGGGGGGGGTTTCGCCTGCATGCCTAGAAGCGAGCATCGTCGTCGCAAAAAGCTGTTCCCTTGTCCCGCCGGGCGGAGGCAGGGCCAGTCCGGAGATATCGAGGGGCCTGGGCGAAGCTAGAATGTGGGGCCCCGATAATCTGAAGACTCGAATAATTATCATATGTATATATATACTCCCTCCATTCTAGTGAATAAGACCTAGTATATCTTTTTTGGCCAAACTTTATATGGTTTGACTTTTGAAAAAAAGACTTATTCATTGGAACAGAGGTAGTATGAAGTATTACCATTTACCAATAAACAGTTAAGGTGCATCGAAAAGCATTATGCATATTAGCAAATTTGCACATATCTGCTATTGTGAATAATCACAATAGATATAAGGGGAAAAAAGTTCTACGGCAGTACAAACACCACTTTACTGTCAAAAAATCATAAACACACAAATACCTAACAAATGAAAACATGTGAATTCAAAGCAAAGATGGGACCTGTTCTCGGACGCATCACAACAAGCTTGGTGATCACCCTGGAGGGCTCGGACATCCTCATCTTCCAATAACTCTGATCGCTAGTGAAGAACAAGGTCTGGAAAACAATGTTCAATCTGAAGGTGAGCACGGAAGAGACTTGGGAATAGACGCCTCACGGAGAAATCGCTCTGCAAATGGTAGCCTGGCACGATGCCGCGTCTCCAATTCTCAGACCGTCGCAGTTGAGAATTGGAAGCCCCCAACGATCTAGTGATTTTTCTTCCAGTGGATCCCGATCTGGCGATCTATCTCTTGACATGAGTGTGCGCACGAGGATGCCTCTTCGCTTCGTGCTTGCATCCACGTCTACTTAGCGCAGAGGACAACTCCTAGGGCCCCCTTCGTATCTGGTGCCCGGGGAAGCCGCCCCTCTGGCCCTGCCCTAGGGCGCTTGATGCCGGTGTAGATGACAGGGCGGCAGCGGACTGGTTGTGGTGGGTGTAGAGAAGGAGGAGGCGGCGGAGTGGCTGTGGTGGGCGGTGAGGAGGAGGAGGAGGAGGAGGCGATGATGCTGGGACGAAGGACATGGAGAAGAGCCGCAAGAGAAAGCGGAGAGATCAAAATCACTCCCCCGGTCAAAGTGTCGGAGGAGACCGGAAAACAATTCCCCACCCCACGTACACCTGCCTCACGTAGCGACGTAGACCATCTTAGACCCACGACCAGCTGCACTATGCACGGCAAGTGGCCTGAAAATAGCCACGGATTACCACGCGCTAGGGGCAGTTGTCGGCCTTTGACCGACAGGGACCCACGCGCCAGGGGCAGCGGTCGGCCTTCGCGGCTGCAGATGGCTTGAGATGCCTTGTTTTCTCACAGGCTTAAGCTATAGAGTAATATAGGATCAACACAAAAATAAATTTGACCACTTGTTAGATTGGTGTAATGATCCTGGGATTAAATTATAGGAAAGGGTAGAAGTGTGATTTTATGGTTTTTGTAGCATGCATATAGAAATTTTAGGGTCAGTTTAAAATTTTCAAAACCTGATTGAATTTGATTCTAGTGAGGTTATTTTTAACTAAATGGTCACTAGAAATTGAAGTCAAGTTCAATAGCTAATACAAATGATTCGAAAGAATTCGAAATGGAAGTTCGACCTACATCAAACTTGAATTCAATTCAAATCCTACACACATACAAGTCACAAGGATAGGAATTCAATTATCACACAAACTTCAAATATCAGAATTCAAACAACAATCACAAGTAATATGAGATTAACTTGATCTTTATTCATTCACAACATTAGTACATGATCCAAGTTATATGTGATACAAGAAGGAGTAAATAAAACCCTAATTACAAACTACTAAACCTACACTACACCTATCTATCTAAAGGGGTTCGTAGTAGAAAAAATTCTAACTAGCGTAACATCAAACTGCCCAAGATCTACCTATGAGTAATGTTGTAATGGAGAGAGGCTTTGCTAACATACTCTTGTAGACTGAAAGAGCTTAACGTTCAAGCGGAACGTGGATGATGTAGTCGTACTCGTCCGACCTCAAGGTCGCGAAGATCCTCGCAAGTCACCCTGGTCCTTGCACGACGATCCCTGAGCCACAAGTGACATCACCCTCGAGGTCTCGCACATGTCTGGTGTTAGACAACGACTCCCAGTTCTATGATCCCTGCCGAGAGTGTGAAAGTAGATCTTCTGGCTAGAACCATGAAACCTTCGATCCGGATTCACAGATATAGTATAATAGCTTTTTTCCTAGGAGACATAGGTTTAATCGAACTTTGGAAAGCACTGCTAAATGGACACGCCTACAAGACTTTGTTTGTTCGTTTTACCTTAGTTGATCGGACCAATCTAGTTTACTTTATAACAGGTTTGAATCAATGGATGGAGATAGGCCAGGGTTGAAGATCCACCTGCAGCTGCACATTAAATGGAATAAAAGATAATAATAAGCATAGTCATGTATATTGTTTGTATGGAGATAATCTATTGTTGGCAACACATCCTAATATTCTATAGCTCCCATGATACAGCGGGCATAACAATAGACTTTTAATCCAACCGAGAGTACACCGAAGCCACGAGTTATAAATGATTATTAAGTGTAATTCATAGATCAAAGTTTAAGTGGTGATGTTGTTGTTGATCCCAAATGGGGTGCTAAGCAAAGACCGTACTACCCTTTCTGTCACTGAGGTTTCTATGAGATCACTGCTAGCCAAGTATCTCACATCAAACCTTTATCAATCTATGGGATCTTGGGTACCTACAAGTCCACAGATTGAGACAAGAGACGAAGAAACAAAAGATACAAATCACAATTCCAAACAAAATATAATTCTCCCATGATCTAGATGCATATAATCGCTGCGAGGTTTCTCCCAACCCGCAGCCCATGAGGACTACTCACTCATAACAAATAGATCAGAGATAGAAAACATCATACAAATACTTAGATTGAAATCAAATATTCTTACAATGGTCGCCAAATCATAAGGAGATCTAAAATACAAAGCATTGTCTATGGCTAGTGGATGTATGGATGGGGGAAGTGATGACCAATGGTGTGGATCTCCTTTGGTGGTGTTGTGATGCAATCTAAGAATGGCGCCTCTCTGGTCGGTGGTTGGAGCCTCAAAATATATAGGCGTCTTCACGATAGTTGTAGGGTTTGACAAGTCGAAGCCGTCGCCACCTGGTACGGGCAGACCACGTCCGTACCAGTGGTCGTTAAGCCTTCAGGTGCCTAGGTACAACATCCCAATTACTTGGCCGTGTGTACTTCCTCAAAATCCTTCATTATGACTCCTTATTTTGCATTAAAAATCGTGATTTCCTGCACAATATAAATCAAATAAGGGATTTGCATATCTTTGCAATTATTAGTCATTAGTGGCAAGAGTTGAGAGTTTCTTTGGCAATAGCTTGACCAAAAACAATGTTTAAATGCAGTGGAAGATGGCAAAATCGGAGCCATCAAACCACTGCAGCAGAACAATGTGCCGTAGCTAAGCAGTCTCCCATGTTGCAGCCCTTACTTGTGGCCACCGTCATAGGAGAAGAGAGAGAGAGGATTCCTAAGAAAATTGCCTTAGAAATTATTGTGTGTCTTTTCCCTCCCAACAGACCTCTATATATAGGGGGAAAGAGTGCACCCCAACTGCTAAAGACCTAGGGTGGAACTAAAGGGAGGAGGAGGTAGAGGGAGGCACACGCGCCAAGGGGAGAGGGTCGGCCGGCTGGGCTAGGGGTGGGCCCCACGCATGCTGCCCAAGGCGAGGTGGTGGTCCCCACGCCGCGTGCCCTTCAGGCGGTAGTGGCTGCCCCTTGTGGCCTTATATCTTAGGCCTTGTTCCCTTCGGGAACTCGTCCCAATTGGGAAGTTGCCCAATTAAATTAAATTTAAATATTATTTATTATTAATTACAATAATTAATATAAAATACATATTCATTAAATCCTTCTGATCTGAAACACCTTTCAGTTTATTCTAATCTCCTTCGGATTCTCCTGGAATAATTCTGGTTCTCTCACGGAGCATTTCAGGTGTTCTTTTCTCTTTCTTCCTATGATTCCATCAATCCAGAGTGATCCCTAAGCGTCGTAAATCCCTTAAGTATATTACTCTATGGTTCGGGAACATCAAAGACATGATCAAGATGATTCTCAGATCAATAATCAATAGCGGGACCGGGATGCCCATAATGACACTTGTGCATTCCGGGATTTTTTTTGACCGTGATACCATAGGGGAGAACCCCTACGCTGTTTTTCTGATATATTACTATATACAAAGTGAGGGAGATTACATCAAGGAGGGAAGAAGTGGGCCAAAACAAACTGAACATGGTTATACAAAACAAGTTGAAATCTAATCTGGCAGAGGCTGGATGGAGGTGGCCTTTACTCTAAACTGGTGCAAAGAAATATCACTTTGGAATCTAACTCGCCATCTAGCTATGGAGCGTTTTGGTTTCTGAATATGAAATCATTCCTCTCTTTCCAAATATTCAAGGCTGCACAAATTGCAATTTGCACAAAGCAAGGTCCCTTAAAAAGTCCATGAGCTTTGACAAATCGAGGAGCGATTGGAATAGAGTAATCCCATACAATGCCTATAGCCTGCCAGCACTCAACCGCATTCTAGGATTTCAACGTCGTTTGAACCATAAACACCAATTCCAATTCCCTTTGTTACTTCCATACCTGACTTTTCTGATATCTAATCATCCATATCATATTCCTTACTCAATCTCGTTACCGACATGTGTTGCTTTACTCGTTCCCGTGATATTCCATTCCTGTGACCTATTCACGTGATGTGCAGCTTATTGATGTAATATCATCGTGTGGGACTAGTGTTTCTTCCTGTCACATGTGATAACAAATACCGATACTGATGCACACGCCTCAATATGCCCCTTTGTAATACCCAACATGCACCTTTATGATCACCCTGTTACGGTGTGATGGTTGATTCAATCAAAGCAGCCGTGGGTGACAGTGATTAAATATGATCTCATGGTCTAAGAATTATGATACCTCATTTCTAACTATTGCAACTACGATGTTTGTGACTTGATATTGTTGTAATACTTATATGGGTAATGCCCATCACATCATTTTACCAACGGTATGACTTCATTGTCAATTGGCATAAATGCTCCAAGACCAAGAAATCTTGATCATTAGTTGCCCAATGAACTAGTTGTATAGAGGCTACTAGAGACCTTTGGTTTGTTTATATACCATACCTGTATTAGTGTTTAGGATTGATACACTTATAGCATGATATAAAACTATTATAAACTAATGAGATATAATAATAAACACCTTTATTATTTTCCTCTTGGGAATATCTCCTCCAGTCTCCCACTTGCACTAGAGTAAAAATAATCTAGTTGCATTTTTTACTAATCGTAAAACCACATCATATATGTGTTTATTGATCATTCTTGATCATGGGAAACTTCATTCCTTGATATGTATTACCAGATTTGTATGTCTTTGCAAATGGTTAATGTCTCCTATTTTGACATTTACACCATTATCATATAATGTGTCGAAATATTTGTTTGGTGACAAAGTGATACTTTTATTTCCTGGTGTTTACAATTATGGTCGATCAGTCAATTAAACTTTCAATGTTGTCATGTACACCTTGAAACACACTAAGTCAAAAGTCAAACTTTCTAAACCAAATATCATAATTACTAGTTCCGAAGTATTTTAATACTTCAATATCTATGTTGATTTGATCGAAAGTGCACTACTTCCAACTTTGATGCCTAACCATGCTTTCTTTTAGTCTAACCTTAGCTCTGGTTTAATGATTAATTCAAGAATCACTTCAAAACATGTTCTTACGATTAAGAGCCCATTCTTCTAACGAAAAACATAGGGTCACATCATGTCGATAATAATATGGTAGAACCTATGATCCAAGCATAGGAGATGTAGATCATCTCTATTTTTCCGTATAACCATTATTGGTTATACCGAGTTTTAACTCAATGTTCCTCCTAATTTCATAAGTAAGAACCTTGTCTTTGCTTGTTCCATTCCGAGATACTTCAGAATCTTGACTTAGGATTTTCTAAACTTTTTCAGAATACTTGGAACATTTCGACCTTTAATTTTTATCAAACGTATTGATATATCTCTATAGATACTATATGTTTAACTCGTATTCAACTACATTTATCAAATGATCTAATTATTTTTAATACCAACCACGTCATTTATAAAATGTCATTACAAATATAAGACTGTCGCCACACTCACATTCAACTATGGTAGACTAGGATATCACTCAACTCCCACTCAAATATGTCATTCACACATTTGACTAGGAAAAGCACTTACCTCCCACTCAACTTATCATAAATGAAGGTCCTCTCGACAAGCTTGGTAATTCCAAAATTCCTTGATCATTCATCAAAATCGAGAATTTTCTGCGACAAGACACTAGCAGTCATATGATTGACTAAATTCTTCTTGTTGTACCAATTACAACCTTTCTTGAATCTTGGCATCAGAGAACGTGTAGTTTATATAACCTTTAGCCAATTACTAAATTGGAATAATT
The DNA here is from genome assembly GCA_910589775.1 of Avena eriantha. Taxonomy (NCBI): domain Eukaryota; kingdom Viridiplantae; phylum Streptophyta; class Magnoliopsida; order Poales; family Poaceae; genus Avena; species Avena eriantha. Next base: position 142,232,888 of record OU342744.1, on the reverse strand, counting down.
CCTGGTGTAAATCCAACAGACTTTAAGCAACGCTATATGTCATAGTCAATTGTTTTTGAATTTGTCGAAATATACTTTGTGACAAATCGAGCTTTTATGTCTTCCTTTAACTTTCATCTATTCCTTTTAACTTTGCAGTTATTGGGAAATATTAAGTAAATGTCTTGACTTAATAAGATCAAGTAACAATTTACTTTGCAATCTTAAATGTTACTTAATACGGGATTTCATGACTCTTAGTAATATCTTTTGTAGTTCGTAGGGATGTCTTGTTCCATTAACACGACATGTGAATCAATAATATAACTCTGCACATGCCAGACAATATTCTTGAATCCTACTATCTTTTATTAAAAGTATTTCTTGAAACGCCATGATCTTTATCATTAGTTTTCCCTTTTCTTCTTGTAGAGTTTAACTCTCGGAACATGTTCCGTTGCGCTACTCAACATTCTAAGGTAAGGTCAATAACCTTGTTTTGAGCTTCCACCTTTCTTCCACTAACATATTATTTGAGAAAACATTCTTCAGAGGAAGTATCATGCTAAGGAAACACATGTCTTGCCTTCTTTGGTTGTGGAATTATATTCTGAGTTGCCTATAAATACTTTAAAAATATTTACATATTCTTCACGATCTCGAATTATCATAATGTCTAGAAACTAGAACATGCCATACCTCTTATGGTGTTGTTTCCACGAATCTTTTAGATGTTCCTTATATTTTCAAAATGAGTGTTTACTATTTCAATCTGTAACGCTAATTTATAACGTTAACTTAGTATAAGATCATATGTATCCAATACATTACCATTATGATGATTAGACATATCAACATGTTTTCATTGTCGAGTCATCATAATTTGTGAATGTGTTTTCCACAAGTCCTTATGCCAAAGTTACTAACTTGGATACATAGTCACTTTGATGAGATCGTAGAGACTTTGATACTCTTGTTAATTTCAATATCCATCTTGATTCTGAAGGTCTTTGAACAATTCAAATAGTTTTAGGCTTATGTTTCATTAAGTAAATACACCTATTCGCTTAAGTCCACAATAAATCTTTACGAAATAATGATATCCACTAGATGTTGAATTATAGTCATCATGCATGACATTGAACAATTTAATCCACTATCTATTTAACCATAATGCAGAGTTTTAGTCATCTCATCTAGTGAGGCATGGTTTGTATAAGTCTTAAGATCAAGTATCTAGTAGACCCATTGTTTCATCGGAATGAATCAACCCATTTGACTTAAACATTAGTGTCATTCAAAATGATGTCATTATAAACTTTGAATATATTTTTGGAATTTTTCATAATTTTCATAAATGCTTAAGTGTTATCACATATATAAAGACAAGAATGACTTGTTCATAACCACAATCTGAACATAAAAGAAATCATTCATAGAAAAAGAACAATAAATTTGTATCTCAATTAAATGAATACTTGTCTCCCAATAAGCAAGACACACTAATAAGGTTCACAAACTCGATTACAAAGCATTTATTGAAAATACACTAATCCAAACGATAAACGTCGAGGAAAGGAGTGTCTTCGGCCATCAACCAGATCGCAATCAGCGCCTCGTCCCATCCAGCAACTCTTATGCAAAAGGTCCCGTTTTCACAAAATAGAGTATGCATCAAATAGTTAGAAAACTGCATAAGTGTTTCATGGAAACATTTATAACTCGTATATCAAATATATACCTTCTGTGATGATAAACCCCTCTTCAATGGGCTCGACTTCAATAGTCCTCAACTTAGCCATGAATTCATGAAAGGCATACGATATCCCTCTCACAACATAGCCAGTGATGACGTCCTTGTAGCTGGGAGGAAGCGAGCGTAACGCCCCATCTATCGAAAAGTTGTCATTCAGCCAGTTGCCTAAGTGGATCTTGAAGCAGGTGTCGTCGGCCATCAACCATATCGCCATCAGCGCCTCGTCCCATCCGCAAGGCGTTCATGGATCTCTTCCATGATATGCAAGTGGATCTCGAACCAAGTGTTTTCTTACATCTTGGTTGAAAGAAACTCGTCCATGTACTCATATCTCATGAGTCTGATCTGAGCGGGGAATAGACTCTTCAATCCATCGAGCAAATCATAGCTTCTTAGCTTCATAATTACTATCTAAACTCTTGGGTTTAAATACTTCTTATAGTTAACTCATGAGTGAGTTAACTCCTCCAACATCCAATGGTTTGATCACCACTAAGGATCTCATTCCATTGATGATGGCACACTCTACCATATCTAGTTCCTTCTTCTTATTAATTTACTTAAGGTCTTTAGAAGGCTAATATAATAGGTCAAAGGCTAAGAGTCAATAAGTTCTAGGTCAAGAATTGATCACTCAACATTGATGATCAATTGACACTAGGACTTAGCTATTTAGGAATGTCATATGTTAATATGACAACAAAGGTATGTGATGAATGGTCTTGGCTTGACTTCTATTTTCTCTCTATTTGTGATAAGAGTTAATATTTAAGAACTACCATGATACCCATGGTAGGAATAACTATGTCAATCAAGTTTATCAAGATTTACTTATGAGATTTCTTTACTTGGAGTATATACTTGATTGGGTATTCAAAAGTTGTTGATTGATGATGATGTATAAAAGAGCTTTGATTCCTTTTCGTTAGCGTTTATGTGTATAAAAGAGTATATAATTGATTGATGGTGATGTATAAAAGAACTTGTTAGCGTGTATGTGTTGCGAGTGCGTTGCACTATGCGATTCCTTTTCGTTAGCCTGGCCATGTATTTATCTCAGTCCCTTGTCAAACTGTCAGGTGCGTTGCAACTGGGTTGATGTTGTCAAGGGTTTCGATTGGTGTGCCAGCTACTCAGGATATCGCGCTTAGGTTCGTGGAATAGATGTGTATAGGGTGGCGCAGCCCCCGAGTGGATAAGTTGCGAAGAATAAAGGAAAACACAGAGTTTAGCTTTATTTATTTGCGAGACAGTACGAAATACAATGTGTGGCTGAGTAGCCTTGGCTGGGTAGCCTTATTTGCAATGTAAAAGTAAAAACGACTAAGGGTAGAAGCGTCGCAGCTGCGCGACGTTCTAGGGGTTGGAGTATGCGACTGCTATCTCTAAATCTTGAAGGCGATAGGCGCCACCTGGGATTACTTCTGTAATCACGTATGGTCCCTCCCAGGGGGACTCGATCTTGAGATGCCCTTGTTGCTTCAATCGCATGACTAGGTCACCTTCGACGAAGGATCTGGGGCGTAGCCTCCTACTGTGGTAGTTGCGCAGGTTCTGTTGGTAGATCGTTGATCTTTCCGCGGCGATTTCCCTTGCTTCGTCAAGGAGGTCGACGGAGTCTTCGAGTGCCAGAATTGACTCTTGCTCACTGTAAGCGATCATGCGCGGTGCTTTGTATCATACCTCGGCGGGTAACACTGCTTCAGCCCCGTGCACCATAAAGAACAGGGTGTATCCTGTAGCACTGTTTGGAGTTGTGCGTAGGCTCCAGAGTACTGATTGTAGTTCGTCTGGCCAGCAACCCGTGGCTTGTTCGAGTGGCCGGAGGAGTCGCTTCTTGATGCCACCGCAGACGAGCCCGTTTGCTTTTTCGACCTGACCGTTGGTCTGTGGATGTGCCACCGAGGCGTAACTGATGTTGATTCCCGGATTCTCACAGAATTCTTGGAATTCCTTGGATGTGAAGTTCGTCCCATTGTCGGTGATGATGCTATGCGGCACTCCGAAGCGGTAGACGATGGACTCGAAGAACTTGACTGCGTTGTGCCCTGATTGATTAGTTACTAGCATGGCCTCTATCCACTTGGTGAATTTGTCGACTGCGACCAAGAGGTAGACGTAGCCTACTTGTGAGGACCTTGGGAGTTTTCCAACCATGTCGAGTCCCCATTGCACGAAGGGCCAGGCGAATGGAATTGGCCGAAGCTCTGCGCCAGGTGCGTGCGGCTTGTCCCCGAATCGCTGGCAAGCATTGCATTTCTGGACGATGTCCTTGGCGTCGCGCATGGCCATAGGCCAGTAGAATCCAGCTCGTAGAGCTTTGGCAACGAGGGCGCGACTGCCGGCGTGGTGCCCGCAGGTCCCCTCATGGATGTCGAGGAGAACAGCTCTTCCATCGGCCGTGGAGACGCATCGTTGGAGTACTCCTGTGATGCTGCGTTTATACAGTTTGCCATTGATAACAGCAAATGCCTTGGATCGCCGCGCGATGTGTCGTGCATCAGTCGGATCATCCGGTAACCTATTTCTAAGGAGGTACGTGATGTACGGTTGAGTCCAGGATGTTTCAATCATCATGCCGCTCATTGGTCCTTCGAGTCCTGTGTACAGCTCCAAGTCATCGAGTGCCATTGGCTCATTGGGCGGCGAAGCCCCCGAGTCCGTTGCTGCGCTTGTTTTCTTCTCTGCGGCCTTTGGCTTGATGGAGCGTTCGCAGATGCGCTCGAGAAATACCCTAGGTGGTATGAGGGTGCAGGTAGAGCCTATGTTGGCGAGTGCGTCCGCCTCTTAATTGCTTTTGCGACCTATATGCCGCAACTCGCAGCCGTCGAAATCCCCTTCGAGTGTGTCGTAGAGGTCGCGGTAGGCGATCATGTTGTCGTTCAGTGTGTCGCACTCGTGCATTGTCTGGTTAACCACTAGCTTGGAGTCGCGATATATTATGAGACTTTTGGCGCCGCAGGTTTTTTCCATCCTCATCCCGTGGAGCAGGGCCTTGTATTTAGCTTCGTTGTTGGAGGCGGTGAACTGCATTCGCAGGATATATTTCAGCTTATCTCCCTAGGGTGATGTCAGTATGACACCTGCGCTAGCTCCGTCCTTCCGCTTGGATCCATCGAAGTGCATTGTCCAGAGGTAGGACATATCTGGTTTTTCGGGGAGCTGGTTCTCCATCCAGTGCACGAGGAAGTCAAGGAGAACTTGCGACTTGATTGCGTGGCGCTTTTCATATGTAATGTCTCGTGGAGACAATTCGATTCTCCAAAGCGCGACTCGCCCCGTGGCATCGGGGTTATTGCGGATATGCCCAAGCGGGGCGTCGTTGACCACCACGATTGGGTGTTCCTGGAAGTAGTGGCGCAGTCGCCGGGCGGTCATGAAGATGCCGTACGCCAGCTTCTGGTAATGTGGGTACCGCTGTTTTGTTGGTGTGAGGACCTCGCTGAGGTAGTAGACTGGGCGATGTACCCCGTGGACCTTGTTTTCCTCGGCTCGTTCGACTACGAGCACTGTGCTGACCACCTGGTTGGTGGCGGAGATGTATAATAACAACGGTTCCCTTTCTCGTGGGGTCACCAGTACTGGCGATGGGGATAGTAGGCGTTTGAGGTCTTCGAATGCTTCCTGCGCCTCCGTGGTCCACTCAAACTTGTCAGCTTTGCGGAGAAGTTGGTAGAAGGGCAGTGCCTTTTCACCCATTCGACTGATAAATCGACTGAGAGCCGCGATTCTCCCAGCCAGTTACTGGATGCCCCTTATGTTTTTCGGCTTCTCTATGGCCAGTATAGCTTTCATTTTCTTCGGATTTTCCTCGATTCCCCTCACGGAGATAAGGTACCCGAGTAGTTGCCCAGATGGTACGCCGAAGGCGCACTTGTCCGGATTGAGCTTGATCCGGTAGCGATCGAGGTTGGCGAATGTTTCGCACAGATCGTCGATTAGTGAGGCTTCTTCTTTCGTCTTGATTACTATGTCGTCGACATAGACTTGAATGTTGCGACCTAGCTGGTTCTTGAGGCAAGCCTGCATGCACCGCTGGTAGGTGGCTCCTGCGTTCTTTAGCCCGAAGGGCATTGTGTTGTAGCAGAACACACCGAAAGGCGTTGTAAACACTGTTTGTTCTTGGTCTGCCTCCTTCATTCGAATTTGGTTATAGCCTGAGTAGGCGTCGAGGAAGCAGAGGCGCTCGCATCCTGTGGTGGAGTGGATGATCTGGTCGATTCACGGTAGCGGGAAGTGATCCTTCGGACAGTGCTTATTCAAAGAGGTGAAGTCCACGCACATCCGCAGGATGTCCGTGTCCTTTTTTGGTACTAGCACCGTGTTGGCGAGCCAAGTGCTTTCCTTGATCTCGCGTATAAATTTGGCATTGAGGAGTCTGTTGATCTCCATTCCAACTGCCTTTGCCCTTGTTTCAGACAGTCGCCGAATTGTTTGTTTGACCGGCCTTGCGTCTGGATTGACATTGAGTGCGTGCTTGGTGAATTCCCTGGGAAGTCCTGGCATGCCCGCTGGACACCAGGAGAAAATTTCCCAGTGCTCATGGAGGAATTCGACGAGCGCAAGTTCCTATGCGGGACTCAAGTTGTATGCGATGAGGGCCGTCTTGGCGGGATCCGATGGGTGGACCTAGACTTTTTTCATGTGCACCGATGAGTCAAAGGACAAGTCAGGTGAGCTTGGCCTGCTTAGGGGAGGCAGATTGTTGTCTGTCGACTCCTTTAGTTTCACGAGTTCTTCCTGCATGCCGAAGGACTGGGATATTATGTTGAATTCCCTGTCGCAACTGTCAGATCTCTCGAAGCTCCCGTTAAAATTGATGACACCGTTAGGGCCTGGCATCTTCATCTGCAGATAGGCGTAGTGTGGTACCGCCATGAACCTAGCGAACGCGACACGTCTGAGGATGCAGTGGTACTGAGAGGGCCAGTCGATGCGCTCACGTCGAAAGTTTTTCGGCGTGCCGAAGATGACGTCGAGGTTGATTTTGCCAAGGGGGTACACGCCCTTGCCTGGGACGATGCCGTGGAACGTTGTGTCTGAGGCTTCTAAGCATGTTAGTGGGATCCTCATTGCTCGCAAGGTACTCGCGAATATGAGGTTGATGCAGCTTCCACCGTCCATGAAGACGCGGCTCATGTCGAAGCCCCCGATTTGCGCCTCGAGTATGAGGGGACAATGGCCTGGATGAGGTACTTGGGCGGATGGTCACGCTTGTCGAAGGTGATGCAGGACTCGCTTCCACTGAGGTACTCAGTGGTAGATGGTGGCGAGTTTGTGGCCAAGTTGACTTGGCGAGTGATGGCCTTCTACACCCGATTCGAGGGGCGCCCCTTTTGGATCATCATGGTACCCATGCCCCGTGGGTATGGTTCGCCTCCGTGGTGCTGGTCTGGCGCAACTGCATTCTGGGGTGGCCCAGGTGGTGGTGGCGGAGCGCCATGTGCCACGACGCTTGGGACGGCTCCGTAGCCCCTTTCGACTACGCTACGGTTCATCCGAGCCAGTCCCTCGTGTAATTTGAGGAACTCGCGGCAGTCCTTGAGGAGGTGCCTTGACTTCTTCTTTCCGTCATGTTTGTCGATGTAGAAGTGCACAGTGCATGGCCCAGACAGGTTGTCCTCAATGGATGTTGCGGGTGCCTCATCGCGATTGCGGCGCTGCCACACTTGGGTGGTCTTTCCGGATTCGCGGTATCCGCCGCTGCGGTAGCCGCTGTTGCGGTTGTTGTCGCGTCTGTCAGCGTAACCGGCCGCGACCATGTTGACGTCGTCACGGTCATTGTAGATGCGCATGCGACGTTTGCCACGGCGATCACATCTGCGCTCAAGTTCTGCCTCATCATCGGAGTGAACGTGATTCTTCACCGAATCTTCTACATCTGCCCAGCGATTCGCGATTTCCATCAGGTGATCGATGGTTTTGGGCTTTGAGCGTCCCAGTTCCTCCCTGATCTCTATGCGACGTATGCCACCGTTGAATGCGTCAATCACGCTGTCCTCCGAGATGTTCTCTGTGGATTTCTTGATGATGGACCACCTCTGGATGTAGGAGCGTAGTGATTCGCCCGATCTTTGCTGGCAGCATCTCAGCTCTTTGATTGATGCGGGGCGTTTGTATGTGCCCTTGACGTTATGCACGAAGCTATAAACCAGCTCTTCCCAACTGCAAATGGATCCGCGTGGGAGGTTGTTGAGCCATGCTCGGGCGTCGCCTTACAGCTGTAGCTGCAGGCATTACATAGCTGTACTTCGACTTCCGTCGTGAAGCCTGACGGAGGAGATGTGGTCCTCCAACCAGATCTTCGAGTCCTGTAGGCCGTCAAACTTTGGGTTCTCCGACGGGAGCTTAAACCCCTTGGGAATTTGCTTTTTCCTGATGGCCCTGCTGAAGCATCTAGTGCCACAGAGCTCCACATCTTCGTCTTCTGAGTCAGTCGACCGAGCACGTCGCGCCCTTGATTTGTCGATCTTGCGCTGCGTGAGGTCATTGTGCGCATCATAGTCGTGGTCGTGTCGCTGTGAGCGGCGACGTCGAGACAAATCGTGACTGTTGTCGCTAGATGAGGGTGAGGAGTAGCATTTTGCCAGAGCTTTGCCTTTTTTCGGCTCTGGTGCTGGCTCTTTATCGAGGGCAGCCTCGATTAATCCTAGGTCTGCGATCATAGATCGGTGCATGGCGGCTCGAGGATCTCCAGCTGGCGGCTGGTTGTTCAGGAGGTACATGGTGGCTGCTGTCACTGCAGCTTGCGGCGTCTTTGGAACCACGTTGCCCCGAGTGTCGACTGTCATAGATCTGAAGTCGAGGACCTTTGCAGCTTCTATGCGTTCTTGTTCGGTGAGGTGGGCTATCCGGGATCGCCTCTTGTTTGCGATGTACTCGTTGCCCTTTGAGGAGGATCCTCCATAGGAGGAGAGCCCAGCACGTCGGAGACTCGACTCATCTGCCGCCTTTTTGCGCGCCTCGAGTAGCGCGATTGTTTGCACTTGGCGCTTGAATTCTTCCTTCAGGAGCCAATGGTAGCCCATTAGTAGTTCTTGCGGAGATCCGAAGGGTAGAGGGTTGCCTCGTAAGGCCTCGCGGCGGCGAGCCTACTCCTGATAGTTGAGCCTGATCACGACGCGTTCGCCGGTTTGCTCGTTTGTTATGGTTGGGGGCTCGACGGCCCCTCCATTGTTGACGGGGGCACCGTTTGGTGATCGTCTACCGTTTGGCGGTGGTCCGCCGTTGGGTATGCCGCCGTCGCCCGTGTTGTTGCGATTGGCAGAGGTGTCGCCTGCGTTGATGACGGCGCATATGACGTGGTTGGGGAAGCTGCTTCTCCCGCAACTTTCAGATCCGGAACCGTAGGTCCCATTTTCAGTTGCCAGATCGCTCAGATCGGATTCGCAACTGCTGTCGCTGACCGTATTTTCGACTGTTGTCGGGGGCGTTGAGCTCACTGAGGGTGCCGATCGGTGGAGGGAACCATCATACTGGAGCAATCGATGGCACCGTCGGCTGGTCAGGCATGCGAAGCGTGCCCATCTGACCAACTTGGAAGCGGAAGCTCCCGATCGCCAGGCTGATTCCATCGTCCACAGACTCGAAAGCCGGGCGAGTGGCCGGCGTGTGGACGGTGAAGTCGAACGCGCCGAAAAGCTGACAAATCTCCGCTATTGCGGAGTTGTAGATCACGGTTGATGGGGCCGAAGAAGCCGCAACATCAACACTCCCACTTCCCACAGACAGCGCCAATTGACGAGGGTTTAACTCATCAATGCCCATTGTTATGGACTTGGGTTTTGGAGAAGGAGGGAGCACTGGAGACATCTATCGGCTAGCAAACAAGCACACAGGGGACTCGAAGATTTACCCAGGTTCAGGCCTCGTAGAGGTCCCTACTCCTGGTTGTCTGCTCGTAGAATTATCGAAGGAATCGAGGATTACAATGGTGCGCAGATGCAATCTGGCGAGGGTTGTGGAAACTAGGGTTGCGTGTGTCCTCCTCGCCGCCCCCTCCTAGCCTTTATATAGATAGGCTAGGTCTCAGGTGACAGATCGAGTCGGTTACAGGTTAGGGTTTTCCCCTTTGAACTGTCTATCTTTAGAATCTTCTTGTTCTTCAAGCAATCGAGAGTCCGTAGGCCACTCGAATTCTCTCTTTTGGCCTTGGCGACACCGTGGGCTTTGCCATATCTGGACCGTATATGCCAAACCCGAGTACCTGTAGGGTATACCCATGTCACAATGAATACCATGATATGATCTCTAGAAGATCCTTATTATTCATTAAATAATGTGTTATGGGTTTAGCTCGATTCCATTTGATCTACCCATAGATCAAATTATATTACCCAAAGATAAGGTTTTAGCAAAGGTCATATTGAAACTTATTGCAATCAACTTGATGATCTACTTCAGTTCCACTAAGTTAAGAGAAGCTTCAATTACTTTGACAAGTTTTATTTAAAAGCGCGAAAATTATCCATATTTTCTATGCATGAATGAAATGCACACACCTTATCTCAGCTTATTTCTAAGCTCTAATGATGGGATGTTACAACACACTACCTTCGAGTCAAGTAAGACGATTTCCATGTGAATGATCGGTCCATAGAACACTCTGTTTCGACAATCGCGCACGCAAGACACCCTTACGACCATAGAAGATTCGGTGTCACTGATCCACAGCTCCAATAGAAAACTAAACATTGGCATCTACGAGGCAAAAACAAGTTTACATACGGAGACAACATTATACGTACCTCAAACATGTAAGAAGAACATGGAATGAAAAACCGTAAAGGCGTACTACATACCACAAAGAACGTGTGGAACACTGGAAATACCTATAAGATAGTATGCCTACTCAGTCGATGTACCTACGCATTATACATGCGACACACATACATGAAGTCCTACAAACAATGCGCCCATAGTTTCGAAGAAAATGCAGAGACAATGTAATAATCATAGACGTAAGAAAATGTTTATCT